>NEWO01000627.1:210226-237713 GCA_003013225.1 Phalaenopsis aphrodite
CTTATAGGAAGCTTTTCCCGAACCCAGCATAATGTAAACCCTGTTTAATTTCTTATATTAAATAGGGGAATTTGTCGGCTAATATATTGGTTTCGTAGATCAAACGGATTGTCATAACTTTCTCTAGTTTATTTGATCGAGCCTCACCCTAAATTCCTGTATTTATCCTTCGAGATAGATACAGGATTTGAGATAAAAGCGCTCCTTCATCTAAACTATGAAAATTATGGAGTCAATTTGAATTCATCTTTTTCAAAACCTAACTCTTTCAACGTCCTTTCGAAGCGGACAACGGGATTTCAATTCCGATGACCGACAGCTTCTTACGGGCAAACCCCACACCAAAAATAGTGTCGACAATTTCTTTAATAACTTCTCCATTATGGCATTTCTGAAATGACTTCCCCATCAATAATGATAACTCTCGGCATCTCAAATCTACAAAATATGTTTGTTTTAAAAAATTTTGCAACACTTTGAGAAACACATCGAGGAAAAGCAGCACCTTCTATCTATTTGGATACATAGTCCACTGCTAACATAATATATAAATTTTTGAAAGATGATATAAATGGTCCTTTGAAATCTAAACACCAAACATCAAATATTTTAACTTCTAGCATATAATTGAGGGGCATCTCATTTATTCTAAAAATAATACCTACTCATTGACATCTATCACAAGTTTTGATATGAGTATTAACATCTCTAAAAATTGTAGGCCAATAAAATTTAGATTGTAAAATTTTGTATGTTGTTTTATCAACACCAAAATGTCCCCCAAAATCAGAATTATGACATTTTTGGATAATTTCATAAGTTTCTTCAAATGGTACACATCTTCGAATAATCAGATTCTTTCCTTATTTAAATAAAAATGGGTCATCCCAAAAATAAGTCTTAGCTTCATAAATAAATTTCCTCTTCCGTTTGTAAGTCCTTCCATAGGGTATAATATCAATAACAATACAGTTCACAATGTCGGCATGCCGCAGAACACGCCATTCATTAATAATGAACAATTTTTCATCTGGAAAATGTTCATTAATTTAATTTTCAAAATAGAGTGATTTTTCCTAATTCAAGCCTGGGCAAATGATGAGCAATTGGATTTTCAATCCCCTTCCGATCTACTATTACAAAAAAAAATTCTTGCAAAAGAAGAATCCATCTTATAAGTCTAGGTTTAGCATCCTTTGTTTTCATTAAATACTTAATAGCAGAATGATCTATATGCACTACACAATGAGTTCCAATTAAATATGATCTAAATTTATCAAAAGCATATACTATTGCTAATAACTCTTTTTCAGTTGTTGTATAATTGATTTGAGTTTCATTAAGAGTTTAACTAGCATAGTAAATTACTTTGAAAATTTTATCATACATTTGTCCTAAAACAGCTCATATAGCATAATCACTAGCATCACACATCAATTCAAAAGGTTTTCCCTAGTTAGGTAAAACTATAATTGGTGCAGTGATTAATTTTTCTTTTAATAAATTAAAAGCTTTTAGGCATTCTTCATGAAAATTAAAAATTGCATCTTTCTCCAGTAATTGGCATAAAAGCTTAGCAATTTTTGAAAAGTCTTTAATATATCGCCTATAGAATTCAGCATGTACTAAAAAACTCTTAATTTCCCTTACATTTGTTGGATAAGGTAAATCAACGATCACTTGAATTTTAGCAGGATCTACTTCCATACCACTTTCTGATATTTGATGACCTTATACAATTCCTCTTGCAACCATAAATTGGCATTTTTCCCAATTAAGGACTAAATTTGTTTCTTCACAGTGCTTAAGAACGTTAGATAAATGTTCTAAACATAAGTCAAATGAAGTTCCAAACACTGAAAAGTCATCCATAAAGACTTCAATTCCTTTTTCAATTAAATCACAAAAAAATGTCTCATACACCTTTGAAATGTAACAGGAGCATTACATAAACAAATGTGTGTCCATCTAAAAGCAAAAGTACCATAAGGAATGGTAAAAGTTGTTTTCTCTTAATCCTCATGAGATATTTGTATTTGGTGATAACCAGTATATCCATCCAAAAAACAAAAGTATTTATGCTTATCTAATCTATACAACATTTGATCTAGAAAGGGTAATGGAAAATGATCTTTCCTAGTGACAAGATTTTATTTTCTATAATGAATGCATATTCGCCACCCTGTAACTTATGTAGTAGGTATTAATTCACAGTTACAGTTACTCCTCATTTCTTAGGAATGTAGTGAATTAGATCAACCCATGCACTATCTGAAATAGGGTAGATAATTACAGCTTCTAACCACTTTAAAATTTCTTTCTTAACAACTTCTTTCATAATAGGATTCAGTCGCCTTTAAGGATCAGCCCTGGATTTACAGTTCTCTTCCATATGAATTTTATGCATACAAATTGAAGGACTGATTCATTTAATATTGGTAATTGTCCATCCAAATGCTTTCTTAAAATTTTTCAAAATTTTCATCAACCTTTCTTCTTCTTCCATATTTAATTTTTAGGAAATTATAACTGGTAAAGTAGAGTAATCTCCTAAAAATATATATTTTAAAGGTTTAGGAGGTAACTTCAACTCAAGTTATGGAGGTTTTTCAATTGATGGACAAAATAATTTATCTTTGTCTATCATGTCCAAAATTTCAAAACTTTCTCGAACATAGTTTGAATCTTCCTTAAGAAGTTCTTCACATTGATCTAATTCCTCTTCTTGCTCGTGTTCCAAATCTTTTTCTTCAGATTTTTCTTCATAAGTTTTTTTGAAATGACATTCACTCAGCTATCTTATAAAATCCATCCTATAACATTCATCATCTTTACTTGTTGCAGGATATTTTATTGATCTTGAAATATTGAAAGTAACATTTTGATCATTGATGTGTATTGTTAATTCCTCTTTCTGCACATCTATCATTGCTATTTTTGTGGCTAGGAAAGTTTTCCCTCAAATGATAAGTATCTCTTTAACTTCCTCTATATCTAGCACAATGAAATCAACAGGAAAGATAAATTAATCCACCTTCACTAGAACATCTTCTATTAACTCTTTTAGGGTATGTTATCGAACTATCTGCTAAGTGCAGAGTTAAAGTAGTAGGTGTTATTTCACCTAATCTTAATCTTTTGAATATTGATAATGGCACAAGGTTAATGCTTGCACCTAAATCACATAAAGCTTTCCCATAAATTTTTTCTCTTATTGCACATGCAATCGTAAAGCTACCATGATCTTTAAGCTTTTCAGGAAGCTTTTTCTGAATTACAGCACTGTATCACTGAGTGCAATAGTCTCATTATCTTCAAACTTCCTTTTCCTATTGAGAATATCATTCATAAACTTTACATAGCTTGGCATTTGTCCTAAGGCTTCAACAAATAGAATATTAATTGTAAGCTTCTTAAATAATTCAAGAAATTTTGAAAATTGCTTATCCACCTTCTGCTGATGAAGTCTCTGAGGAAATAAAGGTGGTGGTTTTTCCAAATCTATCTTCGATGGAGAAATAGGTCCCCTAAAATCTTTTGGAGCGTCCTCTTTTGATTCTTCAAATTCTTCTCTCTCTAATTCAATTTCTTTTTGAACCCTACGTTCTAACTCTTTTTTCCGCTTCTAAGTTGAAGGACTTTTACTTCCTCTTTATTTTGGTCTTTTGGATTTGATTCAATATTAATAGGAAGTGTTCCTTGGGATCTATTACTTAATGAATTCACTATTTTCTCAAGTTGATTCTCAATATTTCTAATTGTAGCTCCTTGACTTTGTAATTGATTTCCCATTTGTAACACCACTTCTTCTATAGATAACTTCTTCTCCTTAAATTGTGTATTACTGTTGAAACCTGGAGGATAAGTATATCTATAATTATTATTCTCTTGATTGTTCCAGTTTCCCAATGGGTTCACTTGGTTGTTCCCTCATTGCTGATTATTACCACTTGAATTGTTATTCTAGTTAAAATTGGGATGGTTTTTTTAACCTAGGTTATAATAATTTGAATATGTGTTATTCTGCTTATTATTTATGGCATTTAAAGTTTCTAATGATGCTTTAGAATCTAATATTGGGCCTAATGAATTCTCTTTAATCATGGACATTGGCTGAGAAAAATTCATTCCAAATTGGCTAACTTCCTTGAAATTGCAACAACTTGATTTGCTAACATAGTAAATGCATTAGATTCATGAATATTGGCTACTTTCTTAAGTTTCATCCTCTCAGAAGGCCATTGAAAATTATTGGTAGCCATTTCTTCAATTAAAGCATAAATTTCATGAAATAGTTTTGACAACAATGAACCAATAGTAGCGGCATCAATAATTGATCTAAGAGATCCAACTAATCCATTATAAAAATTTTGAATTATTAAACAATCTAGTATAGCATGGTGTGGAAACTTTCTTAAGAGTTCTTTAAATCTTTTCCATGCTTCAAAAATAGATTCTCCTTCAAACTAATTAAAAGATGTAATATCATTTCTAAGCTTCGTAGCTTTTGATAGTAGAAAATATTTAGCAAAGAATTTTTATGCTAAATCACCCCAAGTTCTGGTAGATCTAGGTGCTAACAAATTCAACCACATTTTAGCTTTATCACTTAGTGAGAAAGGAAATGACCTAAGTTGTATGGCATCATCTGATACACCATCGTATTTAAATGTAGCGCACAATTCTAGAAAATTGGCAAGAAGTAAATTTGGATCTTCAGTTGGTGATGCCCCAAACTGATTATTTGATATCATTTGGATAATAACAGGTTTAAGCTCAAATGAATTAGCCACTACATTAGGTATTTGAATACTACAATGAAGTTCATCTACAGTAGGGTTGTCATAATCTCTTAAAGGTCTAAACTCTTGATGAATTTCAGCACTTTGATCATTTTGGTTTGTCATTTATGAAATTCTTTTGGATTTTTCAAGATTTTTAATTTTTTTTGGTTTTTTCTGATTTTTCTAACAGCTCTCTCTAATTCATAATCGTAGGGCAATAGTCTTTCGGAACCTGAACTACGCATACATTAACATAAAATAAAATAAAACTAAACACACATAAAATAAAATACAATAACTTAAAGTTTAAATAAGACTATTTAAAAATAAAAATTTGCTTTTAAATCAATAGATTCTTTACAATTTTCACTTCACTTCCCCGGCAACGGTGCCAAAAACTTGATCATAAAACTGCTTATATGCAACAGTATAACAACAATTTTGATTATATTTTTCACTTATATTTTCTTATTTTGCAACAAAACTAAAAACTTAATCGTGAAGAAAAATAACAATTTAACTTTTAATTTATGTATATTGGGATACTACGCAAGTATACGTATTGTTATCAAGTAATATAGGATTTTTCAATTAAAACCTGAATATCGAACACACAGGGAAGATATGCAATATGCACCTTTTGGAAAACTTTCTATTTTTAAAAAGATAATTATTTGAATTAAAGATGTTTTTGCACTAAAGAAAGTTTAAATATTTTTGGTAATTTTAATATTTTGACAAAAATAGAACAAAACTTAAAAATATAACTTGAGTTTCTATAGAAGAAAAGCACTAAATATGAAAATAACTTTCTCCTTATCAAGAATCAATAATCAGTATAGGAATTCTGTTGTGAAAGTATGCATATTGTATTATGCCAAATAGGAGAAATAATATTCTTTACCCTTACTAGAGATGCTGTAAAGAACATTGGCAAATTAAAGGTTTGAATAATTTTAAAGACCGGCTAGGCAGGGAAGATACTAGCTCTCACTCTAGAGTTCCCTCGATTCCCTCCACCTAGGGGCTAACATCTCGTATCAGAACCTAAAATAATAAACCAATTTGGGGGCTTTAACCTGACACTTTAAAATCCTCTAACTCTACATCCTTCAATGAATATTTCTCGATTTATTTTCACTCAATCATATGAACTGCATTCTCATTCATACAATCTCATGTGATTCTTTCCAGTTGTTGACTGAGACAATACAAACCATGTTCTTACATGTTCTCACAACAAATTTTAACATCTAGATTAGACAAATCAATAAGTAAATGAAGTACATGGATTTAAATCATCACAAATTCTTCCAACATTAAAGATCAATACTCTCCACAAATTCTATCCAACACTTAATTACTTATCATTTTAAGAAAAAAGATAAAGAAAACTACTCAGAATTTGTGGAGAAAACAAAACTATACATTTTTGGTGTGTCACTAGCCCTTATGGAATCCTCGATGGGGATCGCTTTACCAAGACTGATGGGAGCATTTATGAGAAGAATCATTGTGTTCATCCAATTATTGGGTCCAATTATTTCATGTTACCCTTTCCGAGCAATATTACTTTGTAGAGTTCAAGGAATCCCTAGTGAGAGTCTCGCTTAATAGACTCCTGGCCAAGATATCCCATGAGGGTTGGACCACTCAATCAAACTTATTTGAGTAATTTGCTACTTTTCCAGTGGGCATGTTGGATCAGTCACAGCGCTCGCTCACATAGTTGATCCATGCCTAATCAGAATCGTTGATGCCTGATTTGATTGTGATGCTTTCCTCAATGAGGACTATTTCTTGTTCTTATGCAAATTCTCAGTAGGGTCTGCTCAGTCGTGGCTTATGAAAGCTCCCTAAGGTTAGACCATCTATGCATTCAATCATGTAGATACCTTATCAGTATTTTGTACACGTATAATTGTTTAGGTTGTGTTGATTATGTCTTATGCTTGCCTAGTCTACACACACATAGAAGAGGATGTTTTCATTCTCACGAAAAATCCCCAAATGACAACAGGGAAATACTCCCTAATTGTATCAAGCCCGTAACAAAAAAGACCCTCGTAGGTTGGGTTTTTTGTCTTCTTTAACATGACTTTTTTACTTATTTGCATGATTTTGGTCGCCAAGTCGAGTAACATGTCGCATCAATTTTACAGTCGATCAATGGACCCTAGCAAAACGTTGCTTCACTAGTGCTTACATAAGAGCATTCTTGTGGTTAGACCAACCTAGTTCTCTAACCTTACTATTATTTTAATTGGGTCGTTCAACTTACCCATGTCTACATCAAGACCCCAATGCTTCCCCAGCAAGAATTAGATTGTTAAATGGGAGAAACCCCAAAGAGGGTCATCTCATCAGTGCGCTTAAATTACTTTTTTGTTTAGACCATTCTAGGTCATATAACCTCATTCATATATTTGATTGAATTGGTTGGTTCTATTCACCATGTTGAGTGACATGTCACATCTATTCTACATCCAATCCATTATTTTTCAGAGCCCTCTTTTCAGGTGCATGATGAAGGTAGCTCTTATAGGTTGTACTGCCACCTTTCCTTAAAATATAGGACACTATACTATCCAATAAGGAGTCCCCAGCGTAATTATAACACTAAAATGTACGATAACACCGTGAGGTTGGATTTCAAAGTGCATCCAATCATCTTCGATACCTCTACGGTATTTTGACTGACTTGGTTGACTTTGCTCGCCATCTTAAAGCACATGTCACACTAATTTGAGCCCTTCGTAGCCTAAATTAGTTTGTGGGTAAGACGAGTATCTTTATGCCCCAAAAAAAATCCCCAGTGAGGGTCATATGGAATCTCAAAAGAGGGATCACCCAAAATCCCCCACAGAGGGTCATGTTGCTAAAATCATGAAAAAGCGTTGCTAGGTCGGGCTGCTCTACGCATCCAGTACCCTTTTGATGCCTCTTCTGACTAGTTTAAACTTGATCACCATGTTAGAATGAGATGTTCAAATGCCCACAAAGTCGCGATAGAGCCTTTAAAGAGTCCCTAACAAAAGTCTTCCTATGTTTACATTCAGAGATCACCTCTTCAGCTATTCCATCGACATGGTCAATTCTTTTTACCATGTCCAAGTCGCACGTCATACTAATTTGAGTATTATGCTAGGTCGATTAATCCATGCTTAAGTCGAGTATTCTCACATCTACAAAGCTCCTCAATGAGAGTCATATCGCTAGTGCATATGAAACACACTTGAGGTTAAACCGTTATAGATCGTATAGCTTCGTTGATGTCCTTGACTGGTTTGGTTGGTTTTGTCCTTCACGTCAAGTGTCATGTAGTATTAATTTTATAAATGATCCATGGTTCCCTGTAAAAGGTTGATTCACTAGTGCTCGTGGAATCTCTCTTATGGTTGGATCACCCTGGTCATGTCTCTTACGTCACTTTATTGTTTGGCTCCTTAGCGAACCTACCTACCTCTCAAAGAATGACTTGAGACTCGACAACATTCCTCACTGACATAGCATAGAAATTCAAAGGTTTAACCCCTCGCATGATTTGGTCATGCCTCTATGGCCTCTGAACCATTTGGATGGATCACACCTTTAGGACCCCTGAACCCAAAAGTTTTATTAATTGGCTTCCTAGCCATCTTTTGCTACCTCTCAAGTGATGATGTAAAACTCTAAGTGTTCATCAAAGATGTAGTGTGGGTGTTGAAGTACGCACCTCGATCAGTTCGTGGGAGGGATTAAGGTCACTTGATTCTCCTTCCTAATTGACTAATGTGGACTAGTGCCCAGGTGTAGTGAAGTCTAGTAGCATTTCCTTCTCGACCTAGTCAACTTGTTACCGCTTAGTGAGTGATGTGAGGCCCCATGGCATTCCTCATTAAGTGACAAATGGCTTTCTAGCCAACCTTCCTTCCTCTTATGAGCGACGTAAGGCCTTGTGACATTCCTCATTGATGAAGTGCGAGTGTTGAGGTATGTGACAACAACTTTATATATACTTAAAAATATAAGTATTTAATACTGCTTCTAAAAGATTTAATTCCTCAGCAACTGCACCAAAACTTAATAACTGTTATGGATTCGATAAAGATGGATGTATAAAATATTCAATAATTCTAAAGTCACACTTATCAATTCAAGTATACATATCGCTCAAGTAATATAGAGCTCTAATGGAGTCCAAGATATTGATCCCACAGGGAGTAATATTAGAACTACAAACTAAAATTTTAGAAAAGAAATACTCAATCGCAACAATGAAATTCAATTTGTTTATCTGTCACTAATAGCCAATTAAAATAAATATGTAATTTTAATAACTCTTAAATAACTAATTATATTAATGAGGTTTTTAATTTCATATTCAATATATAAAAAAACATCCTTCTCCTTGTCAAGAAATTATAGTGAATTGATAAAGTGAATCAGTTTAACTTGTATTGTGACAAATAGAAGCATACTTATTCTTTACCCTTTGGTCCAGGCATAAAGAACATTGATGAATCCTATGCTTGTTTACTGAATCTACGGCTAGGCTGGGAGCATACCGGCTCTTACTTCGGAGCTCTCACGTTCCCCTTACTTGAGGGCTAACATCTACACTTCAACATCCAAATGATATGACTGAATTAGAGATTTTTATCTGTCACTCTAAAATCTCCAATTCTATGCCCGATAATTTTATTTTGCTATTTATTTGCACCCAATTTCCAAGGGCTTTGACCTCCCAAAATCTTGGATGTAATCTTCCATTTAGTGGTAAAACTCAACATATTTTAACAAATCAATTGGCCATATTGAAAGTAAATTAAGATCAAAGTGAAAAGATCATCACAATTTCTTGAACATTTTCATGGCTTCACCAATTCAAATCACTATTTTGCAAATCTCAAGACAATGAGAAAGACAGAGAAAACTACTCAGATCTCACGGGGAAAACACAACAAAATTCAGAATTCATATATAAAATCAAAGCAATATAAACTACAACAATAAATAAACTTATCTTTAATTTCTCCCCTGGAAAACTCCTCAAAGTTCCTCTGAATTTCTTCCTTTCTTTACGACACACAGAATTCCTCTTCAAAGCGACAAGGAGGAAGAAATTTCTTACTTTCCCTCCACTTTTACAATCTCTCAGAATTCCTCACAATTTAGACTCTCTACACACTACTGGAACTCTTGGACGCTGTTTTAACCTTCCAGCTCCTCAAACTCCTCTCTCATTTTTAGCCAAAATCTTCTTTTAAAGTTGTGGATGAGTTTTCCCAAGAGTTGCGTAAGTACCCCTCAAAATTTGTCCTCATCCAATGCTTTGCTGGACATAACCGCCAAGCTCACCGTCAGCGGCCTCGAGGGCGCCGTCGGCGGGCCTTCCAAGTAAATTAGTTTTGGAGTCTCGGGAAAAGCCTATCGTTGGAGCTGTTGGGCTCGTCGTCGGCGCCCTAGTTCAAATCTTCATATTTTGGTCCTTTTCGCTCCAAATTCGTTCCTTTTTGCATCTTTTTGTTCCAATGACCCTAATTCATCATTCCTGCAATAAAAAATCAAAAATATCTTTCTTTAAAGTGCAATATCATAAAAAAATAATGTAAAATAGGTATGAAAATCTCAACATATTTTCTTTTGGTAAAAATCACCCAAACTTAACTATTACTTATCCTCAAGTAATTTTAGTACTACATAAAATTTATGGTCGATTGTAGTAAAATTTTAATTCAGAAATACTATAAGTTTGATTTAGATAAATACCATAGTGAGATTTTTAGAAAAAAATCAAGTAATTAAATTAACTATGTAGCTATAAGATTTATCCAGTCATCAAGTTTAAGAGTTCTATTCTTCTATTTATTTCAAGAATGACTATATGTTGCAATATTAAGTCACTTAGAATATCCAAATGATAGGAACTTCATGGGAACACTACTAGTAAAAGCTCTAATTTATAAATATAAGTTCAGGAATGTATTTAGGTTTTCCCTTTAGGTAGGTCCACTGAAGCCAATTTTTGATTAGGCGTATCCTCAAGCTTCTCCTCACTTCCATATTTTTTTTCTTTCTTTTATCTTTTTCATTTGGATTTCTTTCAATCCTATATATTTTTTTTTCTTTTCAAGGATTGTTGTCAATACTTTCTTTTTCCTTTTTCAAGTGAGGATTATTATATATGGATAGCCTTTAATGATTTTGAACACCTTTCTTTCCCTGAATTTGAAACTCAAAGCATTCCTTTACCTTATAAATATTTCATAGTTTTTACAACATTGAGCCCCAATCTTTTCTTCTCAAATGAATTTCCAGATTTTTAATACTTCAAAATATAGTTTTCTTTAGTTTAAATAGTTAACTATAATTTTATTCTCTTTTATTAAATATCTTAAGTTACAAAATTAATTTTCATTGCAAAAATATTTCCTTAAATCTACCATAATATTTAAATAGCTATAAAATATAATTACCTAAATTAAATTCACTACATAAAATCATATAAATAATTTTTGAAAATAATTAAATAGAGGACATCTAATAGTTAATCTTTTTCTTCCCTCCCCCAAACTTAAATTTTTCAAAATAAAATGATACTGGTGGAAAGAAAAACTCTAAATATAAGTCATATCATAGTATTTTAGGCATTTTCATCATTCTGAAATTTTTTGCAGTCCTTCTCAAAATTTTTACTTTGTCTGATCTGTAACATTAGGAGTTTTCTACACATATAAGTCATTAGAGAAATTCTTAGGTAATGAAATTTTGAAATAAGTACAAAACTAAAACATTAAACAAACATAATATTCCCTAACACAACCATAATACTAAACAAAACAATTACAATTAAAATGCGAAATAAAAATCACAATACATTACAATCCATAAAATACTACTCAACATCTACTATACTACACATACAAATTTAACTACCACACTAACTTTATAACAAAAATTAAAAATCATCCAAGTACAACATAACAATAAAAATGAAAGTCCATATAAACACAAACATCCATTTCTAAGATCACAAAAATAAAAGTACAAGTACAAGTACATCAATTACTATCAGATATCAAAATCCCAAATTATGTCTTTGTCTGCTTGATCAATGGTGGATTAGGTTGATACTGAGTATATCGGGGGCACTCAAGGAAAGTAACATCTCGCTCACCTCTGTAGTGTCGGGTCTGAGCTTCATAATAAGCTACCTCAAAATTTGAATGCCTCTGAAGGTACTCACTATCATAATCAAGTTAACGTTCTAAACCTCTAATCCTTTCATTTATTAATCCTATACTCTTCTACTGCAAGGTTAACTCATTCATCAAATCAGTCAAATTAGGGGAACTAGAAGGTGGAAGGTCATAACTTGTAGAGGGGACATCTCTACCAGTAGAAGGTTCTTGACTCCTACTTCCAGTTCTCCATTTCTCATGGGATTCATAAGTTTTCAAATTAGCTTTAATAGTGGATTTCATAGGGTAAACCCATTCCTCCTCACTTCCAGTTTCTACTCCAGAAAGTTAGCAAAGTGCAAAAATAAGGCAAGGATGTCGTAGACCTCCACTTGTTTCACTCCTTGTCGTAGTCAATATATTATTAAAAATAATTCTCCCCACATTTATATTTCTATTATTCTGAATACAGAAATTCAGAATAGCCCTATCTCCAGTTACCTCACTATGGTGATAAGTCGGTAACGGAGCAGAGAAAATAAAATAGTGTCACGCCTTAAGGTGGCATTCAGCATGGAAGCAGAAAAATTTACCCGTTCTCGTTGCTTTATCTTCCATTATCCTTTCCCATCAGTGAGAAAGTTGATCACATCATTCAGGAGGTCTTCCATAGTACTGAAGGATTCATAATGGCAGTTATAAGAATCTGGGACTTTGTAAAAGGTTTTATTGCCGACGACATTAAATTCAATAGGAAATCCCTAAATAGGAAATTGCATCGTCAGAATAGAATACTTTGGCATAGAATTCTTTCACAATATTTGCAGCAGCTTTATTGGTGGTGTAACAGAAGTTTTCCCATCTTCACTCGGTAATTGCTCGTTCAATTTCTCCTCCCGGACTCTCAAAAACTTGATCTTGTATGCATTTCTTTCCTTCAAATACTAAAGTATATCTTGATTGAGCCTTCACATTGACAAAGCAAGACTCATCAAACTCAAGTCGTCACTTTTTTCATGGATCCATTTCAATCTAATCAAAATTATAAAAAATTCCAAAATATACTTCAAATATGCAAATAATGGCTTCCAAAAGTAATTTTCAGAGTTCAACACTAAGTTCCATGAATTTCTTCCCAATATTTTCTTCACATTCTCAAATTTTTTGGATCTCCTCAATGTGGAAGAAATTCATGGTGAAAATCAAATATTTTTTGTTTGGAGTGAAGCTATTACCAAGAGATGATCAAATCTGGACTCTAAATGCCTTGAAATTGCCTCCCAATCCAAGATCTCTCAAGCCCTGATCAAAGATTGCATTTTTCAGAGGAAGGGGATGATGAATAGTGGCGGATGACTAGTCAAAATCACAATTAAAGGTGTTTTTTCGGGATCTCACCGTCGGTGGGGTATTCGACACCGTCAACAAGCTCTATTGAAATTATATCCCTAGTCCCAGGAAACGTCCGCCATCGGAGGCGTCGAGGGTGTCGTCGGTGGGCTCTATTGATTTGGTTCAATTTCCAAATTTTTGGAATTACAATCAATTTCAAGCCTCAAAGACATCCGTTGAATCACTATAGACATAATTTTAAGTGATTAAATGATGTACTTATCACAATTAAACTTTCACAGCACAAAACAATCACATTTATATATAAATTCTAAGAGTTACAATTTACGTTACATAACACACCTAAGTTTGGTATTTTCTCAAACTCAATACATTAATTCAGCGTCACAATCTAAGCCACAACACTCAAAATGCTGAAAACAAAACATTCTATGCTTAGTCTCAACTATACAGAGATCTAAAAGCATAATTCTAAAACAAAGCAAATGCAAAGTTCAAATCAAACTACATACATAGACAGACATGTAGTAATATAAATCTACTATTCTTCAGATTCAGAATTAGATTCTCCTCTGAGATCACCCGTTGATTGCACATGAACGAAGAGGTTATAAAAGGGGCGGTATGGAAATTCTTCAGTAGAATCCTGTTCTATCAATTTCATCCTCCTCATCAATCGTATCAAACTATCTTCTAAATTTCCAAAGTGCTCAAAATGTTCTTTCATCCTTCAGTCTAGATGATCAAAGAAATCGAAGATATTATTAATTGCATTCATGACATTTTGTACCTCCTCCAATTTCTTGATTTTGCGCAGGATCACCAGAGTCTTGTCGGGAACTAAGAGTTGAATTGGCAGTGAATTCTAAGACGTCTGATCTACCATAATAGTCATGTCATTTTCATCTTCAAAAGCTGGGAATCTCTCAGTTGGGTCCAAAGGCTTCCAAGGTAGAAGTACCTTTTCCCATTTTTTGTAGGATACTTGGAACGGACTGTAAAGTGAGAAAATTATGGAAGGGTGTCCAAGCACATAAGTTGATCTACGAACGATCAGGCTCAAAACTGACTTCATAGTTATTGATCTAATATCGATCTGCAATCCCATTTGGATGCAGTAATTAAGAATAACACTTTCCTTATAAACTTTTTTGATCTTCATTGTCGGTAACAGTTTCGCAGAAATAAAGAAGTGTCAGTGTTTTGAAACAGGATTTAGGAGTGTCACAGAAAAACTAACATACATGTTTTCTCTCATTTCCCATTATTCAGTTTCGTCCGTTAAATATTGGTAAATCTCATTCATCTGGTTTCTTGTCGGGACGAAGTTGGAATAATGGCAGACAGTAACCTTCTTGGTCATTTATAATTCATTGATTCGTGCAAGAGTGAAAGTTGTCCATCTACCTCGCACATAAACTACTCCCTGGTTGATTCCGTGCAAATTTACATAAAATTCCTTCACCATAGGAACAACCACGGTGGCAGTAGTATAGCACAACACTTCCCATCTTTGTCGCACTATCATCTCTTCAATTGTCGTCGAGGGATTATTCAATCCGCAATTTACAAATCCTTGTTCCTTGATCAATCTTTTCTTAGTTAGTACCTTGTTAAAGATTTGTTGCGCTTCCGCACCAATAAATTTTCTCCGATTGAACACTCGCATTCTCAGATTATCAGTGAAATTGGACACCATAGGAATGAATTTGGTGGAGTTTCACTTCATTTTGGGGGAAATATGAACTTAGAAATCGAATTTGGGTGTTTAAAAGGGGTAACTCCCACCCAAAAACCACCATTCAAACTCGAGAAACCGCAATCTCGCTCGTCTCACCGTCGGCGGGGTCGAGGGAGCTGTCAGCAAGCCTTATGTAATTAATTTCCTGAACTCTTGGGAAAAACCTGCTGTCGGTGGCATCGAGGGCATCGTCGGCGTCTAAGGAAAAAATTGCACAGTTTCACTCTAGTCTGAATGTGTTCCAATTTTTCTCTATGGATCCAAATTTTATGATGATTCAAGGGTAAATAAGAGTAGTAGAGCTCAATACTACCACAAACTAACGATAATTTCATATATAAAATACTATAATCGCAATAAAAGTAAAGATAACTATAGGTTGCCTCCCATAAAGCGCTGGGTTTAACGTTGTCAGCCTGACCTATTCAAGTGTTATCCAAGTTGACTGATCATTAAAACATTTTTAAAATTTGGTCTTTTACCCTCAAAATATGGTTTTAATTTGTGTCCATTTACTTTAAATCTATTTCTAGTCTTCTGATCTTCAATCTCAATAGCTTCTTAAGTATAAACTTGAGTAACAGTAAAGGGTCCAAACCAAAGAGATTTCAATTTCCCAGGAAATAAATTCAACCTAGTATTGTAAAGCAAAACTTCTTGTTCTAGTTCAAAGTTCTTCTGTTTAATCTTCTGATCATGTCATAACTTTAGTTTCTTCTTATAAATTCTGTCGTTATCATAAGATTCATTTCTTAATTCATCCAATTCATTTAATTGTAACAATATCTTCTTACCAGCATCTTTCAAATTATAATTGAATTCTTTAATCGCCCAATATGCTTTATGCTCCAATTCTACTGTTAAGTGACAAGTCTTTCCAAAAATCAATCTGTAAGGATTCATTCCAATAAGAGTTTTATAAGCAGTCCTGTAAGCCCATAATGTTGTATCCAATCTAGTGGACCAATCTACTCTACTAGGATTTACAGTCTTCTCAAGTATTTGTTTAATCTCTTTATTAAAAACTTCAGCTAATCCACTAGTTTTTGGGTGATAGGCAGTAGAGATTCTATGACTAATATTAAATTTTTTTTCCAATCTCTAAATGTATTTATTCTTAAAATGGGATCCTCCATCAGTGATAGTCATTCTAGGCATTCAGTATCTAGTGAAAATATTTTTCATTAAAAATCTTGAAATACTTTTAGCTTCACAAAGAGGTAAAGCTTGTACTTCAATCCACTTTGAAACGTAGTCTACTGCAATTAATATATATAAGTTCCCAAATGAAGGAATAAATGGTCCCATGAAATCTACTCCCCAAACATCAATGATCTCAACTTCTAACATGAAATTCAGAGGCATTTCATTTCTTCTAGATATATTGCCAACTCGTTGACATCGATCACAAGTTTTTAGGTATCTATAAACATCTCTAAAGATAGTAGGCAAATAAAATCCAACTTGTAAAATTTTATAAGCAGTTTTATCAATTCCAAAATGTCCTCCAAATTCAGAATCATGACATTTCTGAATGATTAGCTCGGTTTCTTCATAAGGTACACATCTCCTCATAATAAGATCCTTACATTATTTATATAAATAAGGCTCATCCCAAAAATATGCCTTTTCATCATGAATGAGTTTTCTTTGTTGTTACATTGTCAGCATAGGTGGCAAAATATCACTTACAATATAGTTAACAATATCAGCATATCATGGTATTTTCCACTCATTAATATTATAAAGTTGTTCATCAGGGAAACTGTTTGTAATTTCATTGTCGGTGTCAGATAATTCATGATTTTCTAGTCTCGATAAATGATCAGCAATTTGATTATCACTTTCCTTTCTATCAATAACCACAAGATCAAATTCTTGCATCAAAAGTATCCATCTAATTAACCTTAGTTTGTCATCCTTCTTTTGCATCAGATATTTAATAGCAGAGTGATCAGTGTGCACAACATATTTAGCTCCAATTAAATAAGATCTAAATTTATCTAAAGCATACACAATGGCCAGTAACTTTTTTTCAGTAACAGTATAATTAATTTGTGCATCATTAAGAGTTTTACTAGCGTAGTATATAATCTTAAAAATATTTTCATACATTTGTCCCAAGACAGCTCCAATAGCATAATCACTAGCATCACACATCAATTCAAATAGTTTCTCCTAGTTAGTTCAAACTGTAGTAGGGGCTGTGATTAATTTTTCCTTTAATAACTTAAAGGCATTTAAACAACTTTCAATAAATTCAAATTTCTTGTCCTTTTCTAAAAGTTGGCATAAAGGTTTAGTAATTTTTGAAAAATCTTTAAAAACTGCCTGTAAAAACCAACATGTCCAAGAAAACTCCTAACCTCACTTACATTCGTAGGAGGTGTTACTTTAGATATAAATTGAATTTTTTCGGGGTCTGCTTCCACACCATCTTCCAAAATTTCATGCCCTAACACAATTTCTCCTGCAACCATAAATTGACATTTCTCCCAATTCAGAACCAAATTAGTTCTTTCACACAACTCCAAAACGTTTTCAAGGTAATTTAAGCATGCGTCAAATGATGTTCCAAATACAGAGAAATCATCCATAAATACTTTTAATCCATCATCAATTAACTTACTAAATATGGACATCATACATCTCTGGAATGTTGCAGGTGTATTACATAATCCAAAAGGCATTCTTCAAAAAGCAAAAGTTCCAAAAGGACTAGTAAATGTTGTCTTATCTTGATCCTCAGGAGCAATAGGAAATTGATGGTAACCGGTATATCCCTCTAAAAAATAAAAATATTTGTGTCCAACAAGTCTATCTACTATTTGGTCTAAAAAGGGTAAAGAGAAGTGATATTTCCTAGTGGGAGTGTTTAATTTTCTATAATCAATACAAATACGCTACCCAACAACTTGTCTGATAGGTATTAATTAATTATTTTCTTTTGTTTCAACAGTCACTCGTCCTTTGTAGGAACACAATGAATTGGGTTTACCCACGCACTATCTGAAATAGGATATATAATTCTAGTGTCTAACAATTTCAGAATTTCCTTCTTAACTACTTCTTTCATCATTGGATTTATTCTCTTTTGTAGATCAACTCTCGGCTTATAATGTTCATCTAGTATAATTCTATACATACAGATCGAAGGACTAAATCCCTTAATATCAGCTAAGGTCCAACCAAAAGCTTTCTTATATCTTTTCAATGTATCTAACTGTCTTTTCTCTTGCAAATCATTTAATTCTGAAGATATAATAATAGGTAATGTAGATGAGTCTCCCAGAAACACATACTTCAAATGGCTCAGCAATATTTTCAACTCAAGTTCAGGTTGTTTTATAATTGACAGAAATTGATTCTTATCAGCATTTTCTGTGATATCCAACATCTCAAATCTTTCTTGAACATAATCTAATTCTTTATTTTCTAATTTTTCCAAACTAACTTCATCACTATCTTCAAATTGTTCTTTCTCTTCAAAATGTTCTTTAAAATGTTCATTCAATAGATGCTCACTAATTTCCACATGAAAACATTCATTATCTCTTTCAACAGCAAGGTAGTTTATAGATTTCTCAATGTTGAAAGTCATTTCTTGATCGTTAACTCTCATATTTAATTCTCTTTTTTGAACATCTATCATAGCTTTTTCAGTAGCTAAAAATGGTCTCCCTAAAATGATAGGTATTTCTTTCTCTTCCTCCATATCTAAGACAATGAAATCCACAAGAAAGATAAATTTATCAACTTTTACTAACACATCTTCTATAACTCCCTTAGGATATGTAACTGAATGATCCACTAACTGAAGAGTTACAAAAGTAGGTGAGACTTCTCCTAATCCTAATATTTTGAAAATTGGTAGAGACATAAGATTAATGCTGGCTCCCAAATCACCTAAAGCTCTTCCATAAAATTTTTCGCCGATAGCACACGGTATATTGAAACTGTCGAGATCTTTTAATTTTTTAGGAAGCTTTTTCTGAATAATTGCATTACACTCTTCACTAAGTGCAACAGTTTCATTATCCGTGAACTTCCTTTTCTTGTTCATAATATCTTTCATAAATTTCACATAATTGGGCATTTGCTCTAAGGCTTCTACGAAGGGAATATTTACTATTAACTTCTTAAGAATTTCTAAAAAATTAGAAAATTATTTATGCTATTTGTGTTGCTTCAATCTTTGAGGAAACAGTGGTGGAGGTTTCTCCACAGTGATTTTCATTGGTGTAAGTGGATATTCTAAATTTGGGTACTCATGATCCTTTTCTTTTTTGGTATCCACTTTCTCTTTTTCAGTTTTTGTTTCTTTTTGCACTCTTGTCTCTAACTCTTTTCCACTTCGTAATTGTATCACTTTTATCTATTCTTTTCCTTGATCTTTAGGATTTGGTTCCGCAGTACCAGGAAAAGTTCGCCATGTTTGGTTACTAAGTGCAGTAGCGATATGCCCTAATTGATTTTCAATATTCTTAATAGCAGTTCCTTGATTTTGTAAATGATTTCCTTGAATTTGTAATTGATCTCCTTTATTATGCAATTGTTGACCCGTGTTTAATATCAGCTTTTCCATTGACAACTTATTTTCCTTAATTTGAGTGTTACTGTTAAATCCTGGAGGATACAAAGGTCTATAGTTAACACTTCCTTAGTTGGATGAATTTCCTAATGGGTTCACTGGGTTGTTTGCTCATTATTGATTTGTAGAAGAATTATTATTCCAATTAAAATTTGGATGATTCTTGCAACGTAGATTATAATAGTTTGAATAAGGGTTGTTGGGTCTATTAATAGCATTTAAAGTCTCATAAGAAGGTTGAACATCCACAAATTGCCCATATGAATTCTTTTCCATCATAAGAGGTGTTGCAGAATAATTCATCCCATAATGATCTAAATTCTTTGATATTGCAGCAATCTGCGAATCTAACATAGATATTGCATCAGAATCATGGATACTAGCTACTCTTTTAGGATTTACCCCTTCAGAGGGCCATTGAAAATTGTTGGTAGTCATCTCTTTTATTAATAAATAAGCCTCATCAAAATGTTTTGACATTAAAAAACCATCAGTCGCAGCATCTATAATCGATCTAAGTGATCCCACTAATCCATTATAAAAAGTTTGAATTATCAACCAATCTAGTAACGAATGACGAGGGCATTTCTTAAGAATATCTTTAAATCTCTCCAAAATTTGTATATTGACTCTCCATTAATTTTACAGAATGATGTTATGTCATTTCTAAGTTTAGTAGTTTTGGATGGAGGGAAATATTTGGATAGAAATTTCTGTGAAAGTTCTCCCCAAGTTCTAATAGATGCTGGTGCTAACGAATTTAATCACATCTTAGCCTTATCCCTCATTGAAAAAGGAAAAAGTCTAAGTCTAACGACATCGTTTGAAACTCTATCATATTTAAAAGTAGCACAAAGTTCCAAAAAAATAGCGAAGTGTAAATTAGGATCTTCATTTGGTGTGCCTCCGAATTGATTGTTTTGTACTATTTGGATAATAGCAGGTTTAAGCTTAAATGAATTAGCAGCTACATCAGGATTTTGGATAGTTAAGTGAATTTTATCTGCTATAGGATTTACATAATCTCGTAGGGGTCTAGGTTGGTGTTCATTCTCTAATCATTGATTGTTCATGTTATTTTCCATTGTATCATAATTTCTAGGTTCTCTTCTCAATTTTCTAATTTTTCTAACAGTGCGTTTTAATTTTGAATCGTAGGGTATAAGATTTTCAGATCCAAATTTATGCATACAATTTGAAATCAGTACACAGTGAAACAATTAACTAAATATGAAAATAAGTTGCAATTCAACTAAACATTTTCTAATAATCCTAATTTGTTTGTTACTCTAATTGTGATTCTTTTTACTCCCTGGCAACAACGCCAAAACTTGACAGCGACTTTATATATGCTTTAAAATATAAGTATTTAATAATGCTGCTAAAAGATTTAATTCCTCAGCAACTTCACCCAAACTTAATAATAGTTACAGATTCGATAAAGTTGAATGTATAAAATATTCAATAATTATAAAATCACACTTATCAATGCAAGTATACGTATCGCTCAAGTAATATAGGGCTCTAATGAAGTTGTAGATATCGATCCCACATGGAGTAATATTAGAACTACGAACTAAGATTTTAGAAAAGCAATATTCAATCACAACAATGAAATTCAGTTTGCTTATCTGTCACTAATAGGCAATTGAAATAAATATGTAATTTTAATAACTCTTAAATAACTAATTATACTAATGAGGTTTTTAATGTGATATTCAATATATAAGAAAGCATCCTTCTCCTTGTCAAGAAATTATAGTGAATTGATAAAGTGAATCAGTTCAATTTGTATTGTGACAAATAGGAGCATACATATTCTTTACCCTTTGGTCCAAGCATAATGAACATTGACTAATCCTACGCTTATTTATTGAATCTGTTGCTAGGCTAGGAGGATACCGACTCTCATTCGGAGCTCCCACGTTCCCCTCACCTGAGGGCTAAAGTTTACACTTTAGCACCCAAATGATAGGAATGAATTGGGGTTTTTAGTTTGTCACTCTAAAATCTCCAATTATACGCCCGATAATTTTATTTCCTTATTTATTTGCACCCAATTTCCAAGGGCGTTGACCTCCTTGAATCTTGCATGTAATCTTCACTTTAATTGTAAAACTCAATATATTTTAACAAATCAATTGGTCAGATTGAAAGTAAATTAAGATCGAAGTGAAAAGATCATCACAATTTCTTTAACATTTTCATGGCTTCACCAATTCAAATCACCATTTCCCAAATCTCAAGACAAGGAGAAAGACAGAGAAAACTACTCAGATCTCATGGAGAAAACACAAAAAAAACTCAAAATTTATATATAANCAAATCTCAAGACAAGGAGAAAGACAGAGAAAACTACTCAGATCTCATGGAGAAAACACAAAAAAAACTCAAAATTTATATATAAAATCAAAGCCATATAAACTACAACAATAAATAAATTTATCTATAATTTCTCCTCAAGAAAACTCCTCGAAGTTCCTCTAAATCTTTTCCTTTCTTTACAGCACACGGAATTCCTCTTCAAAGCGGAAAGAAGGAAGAAATCTCTCACTTTCCCTCCATTCTTACAATCTCTCAAAGAATTCCTCACTATTTAGACTCTCTACACACTACTAGAACTCTTGGACGTTGTTTTAACTTCTAACTCCTCGAACTCCTCTTCCATTTTGGGTCAAAATCTTCTTTTAAAGTTGTGGATGAGTTTTTCCAAGAGTTTCCTAAGCACCCGTCCAAAATTCTTCCTCATTCAATGCTTTGTTGGACATAACCGCCAAGCTCGCCGTCGGCAGCCTCAAGGGCGCCGTCGGCTAGTTTTTTAAGTGAATTAATTCTAGAGTCTCGGGAAAAGTCCGTCACCGGCTCCGTTGGGTTCGCCGTCAGTGCCCTAGTTTAAATCTTCACATTTTGGTCCTTTTCACTCCAAATTCGTTCCTTTTTGCATCTTTTTGCTCCAATGAACCTAATTCATCATTCTTGCAACAAAACATAAAAAATACCTTTCTTTAAAGTATAATATTATAAAAAACAATGTAAAATATGTATGAAAATCTCAATATATTTTCCTTTAGTCAGTATGCACCTCATTTTTTTGCAAGAGGGATCGGAGTCTCAGGGCTCTCCTTTTTAAATTAATGTGGACTAGTCCTCAAAAGAAAACTGAATTCTGCAGCATTATCCTCTCAGTCTGGTCAACTTATTACCTCTTAGTGAGCGATGTGAAGCCCCGTGGCATTCTTCATTAAAGTGACAGGAAGCTTTCTAGCCAGCCTTTTTTCCTCACATGAGTGACGTAAAGTCCACATGGCAGTCTTCGTTGATGAAAACTTTATAGCAGTCCTTCTTGATCTAGTCAAACTGTTGATGCTTAGTGAGCGATATAAGTCCCCATGACATTCCTTATTAAAGTGTCAGGTGGCTTCATAGACAACATGCCTTCTAAACATGAGCAACATATAGCCGACAATCCTCATTGATGATGTGCTAGCATTCTAACCCCTTGGTGTTATGTGTTCAAGCCACTACGACCCTGAACCACCGGGTTAAGTTATGCCTCTAAGGCCTCTGAACCCACCACTAGCTCATGCCTCCACGGCCTCCGGACCAGTCATTTTGGTTATTCCTCTACAACCCCTGAACCGCAATGTTGGGTCATGCTTCTATGGCCCTTGAACCCAATCATAAGTCATGCCTATATGGTACCTGAACCTACTGGGCGTGGTCATGTCTCTATGGCCTCTGAACCACATGTCTAGGTCATCCATCTATAGCCCTTGAACCTATTCGCAGGTCATGCCTCTACGGCCCCTGAACCTACTAGTAGTGGTCAAGCCTTTACTACCTCTTAACCACCTTTTCAGGTAATGCCTCCACGGCCTCTAAACCTGCTATCGAGGTTGGATGTAAGTATCATGTGTATTCCTCCCCATCCCCCTAGGAGTGGATATGGCACTCATGGCTTTCCTTCCTTGAGTATTTGACTCTTTTTGGTCGCTTAGGTCATATTGGTCGCTCTACTAACCTAATCTTGATAAAAAATTAAGCAGCTTCCAACAAGTGCAATGTGTCTTAACTGCACAACACACTTGTTGGGGGGTCCTTTTTTTACATTAATTTTTTATGTCGCAATTGTAGCATGTCGAATCGAGCCCTATGGAAACTTGCTTGATCCATGTGTTTACTTTTTTAGTGCAAGACATCCATTTGAGACCTTTTGGCATGTTGAGGGGCACGTAACCAGGGACATCCTGCTAAGCTTTGCCTTTCACTTAGGCAAAAGCCGGTCGATATTTTGTACTTCAGATGACTCTGATCGGGTTGATGAATATTATGCGCCACGTCGCTCATAAAATTAATTCGACTTGGCATGTTTACCGCAGAATGTGTCCAGATGACCTCGGATTATGAAACAAACTCAGTGAGTGCATTCATAATGATGGTTTTACTTATGATGGACATCCATTGTGCTACAGCTTTGTGGGTGAGTAAAAATATGTTAATTATCATTTGGTCCAGATTGTCGAAAAAAATTATATGAATGTCTCCGGATGACGAACGAACCACACGAGTGCATTTGAAATGTTGATTTTACCTGGGGGACACCCATTTTACCACGGTGTAGCATCTAGACTAAAAATGCGTGAATAGAGGGGTTTATTTAAATAATAATAATTTTATTATTATTATAAAAAATAAAACTATCCTATAAAAGCTGTCGTTTGGTCCCCCTCTCCTGGATCACGGGATATCTCCAACCACCACCCAGTTTTTGCGAAAACCCTAGGCTCGAACTCCCTCTCTCTCATCGAGCCATCTTCATTGGAGCTCTCCTCCTTACCAATGAAGCTCAAATCCGTCGGCCACACACCAAGCTTCTCCTCAAACTGTTGACATCCCTGCTCTAAGCCACCACCTGCGTCTTCTTTTTCTTCTTCTTGGTCGACCGAGACTCCTCCTTTCACCGACCTGTCTCACCGGCGTAACCCGAAATATCGTCGACACCATGATCCCCAAAATTATAGTTGTGTAAAATTAATAAAGTTGACTCTACTTTGCAGCGATGCCAAAAACTTGGTTCATTATTTTATGAATAAGAAATATAAGCAATTTATGTTGGGTTTCTATGCAAGTATACGTATCATTGTCAAGTAATACATGACTTTCTGTTTAAGCCTTAAATATCAATTCCAATAGGAAGGTTTAAATTCGAAATGGAAATTTAAATTAGGAAAGCCACAACAATAAAGAAAATTAATTACACTAATTTCAAATATTTAAGGTGCTATAAGAACTAAATTATCAACTACTAGTAAAACTGTTAAGCAGAACTAAACAATAACTACCAAACTATATTTTTGTGATGAAGTTATCTAATATGAGAAAACATCTTTCCCACTACAATGAGTTTTTGGTTAAATAAGAGAGATAAATGGTTTGAATATGTACTGTGTCAAATAGGAGTAATTTTAATTCTCTACCTCTTAGTCAAGTGTTATAAAGAATCGTTGACTAATCTCAGGTTTAGTCTATAAATCTGTGGTTAGGCTGGGAGGATACTGACTCTCACTCCAGAGCTCCCACTTCCCTTCCTCTAAAGGCTAACACTCACTTTAGTTCTTAAACACTAAGACCAAATAGGGGATTTTAGTCTGTCACCCTAGATTCTCTAATTCTTCATCCAGTAATATATATTTCTCTATTTATTTGCACCCAATTCCATGAACAAAACACTCCTTCATGGAATCGAATGTGATTATCACTTTTTGTAAATATCATACACCATTTCCTGTATAGTATGTTTCACAGCAGATGTTAACATTTCAGTTGGCCAAATCAAAAAGTAAATTAAGAATGGAGTGAAAAATCATCACAATTTATTTTTTATTTTAAAATTAGCACATTCAAATTATCTCTTTATTTCACCATATCTCAGAGTAAGGAGAAAAACAAAGAAAACTACTTAGAACTCATGAGGAAGATGTGACAAAATATGAATTTCATAAATAAAAGAAAGTTTATACAACAATAATAAACAAACACTGCTTATCTTTAACTCTTTCTCAAAGCAAATCCCTTGTAGCCTCTCTTGGACTCTTTTCTCTTTATAAGACTCTTGATTCTCTCTTCAAAGATGTAAGGAAGAAGAAATCTCTCACTTCTCTCCCTCTCTAACAACTCTTAGGAGAAATCACACTTAGAGTCACCACACTTAACAATACACACAATAGAACACTCAAGACGACTCAATGACACACAAGTCCCCTCCCTCCTCTTTCTGATCAATTTTTGCTCTAATTAAGGCATAATGTCGATTTTCTAAGAGGTGTATCCAATAACTCAAAAAAGGCATCCAAATTCATCGAATCTTCTAGAAATTCGCACAACACCGACATTGGCATCGTCAGCGCCCACGATGGCGCTGTCGGTGCCCCTAGTCCGAGTTAATTTATGTGCTCTTTCTCAAATTGCGCTGTCAACGCCCAGTCTGGCGTCGTTGGCGCACCCGCTATTCCAGACTCCTCCTTCATGCTGGCGTCGTCGGTGCTGAGTTTTTCTTCCAAAACGTCATTTTGACTCCAAATTCCATCCTTTTTGCTTCATTTTTGCTTCAAGTGCTAAAAAGCATCAATCTGCAATAAAAAATGAAAAATATCTTCTTTTAAAGTGCAATATCACCAAAAATGAATATAAAATGTTGGTTTAAAAATTCATATATTCTTTGTGTTTCAAAATCCCCCAAACTTAAATGTTACTTATCCTCAAGTAACTTCTTTACTACATAAAAGTATGACTCATTGTAAAGAATTTAACTTCTAGATTTTCATATTTTGGTCTACTACATATCATAGCATAACTTAAGAAAAATTTAAAATAACTCAAGTTAATGCTAAAGGTATAAGAATATCTAGCAGTCAAGTCTAAGATTTATTTTCTCAGTTCTTTTCAAGGAAAGTTGCAAATTGTTATATTAAAGCCACTTAAAATATCCATATGAAAAAGAATTCATGAAAACTCTATTAGTAATATGCTAATACTTAAATGCAAGTTTAGAGAATGTAGCTAAGCCTTCTTCCTTAAGTTGATTTAAGTGAAGCCAATTTTTGAATAGGCAGCTTCTTAAGCTTCCATCACATAATATTCTTTTTTTTTTCTTTTTTTTTCTTTTTCTTTTCTTTAAGAATCATTTTCAATCCTTTCTATTTTTTTATGGGAGGATTATTATATCTAGATAGCCTTTAATGATTTTTAACTTCACTATCCTCTTCTTAAAGTTAAAAACTTTTCACATTCCTTCACTTAATAAATTCATATTAGCTTTAAAGATTTTTCATAAAGTTTCATTCTTTTCTTCTTAGATGAAACTCTAAGATTCTTAATACCTAGAAAATACAAATTCATTTAATTAAAATGGAAAATCATAGTCTTATTCTCTCATACCAAATACCTTAATCTGTAGAATTAATCTTTATTATTGAAAGTTTTTACTTAAGCTTACTAGATATTTTGAAAGAAGAATATAGTTATCCAAAGTTAGGTTCTACTACCACTAGTCATGTTAAATTAAAAAATTTAAAATATAGCTCATTTAGGAAAAATAAAATTAAGTTTCTTTCTTTTAAAAATAAATTTTTCTTCCCCCCAAACTTTAATTTTTAAAAGATAAAACATGAAAAACTGAAAAATACAGGGTGAAAGAAAACAGTTAAAACGTAAAGAAAAGACTTACTAGTTGAAGTTTTTGATTTTGAAACTTAATTCTGAAATATTGCATGTGTTAATTCAAAAAGCTACAAGACTTAAAACATTAAATAGCACATAGTATATATAAAAATATTTGATGAGAAAGAATTAACAA
>NEWO01000627.1:242205-266945 GCA_003013225.1 Phalaenopsis aphrodite
CTAGTTTGAGGATGATAAGCAGTAGAGAATCTATGCATAATATTATATTTTCTAATCAATTTCTCGATCCTCTTATTCCTAAAATGGGATTCTTCATCCGTAAAAAACACTCTCGGCATTTCATATCTTGTAAAAATATTTTTATTTAAATATTTTGAAACACTTCAAGCATCACATTTAGGTGCAGCAATAGCTTCAATCCATTTGGAAATATAATCAACAACAATCAATATATATAAATTTTTAAATGAAGGCATAAATGATCCCATAAAATCTAATCCCCACAAATCAAAATTTCAACTTCCAATGTGTAATTCAGAGGCATTTCATTTCTTCTAGAAATAATTCCTATTCACTGACATTGATCACATGCTTTAATATATTCATTAACTTCTCTAAAAAGAGTAGGCTAATAAAATTCAGCTTGCAAAATTTTATATGTAATTCTACCAGTTTCAAAATAACCTCCAAATTCAGAATCATGACATTGTTTAATTATTTGTTTAGTTTCTCTTAAGGCACACACCTTCTAATAATGAAATCTTACGTGTTTATATAAATGTGGGTCATCCCAAAAATAGAATCATGAATCATGAATAAATTTCTTTAATTGTTGATTCTTTACATCTGATGGTAGAATATCACTCACAATATATTTTACTATATCGGCATGCCACAGTATATTCTTTATTTCAATATTATACAATTTTTCATCAGGGAAAGTTTCCAAAATTTAATTTTCAAAATAAGTTAATATTTCTTGTTCTAGTCCAGACAAATGATCAACTATTTGATTATTAGTTCCCTTTCTATCTACTACCAAAAAATCGAACTCTTGCATCAGAAGTATCCATCTAATTAATTTCGGTTTAGCATCCTTTTTTTGCATCAAATATTTGATAGCAGAATGGTCTAAAAGGCATTCTAAGGAAAGCAAATGTTTCATAGGGGCTTGTAAATATTGTTTTCTCTTGATCATCATGAGCAATCAGAATTTGATGATACTTGGTGTATCCATCTAGAAAGAAGTAATATTTTTTTCCAGTCAATCGGTACAACATTTGGTCTAAAAATGGTAAAGGAAAATGATCTTTCATGGTAGCCATATTTAATTTTCTATAGTCTATACAAATTCGCCAGCCAGTAACTTGTCTTATTGAAATTAATTCATTTTTCACATTTACTTCAACTGTCACTCCTCCTTTCTTGAGAACACAGTGAATCAGACTTACCCAAACACTATCTAAAATAGGAAATATAATTCCAGCTTCTAACCATTTTAAGATTTCTTTTTTAACAACCTCTTTCTTTATCGAATTTAATTTCCTCTGAGGATCAGCTTTAGGTTCATATTATTCATCTAATTGAGTTTTGTGCATACAAATTGAAGGACTTATTCCTTTAATATCTGCTAAAGTCCATCTAAAGGCCTTCTTATATCTTTTCAACATTTTTACTAATTTTTTATCTTGAATTTCAGTTAAATCAAAAGATATAATAACAGACAATGTAGATTAATCTCCTAAAAACACATATTTTAAATGAACAGGTAATACTTTCAATTCAAGCTCAAGTGGTTTAATACTTGAAGGAATAAGATTATTATTATTATTATTTTCCAAAAGGTCTAAAATTTCAAATTTGTCCTTAACATAATCTAAATTTTCTTCTTTTATTTCATTTTCATTCTCAAAATACTCTTCTTGCCTTAATTTTTCTTCAAACATTCCCTTAAATCGCTCATTACTTAGATAATCAGTAACTTCCATTTTAAAATTTTTATTATCTTTTTCTATCGCAAGATATTTCATAGTTTTAGCTATATTAATTTTTACTTCTTGATCATTAACTCTCATTATTAATTCTTCTTTGTATACATCTATCACAGCTCTCCCTATTACAGGAAATGGTCTCCCCAAAATAATAGTAATCTCTTTATCTTCCTCCATATCTAATACAACAAAGTCTACAGGAAAAATAAATTTATCTACTTTCACTAATACACCTTCTATAACTCCTTTAGGATAAGTTATTGATCGATCAGCTAACTGAAGAGTTATAGTAGTGGGGGAAATCTCGCCTAAATATAAACGTTTAAAAATTGATAGAGGCATAAGACTAATACTAACTTCAAGATCACATAAGGCTTTTCTAAAAAATTACTCACCAATAGCACAAGGTACAGTAAAGCTACCAAGATCTCTTAACTTTTCAGGAAGCTTTTTCTGAATAATTGCGCTATACTCTTCACTGAGTGCAACGGTCTCGTGATCTTCAAACTTCTTTTTCTTATTTAATATATCTTTCATAAATTTCATATGACTTGACATTTGTTCCAAAGCCTCAATGAAAGGAATATTTATCGTTAACTTTTTTATGATTTCCAAAAATTTTACAAATTGTTTATCTTTATTCTTCTGCTTCAATCATTAAGGAAATGGAGATCGCAGATTTTCTATAGAAATTTATATTGGTTTATTTTCATCATTGTCGCTTTGAATTTCTACCTTCTCCGTCTCAACTTTAGTTTCTCTTTGGATTTTTATTTCCACTTCTTTTCCACTTGGTAATTGAATAACTTTAATTTTCTCCTTATTCTGATCTTTTGGATTAACTTCAACAATACTAGGAAGAACTCTTGAATGTATGTTACTAAGTGCAGTAACAATATGTTCTAATTGATTTTCAATATTCCTAATTACAGCCCCTTGATTTTGTATTTGATTTCCCATGTTCAACATTACTTCTTTCATAGTCAACTTCTTCTCCTTAACTTGTGAGTTATTATTAAATCCAGGAGGATAATAAGGTTTATAGTTAGAGTTCCCTTGGTTATTTGATTTTCTTGAGGGGTTAACTGAATTGTTAGAATTATTCCAACTAAAATTGGGGCGATTTTTCCATCCAGGATTATAATAATTAGAATAGAGATTACTATTTTTATTATTTATAGCATTCATAGTCTCATAAGATGATTGAGTATCAATTATTTGTTCTAGTGAATTTTCCTCCAACACTGGTGGTATTTGAGAATAGTTCACTCTTATTTGATCAATATTTTTCTATATAACGGCAATTTAAGATGCTAAAATAGACATTGCATCAGAATCATGAATACTTGCTACTCTTTTTGGATTTACCCGTTTAGAGGGCCATTAAAAATTATTAGTAGTCATTTCTTTTATTAAAGAATATGTTTTATCAAAAGGTTTTGACATTAATAATCCACCCGCAGCAGCATCTATAATAGATCTAAGTGATCCTACTAATCCATTGTTAAAAGTTTAAATCATTAACCAATTTGGTAAAGCATGGTGTGGACATCACCTAAGGAGATCTTTAAATCTTTCTCAGGCTTCATATATCAATTTCCTTTCAAACTGACAAAAAGATGTAATATCATTTCTTAGCTTAGCAATTTTCGAGGGTGGGAAATATTTAGCCAAAAATTTTTGTGATAGTTCTCCCCAAGTTCTGATAGATCCAGGTGCTAATGAATTTAACTAAGCTTTAGCTTTGTCCCTTAATGAAAAAGGAAAAAGTCTAAGCCTGACAACATCATTAGACACTCCATCATATTTAAAAGTAGCACATATCTCAAGAAAACTAGTAAGATGTAAGTTCGGATCATTAATTGGTGTTCCTTCAAACTGATTATTTTGTATCATTTAGATAATAGCAGGTTTAAGCTCAAATAAATTAGCAGCAACATAAGAATTTTGAATTATCATGTGAATTTTATCTGTTGTAGGATTAGCAAAATCTTTTAAAGTTCTTTATCAATTTTCATTTTTTTGATTATCTAAGTTATTTGTCATTTCGTTCAAATTTCTAATTTCCTTTTTTGTTTTCGAACTTTTCTTAGTGTGTTCTAATTCTGAATTGTAAGGTACTAAACCTTCAGATCCAATACTACACATAAAAAAATATAATAAGCAAAGAAAAATTTCTTAAAAGTGCTCTTAAATTTAAAAAATATTTAAATGTATATTTCTATGATTTTTTATTACTTTAATTAATTTTTTATTTTATTATTTTATTGCTAAATTTCTTAATTTAACAAATCTATTAAATTTATCGTTACCTTCCCTGGCAATGGCGCCAGAAAAATTAATCCCCAAAATTATAGTTGTGTAAAATTAATAAAGTTGACTTCACTTTGCAGCGATGCCAAAAACTTGGTTCGTTATTTTATGAATAAGAAATTGAAGCAATTTATGTTGGGATTCTACGCAAGTATATATATCGTTATCAAGTAATACAGGACTTTCTGTTTAAGCCCCAAATATTAATCCCACTAGGAAGGTTTAAATTCAAAATGGAAATTTAAATTAGGAAAGTCACAACAATAAAGAAAATCTACTACACCAATTTTGAATATTTAAGGTGTTATCAGAACTAAATTATCAATTACTATTAAAACTGTAAAGCAAAACTAAACAATAACTACCAAAATATGTTTTCGTGATGAAGTTATCTAATATGAGAAAGCATCATTCCCACTACAATGAGTTTTTGATTAAATGAGAGAGGTAAATGGTTTAAATTTGTACTGTGTCAAATAGAAGTAATTTTAGTTCTCTATCCTTAGTCAAGTGTTATAGAGAATCATTGGTTGATCTCAAATTTAGTCTTTAAATTCATGGTTAGACTGGGAGGATACTGGCTCTCACTCCATAGCTCCCACTTCTCTTCCCTTGAAGACTAAGGCTCACTTAGTTCTTAAACACTAAGCCCAAATTGGGGATTTTAGTCTGACACCATAGAATCTCCAATTCTTCGCCCAGTAATATATATTTCCCTATTTATTTGCATCTAATTCCATGAATGAAACTCTCCTTCATGGAATCGAATGTGATTCTCACTTTACTGTAAAACTCATACTCCATTTCTCGGATAGTATGTTTCACAACAGATGTTAACATTTCAATTGGCCAAATCGAAAAGTAAATTAAGAATGGAGTGAAAACTCATCACAATTTATTTTATATTAAAAAATTGACACATCCAAATTATCTTTTCATTTCATCATATCTCAAAGTAAGGAGAAAGATAAAAAAAACTACTCAGACCTCATAAGAAAGATACAAAAAAATATGAATTTCATAAATAAGAGAAAGTTTATACAACAATAATAAACTAACGCTACTTATCTTTAACCCTTCCTCAAAGCAAATCACTTGTAGCCTTTCTTGGACACTTTCTCTTAACAAAATTCTTGATTCTCTCTTCAAAGATGTAAGGAATAAAAAATCTCTCACTTCTCTCTCTATCTAACAACTCTTAGGAGAAATCACACTTAGACTCACCACACTAAACAATACACACAATGGAACACTCAAGAAGACTCAATGACGCACTAGCCCCCCATTTTCTAATTAATTTTTGCTTAAAATAAAACATAATGTTGGTTTTCCAAGAGGCGTATCCAATAACTCTTCAAAAAGCGTACAAATTCATCGAATCTTCTAGAAATTTGCACAACACCGACATTGGCGTCGTCGGCTCCCGTGGTCCGAATTAACTTATGTGTTGTATGTCAAATGGCGTCGTCAGCGGCCAAACTGGCGCCGATGGCGCCCCCGCTGTTCTGGACTCCTCCTTCATGCTAGCGCCGTCAGCACTGTTTTTCTTCCAAAATGTCATTTTGACTCCAAATTACATCTTTTTTGCTTCAAGTGCTAAAAAACATCAACCTGCAATAAAAACATGTAAAATAACTTCCTTTAAAGTGTAATATCATCAAAAAAGAGTATAAAATATAGGTTTAAAAATGCATATATTTTTGGTGTATTACACCACCTAGAGTCCCTTGCCTTGTTGAGTCCTTCAGCCACTATGCCTCCTTTCAAGCCCCTCCTTTCCTCTCTTGGCTGACCACATTCCGGCTTCCTCCTCGTCGACGACATCTAGCTGGCCTACCACTTCGCCGAAGTCAAGTTCACAATTAACCAACATCCCTTCTATTTGCAGCCCCAAATTTCACTCTCCTCCATACAATTGGCATTTTATTACGTGTCATCGATGAGCTAGCTCTTCCACCACGTTGTCCTATATTCTTGGTGTTTGGAAACCTCGCCAAAGTGATCCATTGTCGACACACGGTGAAGGTACCACTGTTCGTGGAGGCATAAAAGTCCACCTTACAGGAAATGCCTCTGCTGGTGCTTCTTTCTGTCGGCATCCTCGTGGGCACCCCTCTTTGGCTGTCATCAAGCAACCTCTCTCACTAGCTCTTGTCTTCCTTGTTTTCACAAATTGTTGCAAGGTACATCGACGCGTGGACCAGACATCGATAGCTTGAGGGTACATCCACAACCTCCGTGGTGGTGAGATTTCCAAAACTCCTAGCCGATCTTAAAATTAGTTCAGTTTAGGCATGTGGGTTTGATCACCCACACGTGGTGCAAGCTCCAGTCCGAAGACGTGCCTACGTGATGGATCTTTGCCCTTCCCATAGCGAGCCTTTAGGTTAAGGTTTTCCATGTGTGGCCAAGCAACGCATAGAGCCGAGCATTTCCTTTTGTTGTGAAACTTAGCACCAAATCTGATGGGTTTAAGTCCCTTTCTCCCCTTGTTCTGGATTCCCTGATCTTCCTCGAAGAAATCGGGAAGTTAGACTTGGCAAAGTGAGAGAAGCTTTATAGATAGCTCACTTGGCAAAATCTATAAGAGTCACAAAACGGGAAAAGCTTTGTAGCTAGCCCATTTCACGATGTCGCGGAGAGTTCTCCCCTCGAAGATCTAGGGAGAAACTCCCCACATACCTCACCAAATAAGGGCTGTGTCGCACATCCAAGCATCAAACTCTAGGTTCCTATGAAAGGACGTTAGCACGAGCACAGTTTGCTATCAAGAATGTTTGTTGGCTTTTGATTGCATTGCATTTTTTTTCTTGGGGCATGTTGCATGTCACTTTGCCTTGACTGGCCACCCTAGCTTGATCGACATTTCACATTGCCTCGAGCGGTCGCCCCGGCCCTGTTGGCACTCCACTTTGGTTCGGTCGACCGCCCTTGCTAGGTCGACCGACCACTTTGATTCAATCAACAACCCCTGCTCGGTCGATCGAACACTTTTGTTTCATAGTTCGCTCTTCGACTCAGTCGACCCACCGCTTGCATGATGCATGTTTCTGTATTTGCTTGTGTGTGTCTACCTGCTTGTATGATGCAATGCATCCTATATGAGTTAGCTTGCATGATTATTATCATTTGCTTATGTTGCGCCTCTTCGAGTCACTGCCTCCAAGGCATAACAAATTGTTGGGCCCCTGCCTCCACGGCACGCCCATCCTTTCGAGTCACTGTCTCCACTGCACACCAACTTCTCGAGCCCTTGCCTCCATGGAACACCCATTTTTGGGTCACTGCCTCCATGGCACACCTAGTTGTTTGGCCACTGCCTCCATGGCATGCCCGCTATTCGGGTCACTACCTCTGCTGCACACCCATTTCTCGAGCCCTTGCCTCAAAGGCATGCTCATATTTTGGGTTACTGCCTCCATGACACACCCATTTTGGAGGCACACCCATTTCTAGAGCTCCTATCCCCACGACACACCCACCATTCGGGTCAATGTCTCCCTAGCACACCCACCTTCCTGAGTCACTGTGTCTATAACACACCCATCACTTCTGTCACATGATTGTTTGTATTTGCATGTTCATGTGCATATCGAGCTCGACTCGGTAGGTGAGTGACCCCGTGTCGGTCGCAATGCCTTAACAAGCATTGCTTGTCGGGTTGATCTCGATGAGCAATGTGAGTTAACACATCAGAATTGACATAAGTATGACTGTGCTAAAGATCCAAGAGTTCTAACGTGTGTCATATTCACCGCAAACTTGCATTGTAGGTCCATTGTTTTAAAAGTATAAAAATGGATTTTTACTATTTACATATTATCCGCCCTACTCTTAAATTACATAAGTTAAGCCATGTGTAAGACCACCTCTTTTAAATGTCACCCCTCTTCTTGTGGCATGCTTTAGTTCCCTTAGATCTTTAGGACGGGACTGGTGTGGTAACCCCGTCAAAGTCATACGGTAGACTGAGACTTTACCCTGTGCAATTAGGTGATATGTTAGGACACTCTACGTTAGAATGAGTACTAGGCTAGGATTTAAGTTGCTATGTAGTCATTTTGATGTCTGGCAATTGTTCTTTGTTGGATTGGTTGTCGAAGCCAAACATCTTTCCTTTCGTGCTTTTGTTGTGATTGCATACTTCATATGTGTGGCAGTGTATTAGGGAGTTCTTCTGCTAGGAGTCGTGCCTCTATCTGTGTGCACACGCATGTACCGTTGTGGGGGAGCATGTGAAGATTTCTAGCCCTTTTGCTTTCAGGTCCTATTCAGCTCCCCCACTAATAAGGCATGGCTCATTATATATGTTGCATGTGGGCTTTCTCGCTAACATTCATTTTCATGCAGAATTGACTCTTTTCTTTTCTTATGTACGTTAAGAGTCTATGAGAGTCCTATAGTAGAAATTAAATATGGGCATGGGTTCCGAGGTGTTTGACGTGTGAATCAAGCGGAGGGGACTAGGAGCTGACGTTCGTGCCCCGTTTCTTAATTTTTCATTTTCATATTGATGTATAAATATAGGATTGAGCATGTATATGCGGAGTCTGTCAGCCTTTATTTTTTTTGGGACATGTTTCTGACCCAGTGACACTGGCCTTTTCTTCTTTCATTTGGCTTGATTTCTTTCTGCTTTATTGCATGCATGTATGCCTACATGTTTGCCCATTTTTCTTATTTATTTTTGTGGCTTGTATGGGATTCCACGAAAATATAAACTAGGCTCATCAAGGACACCAAAATGTTAATTCTTTCTGACTTAAAAATCCTAATAAAAAATAATTGAATAATCAAAATTTAGGATTAAAATATTCACGACTTTAAAATTGCACTCTAATTTTCTGCATGGCCTTTGAGTCAGATTTTAAATGGATTGCATATATGGCTATCACCCAAATCATACTAATAGGTCCTTCACAATAATCAATAACCGCTCTAAATAATTGCATCATATTTTGCATGTTTGAGAAGGAGCCCCCATGCTTCATCAACCCAACTGGCCCAGCATATCTTTATACATAAGTAATTTTCTAATGTGTCTAAGGTGTTAGGAGGCTCCCCGACTCAGATGGGGTGTAAGCCCGCTTGTTAGGAGCATTTTCAGCTTTGTAGTTGAACATCCCTTCCTCCTTTACCTGAGGCATCCTTATCACTTTGGATAGTGAAAGACCCACCTCTCAGAGCTCCAGCTGATAGTCATAGGATAGAGTTTTCTTCCTTTGAATTTAGAGCTATTGAGATCCCCATGGATGATGCAATTTATGGATTACTGACCGGGGATCTCAGAACGTGTTGGGTCGACTATCTTAACGACTAGGTAGACTTCGGGTATTAGTGGCTGCGTAAGATGGGTCCATGGTACCCCGACCCAGCTACCTCTACATTCTAGGATTAATCTACATTATTTTTGTTGAGCCCCTTTGAGTCCTGTCGCTCCTTTATTTTTTCGGTGTCATCTTGATGGCCCGATGGCGATGAGCTGACTCCTGTTTGGGTTACGACGATTTGTCCTCTGCCCTTATGGCCCTGACGTGCTTTGACTGTTGGGATATCCCCGTCAAGATGATTATGGTCATTTTGTGGGCTCCTCATGTTGATGAGCCGCTACCCATTTGGGAATTGAGAGACTTACTTTCTGCACGATAACTTAGCGAGAGCTTCGAATCATCATGACATTCCCACATGGAATAACATTCCTTTAAGTACCTATTGCATCAGGTTCATGATAATATAAGTGAAACATCTTTTATCAAGAATATTCTTGGGTACCCCCCAAGATGTAATTAGCCAAGTGGGATGTGTCCCCTTTGGAGTGGACTTGACCTCATAACAGACACCTACACCTGAAACTCTCGTTATGCGTAGTCTACACAGGCATTCTTTTGTTAATATCGGTCCAAAGTGTCTTCGCCCGATCTTGATTGGGCGGACATACTTGGTCTATCCTTACGAGGTTTACCGCACGTAAGCTCTCCATGTTTTTTGTTTTCTCTTATCTGTCGTCATTTTCGCATGTTCGTATTTTCTGGTTCCTCCCTTCTCCTGGTCATTCATAAAACCCGATAGAAAGATTTATTCTAAGAAAAGAAGTACACGGCGATCAACAGACTAGCAACTTCTTCAGAAATAAAATAGAGAAAAATGAACGAAAACATATATAATTATTTCTTTATATATGTAATTGATTTTGGTTCCATTTGACACTAATAACTGTCATTGGTGCCATTCCATAACTGTAACTGCCCCTGGCACCATTTCACATTCATAACAACTCGATCTAGTCGCTTGGCTTGCTCTTGGTCATAGCTCACAGATGCTTGACTGATTTTTCCGAGAGGGTCGCTTGCAAAGATCTATTGTCCTTAGGAAGCATTATTCTATGAGGCAGAGAGTGTGTCACTATAATTTGAAAGGTAGCCTTCTTTCTGGTGATGAATCTTTGTAGAGGCGAAGTTTCATTAAGCGACCACTGACTTTGTGAATGCTTTTGTATTGATTCAGTTGTCGTCAGTCTAGGTGTGTGATGTTCTTCAGTTCGGATAACTATTCATTCAGTCAGTTGATGATTCGTCCGACTGAAACATCGCTAGATGATTTCATCTTCTATTGCCCTTTCCTCACATTCCGTTAGATCACCTCAAGATTCATATAGCCACATTGTTGATGTACATCAATAAATTTAAACATAAAAGTATTCAAAAGAATTTCATACTAATTAATTGAAATCAAACTTTTTTTTTTTTGTCAAACAATTTCTACGATTTAACCACCCAGAAAAAACCCGTCCTTAAAACGGAATTCCACATTTTCAAAGATACTCATTAAAAGTAGTAATAAAGTTAAAATGTAGGACAGGTATAAAATTGTGCTCAAGACGGAAGTCCACCAGACTTCTATTTCTAAGGCACACATTAAGGAAAATAATAGCACCAGTCATTGATCAAGGCTACAAATAAGTTTATGTGAAATGTTTTCATTATTAATAATAAAAAGTCTAACGCCGATGAGGCAAACCATTACACTATATTATCTTCGGTTTTAAAAAATAATAATTTATAATGATAGCGCCACGTAGAACGATTTCAATAATGAAATTGTGCTTACATGACATGATTTTACTTCTTCCTAAATTAAAGTTCTTAATTAGCTTTTTTTAATTAAATTATATTTAAATAATGCCAATTTCCATAATTTCGCCTATTGAATCTTAATGAGACGTTAGACAAGCAACAAAACTTAGTATTGCACGCTCTCTCGTGAAGAGCATGAATGTTTGAATGAAGAAAAAAAAAATCAACTTCAAGCTCAAATGCCCATTGAATTCATCCAATCAAGACTTCCTGTAAAGATGGATTCACAGTATGTCCCTATCTACAAAAAGAATCATTTACTACATTTGAAATAGATAAAAGTAATGATCTTCTCTCATTAGCTTTGGCTATAATGAATCCTGGTCATGGTTGCTACAAACTTGGTGCAACACAATTCTAATGGTGCGCACTAGAGCACATGTATACATAATTTCTTACAAATATTTTAGCATAATTCGGGATTGTAAATAATTTTTTCCATGAAAGCTTGTCATCATTGTCCAAGTCACATAAATGAGAATTAAAAAAGGCTATAAGAAGCATGGGTATCTCCAATATTGACTCTAAATGCTAGAAGGTTTAATCAATAGAAAATACTAAAGAGATTAAAGTATTCAACTAGTACTTAATGTATATCACAATGTTAAATCAAAGGTGCACATCAAGGTTTATAAGCTATTTAATATAACTTAATATTCAAAAATAATTTGACCTTAAACCAAAAGATATTATAGGGCTTGTAAAAGCAAAATCTAATTTGAGGTTGTATTGTATGAAAACATGATGTGTTAGAGGAAATATCATTAAATCAGTCTTTGAAATTAAGAGTTATACATATTGTTTTACATATTTATGGTGGCTATATGTTATACAATGAGAAATACTATATGGAATAGAAGTTGGTCTGTTTAATGATTTAAAGAGTAAATTCTTGGCATTCGAACCATAATTATCTAGCTAGTGTTATTGTATATTTATAGCTTGGATGGTACTTTTATTTTGGGAATATATAGGAGCACACCTCTTCTTACAGTCAAAATAGATAAAAGTAATGTTTTTTTCCCATTAGCTTTTGTTATAGTTAAATCAGAGTGTAATAATTTATGGTTGTAGTTCCATCAAACTTTGCATGAAGCAATTCAAACAATACACACTAAAGCAAATTTATACATATTTTTAATAAATATTTTGGCTTGATTCAAAATAGTAAATAAACTTTTCATGACAATTTATTACCGTTGTTAAATTCACTTGCGTGAGAACTTAAAAAGCCATAAGAAGCATGTACTTTATGTGCCAAAAGATTTACTTAGTAAAAAAATACTAATAAGATTTGAGTATTCAACTTCTACATGATCTATATCAAAATGTGAAGCAAAAAGTGCACGCATGTCTAGCTGACAAGGATGTCTTCAAATAGACTATGTTGAATGATGGTAAACTCAAGTATTATACCATGACAACAAATGCATTAAAATGGTTTCATGTAATTCTAAGGTTCACAAGAGGACTTCGCATTCAAGTATTGATTTGCTTAAATTACTACAATATAATAACTCTCATCTTCAAATACTAAATAATGTCATGGAGTTTAATTCTCTAAATAAATCCTATTTTTCCAAGTAGCGTTCCTTCTTACGTATAGTGGCCATCATATGACATGAGCTGGAGTGAATCACATAAATACTTCATTCAATCGCACAGCCGCATAACTACCGTTATAGCTATTCTTCTTTCCACATGTACCTTTGGTAATGAAACGGAGTTTTGTACGCTCAATGCTACAGTATAATGGTTATTATTAGATGCCATCAAAATCACAACAACTTGAGCATCATAGTACAAAGTCTAAAAAAGATTTTCACATCAAATGAGGTATTAGAAGCCACTAACGAGAGCAAATCAGGAAGTTCTATTGATGATGGTGTAGCGGATCATTACCTATGAAACCATCATCTTCAATCTCGACATCATCATATGCAGTGAATGATGTCATATCATGAAGATGCAGGTAGAGACAATAGGGTTTCATTATAATGTACCATTACAAACAATTTCTTATGTGCATCTTAGATGATGTATTTATATGTTGCATTTGAATTGTTTCTTTACTTTATAGACCTTTTTTGTTGTACTTCTGATTTCTATAGTGTTATCATTATTTCAAACTTTTATAGTTAATTAACAAATTCATAATGACTCAGCTAAATTCATATGAATTCATTATTTCCCTATTTTATGATATAGAAATTAGCAATTAATAATTTATTAAATTAAGCTCAAAATAAAAATATATTAAATAAAGTCAACAAATTTAAATATCAAATGTATTCAAAAACAGTTTATACTAATTAATCAAAATTATCGTTTTTTATTTATTTATTTTTTTTTTCTGCGAACAATTTTTATAGTTTAACCACCCAGCAATTATAAAAAAAAAACCGTGCTTAAAACGGAATTCCACTTTTTCAAAGGCAATTATTAAAAGTGATAATAAAGTTAAGGCATTAAAGAAGGATGGGTATAACATTGTGCTCAAAACGGAATTCCACAGGGATCTGTATTTCAAAGACACTCATTAAGGACAATAATAGAGTCAAGTCATTGCTGAAGTCTAAAAAGTATGATTTTGTGAAATGTTTTCATTATTGATAATAATAACAAGTCTAACCACGATGAAGCAAATCATCACACAACAAAAAATAATACTTAATAGAGGTCGCATCCCGTAGGCATGATTTCAATAATGACATTGTGCTATATGAAATGATTTTGCTTCTTCCCATATTAAAATTTTTAATTAGCTTTTTCCATTAAATTATATTTAAATAATGCTAATTTCTAAAATGAAGCTTTTTGAATCTGAATGATATGTTCGACAAGCAACAAAACATGCAGCTATCTCGTGAAAAGCATGAATAGTTCTCTAAAGCCACACACATAAAGATGGCAACATAATTCACTTTTATGATTAAGGGTCCGTTTGGGGCAGCTTATAAATGTGGGCGACGTTTTCAAAACGCTTCTGTACTGCTTGGTTCGCGAGTTCTATCAGCTTATCCGAAATTACATTTGAGATTTGAGTTCTTACACTAAACGCAGGCCGCGGGTCGACCCCTGCGGCCGGCCCCGTGTTTCAGGATAAACAGCTTATCCTGAAACGCACAAGCTGTCCTAAACAAACCCTAAATCAGCTTCTTTACACTGCAGTATAATGTAATTTATTTTTCGGGGATAAAGAGCACTCAAACCCAACCAACACTTTGAGATTCTTGACTAAATTCCAACAAAAGTGCTTACAAATTTGAATACTATACTAATGTAACCATTGTGCCAGAAAAATTGAAACATTTATTAAAAGTTCAAATCTACATTGAATTAATTCAATCTATCATTACATCCCAATATATATTTCATAATATGACTGATTACCACAAATTCCATCTTTCTATCAATTAAAAATCATTATCGCGCATGGCAGCACCAACAAGCTAGTCATTAAAAACTTAAGCAAATATTGATAGAATTCTAAATAAATAGGAATAATTACAAACACACCATCAGAAACATTGATATTTTCAAATTAACCCCAAAATGATTTTTTTGAACAACCCATATGATTTTTTTGAACTACAAAACTGATATTTATTCGTGTCATGATCAAACTATAAAAATGGCCATAGAAAAGAGGATAGAACCTTCAAGATGGTATCATATTAAAATAAAGGAAAAAGAAAGAAAAAACCAACTCCAAACTCAAATTTCCATTGAATTCATCCAATCAAGACTTCATGTAAAGATGGATTCATATTATGTCACTATCTACAAAAAGAATCATTTGCCTCTATGTGTCATCCTAGTTACAAAAATCATAAAACCAACAACACCAATGACCCAAAAAAAAGGGCTAAAAATAAGAATTTGTAGTAGTCTCAACTCCCCATTGAGCATGTATTCTCCTTCCGTGACTCTTCTTACATGTTTCTATTCGAATGTCTGATGAACAAAAATACAAGCCATGCCCCTACTCCCATGAGAGATGGCCGGTAGATGGATCAACAAAGGTGCGCAGGACCCAATCCCTTAGACCAGTATCATTCACCTCGCAAAATCGATTCGCCCAATCCGATGGCTCCACCGCCTTAGTCCCCAATCCGGGTGCCCTATCTTTTGATCCCACATTCTCATCGTCCTGCCAATCAGCAACATATGTAGCCACCCGCCGGTGGAACTTTTCCTTGAACACCTCCCATACCTGATACTTGTAATGGTTGATCACCATTACCCGCACATCCATGTTCATGTACTTCTTTCCATCCTTGAGATGAAAATGGTGCACAACATTGATCAAGGAGGGGTTCAATGCTTCTGGTTTTATGATCGATTTGTGACGCTCTGGCGGAGAAATGCGGCAGCTGTACCCAACCATAACGCCCTCAGGCGGAGCGCTCCTCCTGCCGGATGGCCCAAAGCTGTGGCACGTTGTGCGGAGCTCCGCCACCGATTGAGATCTCGAGTAGTTCCTTAAAACATCACGCAGTTTGAAGTTCGAAGGGAAGTAAAGGAACTCGTCTACATCAATGAATCCCACCCACTTGCAGGACTCCCGAGCACGCAGGGCACAGTGCGCAAAACCAGCCTCCTGGGTCTTCAGCCACGGCCACTCATGGAGACTGATCATGAGTTTCCACTTGGCGGAAAGCTGTTGCACAACCTGCTCGAGGTCATCATCGCTGTTGTTATCATAGATGAACCACCGCTCGACACCAATGCGCGAGTGGTATATAATCCACTCTGGGAGAAACCTTGCCTGGTTGCGAAGCATGGTGCAGACGCACATTAGATGGGCCTTGCGTGGCCGCTTCAGCATCTGTAGTGAGGAGAGGAGTTCAGGTCGGGCAATGGATGGAAGAGGATTGCTGCCATGGCCCTTGAACCTTACAGAGACAAATGGGAGATGGTGGCGGCGTTGAAGGATGCTGAGAGGAGTGCGGCAGCGGAAAATCTCCTGGGCCGCAGAAAGGACCTCAGATGACAGAGAGAACTTGGGATGGGAGAAGTCCCAGCCGAAGGTGCACTCAAAACTGTTTGGGTTAGAGAGCCGGGCTGGGCGGAGGTTGTGTCCCTTGGCGAAGATGACAGTGGAGTTGTCGCTGGTATCGAGAACTGAAACGTAGGCAAGGTGGTCCGAGCGGAGGGGGGAAATGGGGGGAAGCTGGGGAAGAGACGTTTGGGAGAGGGAAATGTTAAAGGCGTGGGCATTGGGTGGGAGAGGACAGCGGACGAAAGAGCCGGAGTAGGAAGATGAAAGAGCAGGGAGGCTGAGATGCGACCCACCAAATTGCGAGAAAAAATAGATGCAGTGGAGATCTGCTACGGCGGCAAGCCGTTGGGGTTTCAGAAAAAGGAGGACGGAGTCGGGGAAAGAGACAGCCTCTTCGATGCGGAGGCCGGCCGGAGAAGAGTATAGATTGTAAGATATACGGTCTCGCCGAGAATAAGGGTACTCGGCAGATATGGCGTTCATGGGAGGGTTCCGCCATGTAGGGAGCAGAACGGGTCGGAAAGACACTGTAACAAAATAGAACAGAGCATCCCCTTTCAGAAAATCAGGTAAAGATGAAAAGAAAAAAAAAACAATAAAAATTCTCTAATCTTATAGAACATCTAATTCTTCATTAATCTTCAAAGACCGCAAAATGGAAAAAACGAGGCCATAAATCAATTCAAGCTACCGAACAACAAGAACTGAATATATCTAAATCAAGGAAACCTAATTAAAATCAAATTCGTCCAACAGAAGCAGCATGTTTCAAAACGTTCGGGACTCAAAGGAAATAATCCTGTAACAGAATTCAAACCAGCTCCGAGATTCCCAAACAAATCCAGTTGATTACCGGTAGCAGCGGAAAAGAAAATCCAACAGAAAATCAATATCAGCTAATTTTACTCAGTTCGAAATTCGAATTGCTTCAGGAAATATTTTTCTTACCTCCGAAAAGTCGAAAAGTAGATAAGGCAGCGACGATAAAAAGGGCGAAGCAGAGGAGGAAGAGAGCGAAGGGAAAAGTGAAGAAGCTCAAGGATCTCGAAAACTTCCCTCCTCCGCCGCCATCTCGACGGCGGCGATCCTTCATAGAGGCGTCGTCAGCACGCCGCCCTCTCATTTTCTTCGGCGGAAAAAAACCAGATCCAAATCAAAGCTCCCCCGCTGATTCGACAAGTTCATGATCTTTTCTGAGCCTGAAGATCCACGCACCTCTAAAGAATTCGCAGATTCGAAGTTATCGCCCCCCTGCGCATACGACTCGGAGAGGGATATTGGATCGACGGCAAGGCCGGCTACATCCGTTTATACCAGACGTTGGATAGAGAAGAAGATGAGCGAGGAAACAACTCGCCGGTCGCGATTTTCTCTTTCGATAAAACTATAATCTCCTTTATTCTTCAAATTGAATTTACAAAAAATGGATCAATAATTTCAAAACAATTTCTAAATTTTTCACTCGAAATAAAAATGTTCTTCCTTTTTGTTTATTTTTCCAAAATTGGTAGAGCAAGCCTGACACAAGATAGGGAAAGGGTGGGCCATGCTGAAATTGGACCAATGTAACGGCCTGTAATAAATGGTCGCCATCATAGAGTCCGCAAATGCGGTGCTTGTAGAAGGCTGGCGTTTCACGCCCGCCTGTCCTCCCCTTCCTTGAGTTAAGCCACGATCGCCATTGCTTTGCTGGAATTTCTTAGACTAAATTTAGAGGGATCTATACTATTATCTTTCAAAATTTTTTATTTTCTTCCAAAGAAGTTTACATATATACCCCTTAGTTTTTTATGTAATTACATATCTAACTCCTGTACTTCAATTTTTACATACGTGGCACATTGCCTATGATTAAAGATTTGGGTGGTATGAGTGTAAAAATTAAAGTTTTGATGTTCTATATGTGAATACATAAGACTTGGGTGTTATGTATGTTAAATTTACTTTTTTTAATTGATCAGATTTCTAGATGAGATAAAGAGTTAGATGAAGAAAATATTAAAATTTGTATAAAATTAAGAAAAAAATATAAATTAAAATTTTGATGACTAGTATTACGACAAAATTTGAAGAATGAAAATTAAAAATTTATAGCTGTGATAATAACTAATATTTCAGGTTTATGCGTAATCGTCTCAAATTAAAACTAGCTTAAAATTAAAAAAAAAGGAAAAATAAATCCTACGTACTCAGTGAAAACGGTGTAAAGCTTTGACTTGGATTTAACCCTAAAGTAGGGAAAAAATTTGCGTACGTCAAGGGGTACGCAGAGGTGTACATAATAGGTTACACGGGATTTATACGGGGATTACAAGGGGGTTATAACCCGTTGTACCTCCCGTGTAACTCTCGTGTAACCTCCCGTGTGACTCCCGTGTAACCCCGCTGTAACCCTGTAATCTCAATTGATAAAATAAAAGCGTGGATTACAGCTGAATTACACGAAAGTTACAAGGAAGTTATAATACGCTTGTAACCCCCATATAATTCTCATATAACTCTCGTGTACCCTATTATGTACACATCTCTGCGTACCCCTTGACGTACGCAAATTTTTTTCCTAAAGTAGGGATTTTACCTGTTTGTTTTGAGAAAAGGGAAAAATTTCTTCTATAGTACACTATAGGTTACAGTTAACATAAATATTTATATTTAATGGGAAATTTTTTTAACGAATTAATATTAATTTTCTCAAAAATTGTCTGCGCATTTTACGCCCAATTTTACCTAACATTTAATTAAAAATTTTTTGAGGGCAGCTTCATCACGTGCATGCGTCATTCATGTTGATTAACTTTGCAGAGTTGTAGTTGGTTTGATCGTGATCACATAATAGATGGAATAAAATACAGTTTTATTCAATACACTTATTTGGTATTAAAAAACTGTTTTTAAATTTTAATTTCACAACGAGCTTCTGCACGTTAAATATGTGCGCAAATTTTCACAATTTAATTAAAAATAAAAAAATAATTTTGCGTTTGCAAAAATTTCCATTTGATATTATTGAATTCAAACCCCTTATTTATAGAGGGTTTTCGGTTTATATTTTTGTCATGTGCTCTTAAAGTACCTAGGTGCGGCAGGATACCTTAGTCTGTTCATAAATTGGGCTTGTGGGGCCCATCGGTCGTTCCGGCTGACGTCCTTTTGGACTGGTCCACTATAGGGCTGGATAATCACGTGGCTGAGTGCTTTTTTTTTTAGCCGAGAGGCTATACCAGTCATCCTGAGGTTGAAAGAATCGTTCCTCTTTTTCTAAGTTGATATGATTTCGCAGGCGATGAATCTATCTAGCTACACGGGGATGCCCACTAAGTCCCTCTGAAGTGATTCTTCTTTATCCATAGAGACGCTCTGACTTTATGGTAAGGGAAATCAACTAGTTGAACATTCAACCTCAAACCGTCTATGGTGGGTCATGCGAGCTCCTTCTACTTCCATCGTTGTCTGTGAGGTGACATCACAATTTGTCTGCCACATTTTCAATGTACATATTAACTTCTTAAATTTTCTTGTTCCTTGATAATGACAACTGCAACAAGGACAATGAAAATTTTTTAAGAACAATACTGACCTTGCAAAACTTTCTTTTATTGACATCATAAATAAACTTCCTGGACTTGGGTGATCTAGATTGTCATATCTAAGACAACTTTATTACTGTGAATTTGTTTCTCTTCCAAATCTTCTTTTGCAGTTCTTGGCTTGGTTATGAAGAAAGGATCTAACTTTCTACTGAAAGTTATTGACAAGACTAGGGAGTAATTCTATGGGTGAGCCATCGAGGAAGAAGTTGGAGAAGAGGTCTGACAGCGACTTTATATATGCAATAAAATATAAGATAAATATGGACGTATTAAATATTCAAAAATTGTAAAGTCACATTTATCAACGCAAGTATATGTATCGCTCAAGTAATATAGGGCTCTAATGGAGTCCTAGATATCGATCCCACAGGGAGTAGTTTAGAATTACGGACTAAGAGTTTAAAAAAATAATACTTTAATCACAACAACGACGTTCAATTTGCTTATCTATCACTAATAGGCAATTGAAATAAGTAGTCAATTTTAATACTAATAAATAACTAGTGATATTAAGTAAGTTTTAATTGTGATATTCAATATATAAGAAAACATACTTCTCCTTGTCAAGAAATTATAGTGAATGGATAAAATGTATTAGTTCAATTTATATTGTGCTAAATAGGAGCATACCTATTCTTTACCCTTTGGTCCAAGCATTAAGAACATTGACTAATCTTACGCTTATTTACTGAATCTGCGGCTAGGCTGGGAGGATACCAGCTCTCACTTTGGAGCTCCTGCGTTCCCTTCACCTGAGGGCTAACATCTACACTTCAACACCCAAACAATATGACCAAATTGGGGATTTTAGTCTGTCACTCTAAAATCTCCAATTCTACGCCCGATAATATTATTTCCCTATTTATTTGCACCCAACTTCCAAGGGCTTTGACCTTCCTGAATCTTAGATGTAATCTTTACTTTAATTGTAAAACTCAACATATTTTAACAAATCAATTGGTCAGATTGAAAGTAAATTAAGATCTAAGTGAAAAGATCATCACAATTTCTTAAACATTTTCATGGTTTCTCCAATTTAAATCACCATTTCACAAATCTCGAGACAAGGAGAAAGACAGAGAAAACTACTCAAAACTCATGGGGAAAACACAACAAAACTCGGATTTCATATATAAAATCATAGTCATACAAACTACAACAAGTAAATAACTTATCTCTAATTTCTCCCCAAGAACACTCCTCGAAGTTCCTCTGAATCTCTTCCTTTCTTTACAGCACACAGAATTCCTCTTCGAAGTAGCAAAGAGGAAGAAATCTCTCACTTTCCCTCCACCCTTACAATCTCTCGAAGAATTCCTCACAATTGTTACACTCTATTGGAAATTCTATACACTAATGATAACCTCCAAGGCCCCTAGCACTCTTTAATTTTCGGCTAAAATGTTCTTTTAAAGTTGTGGATGAGTTTTCCCAAGAGTTGCCTAAGCATCCCTTCAAAATTTGGCCTTATCCAAAGCTTGAGTAGGCATAACCATCGATCTCGCCGTCGGCGGGGTCCATGGCGCGTCGGCGGGCTTTTGGAGAATTTTGTCCTGTAGTCTCAGGAAAAACTCGCCGTCGGTGGGGTCGAAGGCGCCGTCGGCGGCCTAGTTCAAATCTCCACATTTTGGTCCTTTTCGCTCCAAATTCGCACTTTTTTGCATCTTTTTTCTCCAATGACCCTAATTCATCATTCCTGCAACAAAACATCAAAAATACATTTCTTTAAAGTGCAATATCATCAAAAGCAAAATAAAATACGTATGAAAATCTCAACATATTTTCCTTTGGTCAAAATCCCCCAAACTTAACTATTACTTGTCCTCAAGTAATTTTAGTACTATATAAAGGTTATGATCTAATGTAATAAAGCAAAATTACTATAAATTTGATTTAAATAAATATCATAGTGAGATTTTCAGAAAAAATTAAAGTAATTGAATTAACTCTGTAGCCACAAGATTATCTAGTCATCAAGTTTAAGAGTTCTAGTTTTCTATTTACTTCAAGAATGATTATATGTTGTAATATTAAGTCACTTAGAATATTCAAGAGATAGGAACTTCATGAGAACTCCACTAGTAAAAGATCTAATTCCATAAATATAAGTTCAGAAATGTATTTAAGTTTTCCCTTTAGGTAGGTCTAGTGAAGCCAATTTTTCATTAGGCATATCCTCAAGCTTCTCCTCACTTCCATAATTTTTTTCTTTCTTTTCTCTTTTCTTTTTCATTTGGATTACTTTCAATCCTATATAGTTTTCTTTTCTTTTCAGAGATTGTTTTCAATCCGTTCTTTTTCCTTTTTTCAAGTGAGGATTACTATATCTTAATAGCCTTTAATGATTTCGAACTTCATTTTTCTTTCCCTAAATTTGAAACTCAAATCATTTCTTTACCTTATAAATATTTCATAGTTTTTACATCATTGAGCCCCAATCTTTTCTTCTCAAATGAATTTCTAGATTTTTAATACTTCAAAATATAATTTTCTTTACTTTAAATAGTTAACTATAATTTTAGTCTCTCATACTAAATGTCTTAAGTTACAAAAATTAATTTTCATTACAAAAATATTTCTTTAAATCAACCATAATATTTAAATAGTTATAAAAATATAGTTAGCTAAATTAAATTCACTACATGAAATCATATAAATAATTTTTGAAAATATTGAAATAGAGGACATCTAATAGTTAATCTTTTTCTTCCCTCCCCCAAACTTAAATTTTTAAATATGAAATAATATAGGTAGAAAGAAAAACTATAAGTATAAATCATACCTCAGTATTGTAGGCATCTTCATCATTCTGAAATTTCTGCAGGCCTTCTCAAATTTTTACTTCACCTGGTATGTAATATTATGAGCTTTCTACACATATAAATCATTAGAGGAATTTCTGGGTAATCAAATTTTGAAATAAGTATAAAACTAAAACATTAAATAAACACAACATTTCCTAACACAAACATAATACTAAATAATTAAAATTATAATGCGAAACAGAAAAATTAGAGGTGGCATTCAGCATGGAAGCAGAAAAATTTACCCGTTCTCGCTGCTTTATCTTCCATGTTCCTTTCCCATCAGTGAGAAAGTTGATCACATCATTGAGGGGGCCTTCCATCGTACTAAAGGATTCATATTGGCAGCTGTAAGAGTCTGGGACTTCATAAAAAGTGTTGATGCGAGCGGCAGTAAACTCAACGGGGAATCCACTCACTTAAATGATTCCGTCATCAGAATAAATCACATTGGCGAATAACTCCATAACATTTGCATCTGCTTTATTGGTGGTGTAACAAAAGTTTTCCTACCTCCGCTAGGCAATAACTTGTTCAATTTCTCCTCCCGGACTTTCACCCATTGATTGTACATGAACGAAGAGGTTATAAAAGGGTCGGAATGGAAATTTTTCAGTAGAATCCTCCTCTATCAATTTCATCCTCCTGCATTTAGATATAACTTGAATTTTTGCAGGGTCTGCTTCCATACCATCTTCCGAAATTTTATGCCCTAACACAATTTCTCCTGCAACCATAAATTGACATTTCTCCCAGTTCAGAACCAAATTAGTTCTTTCGCATAACTCCAAAACTTTTTCAAGGTAATTTAAGCATGCGCCAAATGATGTTCTGAATACAGAGAAATCATCCATAAATACTTCTAATCCATCATCAATTAAGTTACTAAATATAGACATCATACATCTCTGGAATGTTGCAGGTGCATTATATAATCCGAAAGCCATTCTTCGAAAAGCAAAAGTTCTAAAAGGATTAGCAAATGTTGTCTTTCCTTGATCCTCAGGAGCAATAGGAATCTGATGGTAACAGGTATATCCATCTAAAAAGCAAAAATATTTGTGTCCAGCAAGTTTATCCACTATTTGATCTAAATAGGGTAAAGGAAAGTGATCTTTCCTGGTGGCAGTGTTTAATTTCCTATAATCAATGCAAATACACCACCGAGTAACTTGTCTGATAGGTAGTAATTCATTATTTTCTTTTATTTCAACAGTCACTACTTCTTTCTTAGGAACACAATGAATTGGACTTACCCACACACTATGTGAATAAGATATATAATTCCAGTGTCTAACCATTTCAAAATTTCTTTCTTAACTACTTCTTTCATCATCGAGTTTAATCTTCTTTGTGGATCAACTTTTGGTTTATATTGTTCATCTAATATAATTCTGTGCATACAGATTGAAGGACTGGTTCCCTTAATATCATTTAAGGTCCAACCAAAAGCTTTCTTATATCTTTTTAATGTATCTAATAGTCTTTGCTCTTGCAGATCATTTAATTCTGAAGATATAATAATTGGTAATGTAAATAAGTCTCCTAAAAATACAAAATTCAAGTGACTAGGCAATACTTTCATCTTAATTTCAGGTGGTTTTCTAATCGATGGAAACAGATTTTTATCGGCATTTTCTGTAATATCCAACATCTCAAATCTTTCCTGAACATAATCTAATTTTTCATTTTCTAATTCGTCCAAAATAACTTTGTCATTCTCTTCAAATTGTTCTTTCTCTTCAAAATGTTCTTCTTCATCAAAATGCTTTTTATCTTCAAAATGTTCTTTAAACTGTTCGTTCAGTAGATGCTCAATAAATTCCATGCGAAAACATTCATTATCTCTTTCAATAGCAAGGGGTATTTCATAAATTTTGCAATGTTAAAAGTCACTTCTTGATCATTAACTCTCATAGTTAATTCTCCTTTTTGAACATCTATCATAGCTTTTCCAGTAGCTAAAAATGGTCTTCCTAAAATGATAGGTATTTCTTTATCTTCCTCCATATCTAAAATAATGAAATCCACAGGAAAGATAAATTTATCCACTTTTACTAACACATCTTCTATAACTCCCTTAGGATATGTACTGAACGATCTGCTAACTGTAGAGTTACAGA
>NEWO01000627.1:267760-278626 GCA_003013225.1 Phalaenopsis aphrodite
TAAATCCTGGAGGATAAGAAGGTCTATAGTTAACATTTCCTTAGTTTGATGAATTTCCTAATGGGTTCACTGGGTTGTTTGCCCATTATTGATTTGTAGAAGAATTGTTATTCCAATTAAAATTTGGATGATTCTTCCAACCTGGGTTATAATAGGTCGAGTATGGGTTGTTGGGTCTATTAATAGCATTTAAGGTCTCATATGAAGTTTGAATATCCACAAATTGCCCAGATGAATTCTCTTCCATCATGGGAGGTGTTGAAGAATAATTCATCCCATAATGATCTAATTTCTTTGATATTGCAGCAATCTGCGAAGCTAACATAGATATTACATCGGAATCATGGATACTAGCTACTCTTTTAGGATTTACCCACTCAGAGGGCCATTGAAAATTGTTGGTAGTCATCTCTTCTATTAATGAATAAGCCTCATCAAAAGGTTTTGACATTAAAGAACCACCAGCCGCAACATCAATAAATCGATCTAAGAGATCTCACTAATCCATTATAAAAAGTTTGAATTATCAACCAATCTAGTAACGAATGATGACGAAACTTCCTAAGAAGATCTTTAAATCTCTCCCAAGATTCATATAGTGACTCTCCATCAATCTAACAGAATGATGTTACGTCATTTCTAAGTTTAGCAGTTTTGGATGGAGGGAAATATTTGGATAGAAATTTATGTGAAAGTTTTCCCCAAGTTCTAATAGATCCCGGAGCTAACAAATTTAACCACATCTTAGCTTTATCCCTCTGTGAAAAAGGAAAAAGTCTCTCAGTGAAAAAGAAAAAAGTCTAAGTCTAACAGCATCGTTTGAGACTTTATCATATTTAAAGGTAGCACACAGTTCTAAAAAACTAGCGAGGTGTAAGTTCAGATCTTCATTTGGTGTACCTCTAAATTGATTGTTGTGTACCATTTGGATAATAGTAAGTTGAAGCTCAAATGAATTAGCAGCTACATCAAGATTTTGGATAGATAAGTGAATCTCAACTGTTGTAGGATTTGCATAATCTCTTAGGGGTCTAGGTTGGTGTTCATTCTCTAATCATTGATTGATCGGGTTTTTTTATATTGTATCAGAATTTATAGGTTCTCTTCTTAATTTTCTTATCCTTCTAACAATGCGTTCTAATTCTGAATCATAGGGTATAAGATTTTCAGGTCCAAATTTACGCATAAAATTTAAAATCAGTACTCAGTAATATAATTAACTAAATATAACTATAAAAATAAGTTGCAATTTAAGTAAAAATTTTCTAATAATCCTAATTTTTTCGTTACTCTGATCATGATTTTACTCACTCACTCAATCACTCCCCGGCAACGGCGCCAAAAACTTGACTGTGACTTTATTTATGCAATAAAATATAAGATAAATATGGACATATTAAATATTCAATAATTGTAAAGTCACACTTATCAACGCAAGTATACATATCCCTTAAGTAATATAGGGCTCTAATGGTGTCCTAGATATCGATCCCACAGGGAGTAATTTAGAATTACGGACTAAGACTTTAGAAAAGCAACACTTTAATCACAACTACGACGTTCAATTTGCTTATCTGTCACTAATAGACAATTGAAATAAGTAGATGATTTTAATAACTAATAAATAACTAGTGATATTAAGTAAGGTTTAATTATGATATTCAATATATAAGAAAGCGTCCTTCTCCTTGTCAAGAAATTATAGTGAATGGATAAAATGAATTAGTTCAACTTATATTGTGCCAAATAGGAGCATACCTATTCTTTACCCTTTGGTCCAGGCATAAAGAACATTGACTAATCCTACGCTTGTTTACTAAATATGCGGCTAGGCTGAGAGGATACCGGCTCTCACTTCGGAGCTCCCACGTTCCCCTCACCTGAGGGCTAACATCTACACTTCAGCACCATTACGATGGGACCGAATTGGAGATTTTAGTGTTTCACTCTCCTTGTATAGAAAAATCAATCTCTACAATCTTCTCCAAGAATAAAGTGAAAATAAAAGAAGAAATCTCTCACTCTCTCTCTTTCTCTCTCACCTTGTCACCCCACTTGGGGCTCACGCCCAAGCCTTCTTCTTCTTACCCAAGTCTTCTTATTCTCTTCCAATTGATTACAATGTCCAAAAGTCCTTTTAAGAACTTTTTCAAGCATTATTTATAATTTCCCAATAGATTCTTAAGTGAATCTTAAAAAATGTTCATATTCATTGAATCTTTAAAAAGGTGCCTCAAGTGCCTCTTCAAAACTCCTTATAACCGCCCAAAATCCTTCTAAAAAGTCTCTTTTATCATTTTCAATAAATCCCCTAAGAGAGACATGAAGCAACACTTCAAACATTTGATGTACCTACAACCAAAAACACAAGAAAACATACCTTTAAATTGCAATATCATTATAAAATGAAGCATGAAAATAATACATTTTTAGGCGTATCAAAATCCCCCAAACTTAAACATTACTTGTCTTCAAGTAATACTACATTTTCAAAATAATTTATGTAAATTAGAGAAAATGGGTCATCCTTTAGAATTGCTAAATATTTGTTCTAAAAAAGTGATAGTTCAAATTAGAAGATCTTCTAGTGAATCAGAGTAGCCCAAGGTCTAAAATATTTTTCATCAAACTTTGGAATTTGTTTTCCTATCTAATTCAGAAATATATACAGATTTTTCAAACTTTGGATTCTATGAACTTTACTTTCTACACTTACGAACTCCCTTAAAAATATTTTTTGTTAATATAAGTATAAAAAGCAACCTTAGGATTGTTCTAAGTTTTTTACTCTAGAAAGACTCAAGTGAAACTAATTTTTTATTAGGACCTCTCCTCAAGTTTCTCCTCGCCTTTTTTTTTTCTTTTTTTTGTATCTTTTTTTTTCTTTTTTTTCAGGATATTTTTTATCCATTTATTATTTTTTCTTTTTTTATGTGAGGATTACTATACCTGGAGAAGTCTTTAAATAATTTTGAATTCCACTATCCCCCTATAAAGTTAAAACTTGTTACTTTCCTTCACTTGAAAAGATGTATATAATTTTTTTTAAGTACTTTCTAAGAGAGCCTTAAATGTTTTAAAATAAAAATTCTAAGAATCCTTAATTTTTCAAAAATACAATTTTTTCTACTAAAGATAGTTATTCATTTTCCTAAGCTCTCCAAAAAATATGTTTAACTCTAGGTTCACCATTTTCACCAAAAATATCAACTAAGTTTTCCTACTCCATTTTTATACTTAAAATTCTAACATTCTTAAGATGACTCCACATAACAATAATCATTAGAAATAAAATACAAATTTATTTGTAGTAATTTTGAAAACAAGTAAGGTTTAAATTTGAAATATTTTTCTTTTCCCCCAAACTTAAGCTCAAACATGTGTAACAATGAAGTACAAAAATATGCGGCAGGGAAAGAACACTTTTACAATTTACTACACATCCTACAAAAAGATCAATAAGTAACATATGGTAGAAGATTGTATTATAAAGTAAATCTAGCCTAAACATGCTTGACATAACACTATTAAGGAATTTTAAATAATAGAATAGGTACAAACTGAAGATTAAACATGAACACATTTTAAACTTTATAAAGAAATTGTTGGATGCTAATAAGTTCAAAATATTGAGATAAGTTTTGTCATCTCCAATGACTCATTCAACTTGACTCTTAAACCTAGACACATAAAGTTCAATACATAGACTCATAGATTCATAAACAAACAACAACTGAGGTTTATTTGCTCTCCCTTCTACTCACATGTCCCCTCATTACTTTCAATTTATAATGGAAGAAACTACACTAAGAACGTCGGTGTATTATAAAACTTTATATGGTTATCATCCATGGACTAGAATTCCCTCATGTGTTGCCATTTTCAAGGTCACTTTAAGTCTAAGGTATACACACTCTGATAAATAAAAATAGTGCGGTTCATTCAGATGTTGTTCACTAAGTAAGTTCATGACCTTACTGAGGGAAGACAAAGTCAGATAAAAGGAAGTAAAATAGTTGACATGGCGTGGTCTAAGTCTAAACTCTATGTGCTTCAAGGTCATGCTCAGCTCTTGTTGAGAACTAAGTCATAACAGACTCGTCAACCTGCTACTACCAAAAATCATATATAAATCTAGTTATGACGAAGGAATTACCTCACAACATTAATCTAATCCACTCTTGCACATCAAACAAGGATCAAAGTCCAACATCTCACTAATATCCAATCTAACATAACAACAATCACACTAAACAGATAACAAAGATACCCATGAGTTGCCTCCTACGAAGCGCTTGGTATAACATTGATGACCCGATGTATCCAATGTTTACATTGGTTTCTCGAGCATCAGACTCTCTTTCATTTTGTCTGTATATCATAGAATATGCCATTCAATGATTTTGAATTACTCTTTCTTAGGAGATATTTTACTGGTTTCATCATTCAATTCAGGTTCTTCTTTTGATTGAGTCGAATCTGAAGATATAAAGACTGGTGGTGTAGATGAATTCCCTAAATAGGTAGGCTTTAAAATTGTAATGGGGTATATTCATCTTAAGTTCATGAGATTTTTTAACAAATGGAATTAAAAGTTTACTATTTTTGGTAACGTCCATCATTTCACACATATCCTGAACATACATCAGTCTTCTTTAAACAATGTTTTCAACTCATCATGAAAGTCCAGTTCGATCTCATCTGTTAACTTACTCTCAAAACTTTCTTGGACATAGTCTTTACTTAGATAATCAATTTCATCGATCCAAAAATAATCATCTTCTTTTCTCTCAACTGGATACTTCATAGCCTTTAAAACATCAAAAGTGGCTTCATGGTTATTAGTATTCATAGTCAACTCTCCTTTCTGCGCATCTATCATATCTTGTCCAATAATAAGAAAAGGTCTCCCAAAAATAATTGGATTTTCTTTATCTTCCTTCATATCTAATATAATAAAGACCACAAGAAAGATAAATTTATCCACTTTAACAAGCACATCTTCTATAACCCCTTTTAGATAAATGATATATCGATCAGTTAACTGAAGGGTTACAGTAGTGGGAGAAATATCGGCTAAACCTAACCTTCTAAACATTGATAGAGGCATCACATTAATGCTCGATCCTAAATTGCATAAAGCTATTCCACATAATCTTTCTCCAAATACACAAGGAATCATTAAGCTAGATGCATCTCTAAGTTTCTGAGTAAGTTTTTTTTGAAGTATAGCACTGCACTCCTCACTTAGTGCAACTATCTCGTAATCCCCAAACTTCTTTTTCTTGTTTAATATATCCTTCATAAATTTTGCATAACTTGGCATTTGTTCTAAAGCTTCAGCAAAAGAAATATTTATCGTTAACTTCTTAAATACTTCCATAAACTTTGAAAACTGTTTATCCAACTCATAATATCTAAGTCTTTGAGGAAATGGAGGTGGTGGTCTTTCTAAATTAATTTTAGTTGGAGATATTAATTTTTTTAGATCCTTAGAAACATGTTTTTTAGGTCTTTTAGTTTCCTTTGTTTCTCTCACAACTTCTTTCTCTTTTTTAACCACACCCTCTATCTCTCCTCCACTTCTTAATTAGATAACATCTATTCGTTCATCATTTTTTCTCTTTAGAGTTGATCTCAGTGTTGCTAGAAAGTGTTCCTTGGGGTCTATTACAAAGTGAATTAGCAATTTGTCCAAGTTGATTCTCTATGTTTCTAATCGCATTAATTTGACCTTGCAACTGGTTTCCCATTTGCAATACCACTTCTTCTATAGACATCTTCTTATCCTCAAATTGTTGATCATTGTTAGAGTTCAGTGGATATGAAGGTCTATAGTTTGTGTTCCCCTGATTATTCCAACTTTCATTAGCATTTTTATGATTACTTTGCCATTGTTGGTTTCCACCATCGGTAGTATAATACCAGTTAGAATTAGGATGGTTCTTCCAACCTGAGTTCTAAAAGTTAGAATACGGGTTATTTAGGATATTTAAAGTATCATATGATAAGTTAGAATCAATCATATACCCTAATGAACTTTCCTCACTTACTGAAGTAAATTAAGGTTGGTTCATTAGAAATTGGTCCAACTTCTTTGATATTGCAGCAATCTGAGATGCAAGAATTGCAATTGCATCTGTATCATGAACACTGGCTACCTTTTTAGGATTTACCCATGTAGAGGGCCTTTGAAATTCATTCGTAGCCATTTCTTTAATTAACACATATGTTTTATCAAATGATTTTGACATTAACGATCCACCAACGACAACGTCAATTGTACACCTAAGGGACCCTACTAACCTATTGCAAAAAATTTGAATGATTAACCAATCGAATAGAGCATGGTGTGGAAACTTTCTTAGGAGTTCCTAAAGAATTTTATATTCAAATTTTGGGAAATTGATTTGATCACAGGGTTCAATTTGGGGGAATTTAAGGGTATGGCTAATTGGGGATTTTTGATTGGGCTTGCAATTGAGCTTAGATCTGGGTTTGATTGAGCTTAGATCTGGTTTCAATTGGGATTGGGAATGATGAATTTGAGTTTGGAATTGAAATTGGGGGGATATTGAAGTCAATTTGATGGAAATTAGGAGTGATTTGGGGAATCTGAGCTATTAAGGGAAATTTGAGGATTTTGGCCAAAATGGGTCAATTTAGTCAAATTTGGTTCAATGGAGTGGTTCAAGCTGATTTTGGGGACATTTGAAGTGATTTTGGGAATTTTTAGAATTTTTGGGGCCTGAAGGACATTTTGATAATTTTGAGTTTGAGGGTATTTTTGGAATTTTGGAAAATTTGAGGTATTTTAGTTAATTTGAGTGGTTGGGAAAGGTTTGAAATGATTTTTCAAGAGATTTTGAGAATTTGGGTAATTTTGGAAATTTTTGGCAAAATTTAGGATTCATGGGCAATTTGGTGAAGTTTGAGGTCAAGAAGGGTCAAAATTGAAATTTGGCAAAATTGGGATTGATTGAGGATGTTAATCAAGAGGTCACCCTATTTGAGCCATGAGACCAAGGGAACTTCCATTTTGGATCCTTTATGTGCTGGTCTTAGCCAAACCCTAGCCCGGAGCTAATGGTTCAGGGGACCATCCACATGAGTTTCTTATAGAGTAGGGGATCAACTAAACATGTTTGGTTGGGGTTGAGGTTGTGAGTGCAGGTGCAAGTTTATGTGTACAGGATTGGCCCAGACCGCACCACCCAGGGTTAACTCTAAGGCCAAACAGTCCTATGGGGACCCCTCTTAGGCTCCCCCATTGGTCCCACCTATTAAGTGCTAGAGGTTAGAACCAACATGTAGGACTTCAAGATGAGCAAAGAAGAGTTTAGAATTTCTATTGGTAAGTGTACAATCACTAGTCCTCTAGGAATAGTCAACAGGAAAGTCATATGGTTAGACCCTAGGCTCCTAAGGAAGAAAGACTAGACCTCAACAAAAGTGAGGTCAAAAGTCCCTGATAGGATTCAAGAGATGAGAATTTGAACCTCTTAAGAGCCTTAACCTCAATGATCTCCCTGGAGAAGGCATTCTTCTTCTGACTAAGTCGTGAAGCATCGACATGTCTCCGCCTATCGCAATCTAACACAAGGCCAACTTATCAAGATAATATGAGTCATCCTCTTCATTTAGGGTTGATAAAGGGGTTCTCCAAGATTTGATGCTAGATTCTCTCCTTTAACGTGGAGGGCTTGTCGATTAAGGTAGCAGCACTGCCACATGAGCAAGAGCCTCTCCAATCATCTCCATCATCTATTCTTTGAGCTAATGAACCTATTGAGCTACAAAATCTCTAGAAGAGTTCATGTTTCTTGTTACTTCTCGGTGGTTAGGTTCTTCCCCTTATATTAATCTTCTTGTCACATAATACATGCTAACCACATTTTTTAGGGTATTGAACTCACATTTGTCATTAAATCACACCCAAAGAATAAAGTGTCCAAAAACAAAGAGAGGTGAAGGTAGAGAGGAAGATCGAGATGAGCGATTGAGAAGCTGAATCAAGACAATACAAAGATAAGTGGGATGAAAGAGATTAGAGGGAGTTTTCCTTAGTTCCGATGAGCGAAAGACTGAAATTGGGATCTGTAATTTGTGGTTCATATTGAGGATTTGGAATGATTATAAACATAATACCCCCTATTTATAGATATTTTTTTTTCATAAAATGACTTATTTTGACTTATATCACTAATAGATCTTAAGATTATATACTTGTCTTTAATGGTCATATTCCCACTAAAATTGTAAACTTCGAGAGATCTCCTTCTGGTTGACTTCTTTGCTAAACAAGGAGGTTCTCTGCCTCTCGTGGTTCTTATATTTAGTTTCTCATACTCGACCTCTCCTACTCATTCTTCGATCACTTGTCATTGTAAATTAATATTTTGTTCTCTACTTATGGATTTGTCTGGCTAACTTCTGATGATTGACGGATTAAGGCTTCGTTTGGGGCCGCTTTTTTCGTGCATTGCGGCCCATAACCGCGATAGATTACTGTTTGGCTACCAGCTTCGCTGCTGAACGAAGCCGAAGCGGGCGGAAAGCGGGCCGCGGTATCGACCCTGCGGCCCGAGCTTTCGCCTCCAAATATTCGAAATTGCCCTCGCGATCCTTCTGCCCGCTCTTCCCAGCCCTAGCGATCCTTCCGCCCACGCCTTCTTCCCAGCCCTAGCAATCCTTCGTCGTCCCGCCTGCGCCACGAAGCCGAGTCACGATCAAGGTTTCGAACCAGTCGATCCTTCCATCGCCGTCCCGCGCATCCCGCGCCTTCTTCCTCGCAATCCAGGTTCCGAGATCCTTCCATTGCGTCCCGCGCCTTCTTCGTGGCAATCCAGGTTTCGAACTTGCCCTAGCAATCCTTCCATCTCCGTCTCGTGCCATCTTTTTGCTTGGGGTCTTTGCTGAATTTCACTTTTGTTAGGGAAATTTTCAAATATTGGATAGGAAAGTCATTGAAGAAATTTGATTAGGAGTTTTCTATTGACTTGAATGATATATTGCTTAAAATGAGTCTATGCTGAATTCAGTTGCTTGCTTAGGTTTTATCACGATGTACCTAGGGCTGCCAAGCACAATCTTTGGCAGGACAAAAAATTATAGGATTGGACAAGCAATCTATCAGGGATAATAATATAGTGAAAAATAACATGCATAATGAGAAGAAACAAAATGCGGCAAATAAAACCACTCCAACCCATATGCATGCGACAAACAGAGCCTGAGTATTCATTGATTTCCACTGTGTACCTTGTTGCAACTCATTGCATACCTGCATACATGCTACTACTTGTTGGTGCATACAAGCCATTGTCCAAAAGTGTGGGACTCATGGTGCGTTGTCGCAATGTTGCTAAGTGCCTTATTTTAAGGTGCAAAACAATGAGGTCAGTGTTTTGCTTTGATTAGAGAGATGAATGCTAATACTTCAAATACCATAATTTTTTGTCCTGCCAAAGATTGTGCTTGGTAGCCCGCCCACAATCACATCTTAATCTTGAAAGGAGTCTATGTTGAATGATATATGTCCTAACGTTTGTGAGGGAGAAGACATGGCAGGTGAATATCGACAGGAGAAAACTAAGGATCCATTTTTTAGTACCTAGTTCAAGTTAGTTGAGGATCCATTTATTCCAAATGGTAGACACTATTTGACAGTTAGAAGTTAGACAAAATTCAGTTTATTCTTATTCACCACTCAATCAGTACATTAGTGTCTTATATATATAATAATTGTGTGATATGTATATAAACCATAATTAATTTCACATATTTATATATCAAACACTACATTTAACTTCATTATATTTATGCGACTCAATTCTTTCGTAAGACATCCAAAATAATATGCAATTATTGTTTTGCCTTATGAGTTAGGCTTATTATTTGTCAAGTGTTATTTAATAACTGCGTATTCTCTAAATATGTAACACCTAAACTTTACTTTATTTTACTTTCTAATTAATTTTACTGTTGTGTTTCATGACTTTGTCTTGTTATAGTAATAACATGGATAGTAAGCCTAAAGAGGTTGTTACACCCGCGTTGTGGGAAAAAGATACGAAAATTATATTTTGCGATCTTTGTCTTAAAGAGATTGAACGTGGAAATCGACCAACGACCCATTTCAATAAAGAAGGGTGGCAAAATATTATAAAAAATTTTAAAGAATGCACAGGCAGAGAATATGACAGGTTGCAAATGAAGAATAAGTGGGACCAAATGAAAAAGGAATGGAAAATTTGGAAGGAATTGAAAAGGGGTTGTACCGGCATTGGTTGGGATCCAGTGAAGCGAACAATTGATGCATCTGAGGAATGGTGGGCTGAAAGACTTGCGGTGAGTTTTGTTTGTAAACTTCTTCATTATGTTACATTATATTTTATTCTAATTTGGTGTATATCAATTTCTGTGTAGGTGGTTCCTGCTGCAAAGAAGTTTAAGCTTTCAGAAATTGAGCCTGAATTTGAGGACAAACTTAACCGCATGTTTGGGGGAGTGGTTGCAACTGGGAACTATGCATGTAGCCCAAACGAGACAGGGTTCACTGGCAATGTCGTGAATTTGGGAACCCCTGGAGGTTCAGTTGATTTCATTGACGTCCCCAGCCCAGATCAGAACGAATATGAAACCATTTCGCGTTTCAAACGTCCTAAGGTTGTTGATAAAAGAAAATCTGGTGCTTCTTCCCTCAGAAAAGAGCTATCCGATGTGGTTTCTTGTTTTAAATCAGAATGTCAGGCTTCTCATTCAAGCACTGTCGCGGAGGCTCTTGAAATCCTAAGTGCTACAGCCGAAATTTATGTAGATGAGGAGTTGTATTTGTTTGCAGCAGAATTGCTAGAGGACCCGGTC
>NEWO01000627.1:278881-300779 GCA_003013225.1 Phalaenopsis aphrodite
AAAAAGACGGATGGAGACCCACATGGATACACGCAGAAGAAAACAGAGAGGAATGTTTCTGACGGCAATATGTTTGATATACGAGTACTATAACACGTACATTGATCGGTCGCCATGCATGACATCTTCTTATATTGGCGACAAATGGGTTGGAGAGTTGCTTGCGGGGCACCCAACACGATTTTGTAAAATGTTTCGAATGAGTCAGCCAATATTTATCAATTTTCTGGACTTACTCGTAGGATCTCACGGTCTTCATGGATCTTCGAGAACCAATCCACGTGAGGTGCTCACAATAACACTGTTCATATTATCCCAAAATGAGTCTATGTGAGGAGCAATGGAGCGATTTCAACACTCATCAGAAACAATAAACAGATATTTCTCAATCAGATTGAGCGCACTTGTTAGCCTGTCCTCTCATGTCATCAGAGCCTCAGATTATAAGTTTGAGCATATACCCGCTGAGATAGCACGTGATGCACGATATATGTCCTTTTTTAGGTATTCTCTCGGATGCATTATAGTTAACTTTGTAAGGGTTTTTAAAATATTATGTTAAACCTAACATTCACTCATTAGAACTGCATTGGTGCGATTGATGGAACACATGTTGACGCACGTATACCAAATAGTGATAAGGTAGCATTTATCGGCCGTTGTGGTAGCACTACCCAAAATGTCATGGACGTCTGCGACTTTAACATGTGTTTCACTTTTGTTATGGCTGGCTGGGAGGGCAGCGCACATGACAGTCGAGTTTTCAAATCTGCGACACGGGATCCCAAAAGCAACTTTCCACATCCACCTGCAGGTACGCTTCATATTGAAATCATACGAATTGTTTCATTTATTAGGCAAATATTATTTGGGAATCCCAATAGAAACTTGAATCTCCTTACTAATTGTTCCATTTATTAGACAAATATTACTTGGTTGATGCTGGTTACCCAATGCAACGAGGGTATTTAAAACCATTTCCTGATACGAGATATCACATACCAGATTTCGCACGTGCAAGTAACGTTACACGAGGAAGAAAGGAAATATTTAATAAACGACATTCATCGCTACGTGGTGTAATTGAGAGGACTTTTGGTGTCTGGAAAAAGAAATGGGTTATACTCCGTGATATGCCTCCCTATAATTTTTCAAAGCAGGTACAGATTGTCTTTGCTACAATGGCTCTCCATAATTACATAAGAAGACATCATTCCCGTAGCGATATCGACTTCCATTTGGCGGAATTGGATGAAGAAAATGTGCCTTCGAAAACATTTGAATACCGTCTAGGCCAGTTTTTCACCGAAGAGGAGACTGAGGCTTCCATCGCCTTCACTGTAGATGGGGAAGGTGCAAGCGAGATGGCAGAGCTGAGGGAACGAATAACTGATGAGATAGCATGCCTATGAATGGAGAATTTTAGAACTCATTAGCTGAATATTATTAGAAATATTGCTTACTCTGATTTTTTTAAACTTCATAATTATTTATTACATTCTTCTCTTGTATCTAGTTTGATTCCTGGGAAATATGTTTTTGATATTGCGATATGAAACTAAGTTCAATTTGTAGTTCAAAGGTTGCTTTTATATGGTGCCACATTTGCCTTCTTAGATTTGCTATGGATGATAAATCATGTTTACTTTGGATTTTAATAAGCATTTATTATGGACATCATAAAAGGACCTTCTTTCAAAGTATTTGGTGCATTTCTAGTTTTCCTAATTGTAGGTGCCATTTTAGTGTTGATCTCAATGTATTCATTTAGGACCTTCTTTCCTAAATGTAAATTTGCTTTTTGCTGCAGCTGAAAGTTGACAGGTGAAAATTTGATTTGTTTTCCACTGAAATGATTGGTCGTCTATTTACACATCTAATGCCTGAACTTTGATTTGTTTTCCACTGAAATGATAAGCGACAAACTTGGTAGGATTTGCATTACTTAAGTTATGCTTTATTTAAGAAAGATCTTCATTTTTTTTCTGCTAAAGTTCTGTATTCCAAGAAGAAATACTGCAACTCTCACATCACTGATTAAAGAAATTTTAAGGTAAATTCTTATATCTGTCATTATATAAATGTATAAAAATGGATTATTTGGTGAGCCTTTAGTCATTATTTCTATATTTATCTATCAATCATTTCCTTAGATACATTTTGCAGGCTACTTCCAGTTTCTATTCTCCCAACATGAGTATTGAGTTAATATTTAAGAAAGGTCTTCAGAAGTTTTCTCCGGGAATTTATGAACTATGCTTGGTTTACTACATGTTTGCTTGCATACCACACAAATCTTTGGCAGTGCTTTTGATATGATGTTAAATATTTGTGTGGTATGCATGCAAACATGAATGTTTAGGTGTTAGATATGTAAATATATAAGAATTGTGTAATATGCATATGTAGGAGCCCCTTAATTTTTTGGTTGCTGGGATAGTTATCGGGTCTTTGTGTTTGAGGTGGGAGAGGATGAGGAATGGAATTAATGAATGAAGTGCTGTTGAGGAATGGAATTAATGGATGAAGTGCTGTCGTTATTTGTATGAACAGTTATAAAAAGTTTGCTGCTTTCATTTGTGAAAAATTTAGAAAACTATTGATGTTTTCATTTGTGGAAAATTTAAAAAGTTTGCTGCTTTCATCTGTAATTTAAAATTTTTGAGGTTTGAAATGTACCAATTCCTTTTGTGGTGTGAAATTTCGGATTTGGAGTTTTTTTTTATTTTGCAACACAAGTATCTAACGTTTGCAAGTGAATTCGTGAATTGTAAGCTTTTGTGTGTTTCTTTGCCAATTTCATTTTTGATTTGTATTAGTAAGACCAAGATTCTAAGATGTTTTATATTACAGTCTCCTAATTTTTTTTTTTTTGCATTTGTGAGAGACAAATGGATTATGATACAAAATTTTATGATCATGTCTGTTTATGCAAATGCTTAAATAAATTGGTGTGGGATTCAACTTGAATTTTTTGCATTTGGCTGTTCAGAAAAAGGTTTATGAATGTTATTGCAGCAAAAACATTTTCTGCTGTTCAAATACATTCGAATTGGGTGGTATACATTCAATTGATGTTATTGCAGCAAAAGAATTTTCTGCTGTTCAGAAAATCTTCATATTAAGTATTATACACATTCTTAATATAATTATCCCAAGTGCTATTATTGAGTCATCCCAGAAAGGATATTAGAGATACTGCAAAATATCAGCCCTTCCTCAGGTATTCCATCTTCTTAAGGCTTTGGTTTGGAGCAACTTTAGCTTTTGATGTTTGGTTCATTTACGTACGTACCACCGAATTCATATGTATTTACATATTTAATGCTTGAACTTTTTTTATTACATTTATATCGCCCAAAATTTTCATATCATATAAAAAATATCAGTATCTTAACTTTTAAAACTGGAAATACACCTTTTTGTGCTCTTAGCAGCTCATTCTCAATCACTGTTTTAAATATGCTTTCTCAAATATTGCTTTTTGAAGCAAATTTATATTAAAAAAGTCATGATATGTTAATATTTGTTTCTTTGGGGCATTTACATGCATACATCCTAATTCCTATGTATTTACAGTTTACATATCTAGCATCTAAACTTCACTTTTTACATTTATACCATCCAACTCGTTCATATCACATATTTTCATGCACAGGTATACTCGTTGTTACAGTCATTTTTTAAACGGTTTTAACAAACAGGGGCAGCATTGTAATTTCTCCAGAAATTGCTGCCTCACAGCTGTTTTCACACAGCTGCACCAAACAGACAGTCAGTTTCCCCGCAACTGCTTCCCCGCAGCTGCTTCTTGAGGCAGTGCAGCTGCAGCTGAAAAGCTAGGAAGCTGCAGCTGCGCCAAACAGAGTCTAAGAGTCATTCGGCCCACTGTTGGTATAAGTAGATGCTTTTGGCCGGCCATAACAAAAGCTTCTTTTTTTAATGCATTCATCAGCCTCATAAAATATTAATAATAATAATAAATGCACATTAGTTTTCTATAGACTAATAAGAAACACGAAAGGCAACAGACTAATATGTCCTTCCATTAAAAAAAGTAATACACAAAAACTACATACCCAGTTATTAGACACATAATCCTGATACAATAATTTTTTTCAAGTAAAGACTACCATGATTGCATTAACACGAAATTAAACTTACGTACAGACAAAAGAACGCGTGAGCCAAAAATAACATTTTCTCCTTAGGCCTTCTTTTCTAGCTTCAACGTGTCATGCAACGGCACAAGGGATCATGCATGCATGCTTGTAGACATAAACAACGAAGATTTACATATTTAACACCTCAATTTTAACTTTTATCTAATAGTGTTCTAATCAAATCTAAATATATGCATGAAAACATATAATGTATTTAAACATATATAAAAAGTATTTAATCAAAGATTATTGTGCATATAAATAAAATGTTTAGGTAATAGATATATAAATGCATAGAAATTATGTGACATGTATGTAAATCAGCCAAACAACTATGGCGGCAGAATTGCTCTCTGCATAATAAGCAAGTAGGGTATGCATTCGACAGATTTGGTTGGATTGGCTAATAGATTTGTTAAATCAATTAAACTAAACCATATAATATATAGAACCGAGACTAAATAATATGTAAAACCGAACCACAACACAATTCTGTTTATTCTGTTCAATTTTTTAACCAATTTATTAAATTGTATGTTCAATCAGTTCAAATAGCTTATTAACAAATTTGTGAACAGAATGATTGATGATTTAATTTAAGTGTAATATAATTCAAAAGTTCAATTTATTTCTGTGTTTTTCAAATCGAAGAAATAACCATAATCCAAATAGTTTTCAATCTATAACCAAAAATTGAGCTCTAACTTTACAAACCAAATCAAATCAACCAAATATTCTGGTTCAGTTCGATTTTTCGGTCTATACTAACAAATGCGAACCTCTGCTGACATGTATAACATTATCTTCTAAACAGCATTTAATTCAGAATGGTAATCTGCACGCAGCTGACTATTAATGAGTAGGAATAGAGCACAACACTTCTGGCAGTGTTTTTTTTTTTTTTTCAAGTTGATTTCGTTAAACTCTTCCAAAACTAGCAATCCCATTCACATTATACATTTTATCTAAGGATGGATTCAGTTAGAAATTGTACAGAAAGAAGTGCAATTTAAAAAAAATGACTGGTTAAACTGGTATGATGCCAAGTTTGCAAGCACATTCTCTGAGCAGGATCATATTCCCACAGGCCAGAGTGCAATTGACGTTCTAGTTTTCTCATTCTTCCACTTATCCAATTGTTATGAAGAATTATGCATCCCTGCTTCTGGCAGGAAGATCTCACATTTTTCTTCTCCCACAGCCCCTTGTAAGCCCCATTGGGAAATAGATTCCTGTCAAGGAAGTGAATGGTCAGGTTTGTGCCAGGTTCAAAACAATGGTTGTCATCCACACGATTGATGCCACCTTGCCCGCACAAAACATCATAGAAACTAGGCTGCTCTGACAGGGTTGAATTTAGTGCATGCTTGACAACCTTCTCCATTGCAGCAATGGTTGGTGGATCAGAGCGAGTAAAATAAAAACCAGAGTTCAATCTCCGAGGTAAGTTTATGGGTCCTGCAAGTAACATTCAATGTATCAACAATTAATGTAACGGTCAACCTAAGTATGGGATAAAGAACTTTACCCTGGTTTTAAGGTTCTGAAAGTTGCTTTGTTTAACATAGTGTGTTTTTTAAAACATGTCCATGTCCTTTGGAAACTAGGTTAGGGAAACTTCAGAAGTTTTTATTTGAATTATCAGAACAAAACAAAGGGTATCCTTCGTGGAGGTCGCCAAAGGCCAGATCATCATCAGCAGCAACAACGGCAACATCATTAGCCTTTGTTTATTTAATCAGCGAGTAATAGCATACTCTACGTAGGAATCATGGGGATCATTTCAATCAACTTCAAGCCCTTATTAATTCATTTTAAGTATGCTTCTTAGCGAAGATTTATATATATATATATATATATATATATATTACATTATTCCGTTTCTCACCCTATGCATACTTTGGTATTCGGAATTTCTTATGATCTTTCATGTATTTCAACTCCAATGTTTATTTTTTTCCAAAGATGATTTTTCGTATAAAGTGCTAAAATAGTCTCCATTCTCCAACTATTTATATTGGGTTGTTTTAGTCTCAAAGTTTATAGAAGTGTAAAAATAGTCTCTACTCTTTTAACTGCAGTTGAACTAGTCCATAAGGAAGAATATTAGAGCGCGATTTTAAAATAGCCAGACACTATTTTGATAATTCGATAAACTCTGGGACTAAAAAAACCCCATGTAAATAGTCGGGGACTATTTTGATATTTTACTATTTTCATATATCATCAAAGTAAACCACTTCTCAGACTACAATTAATATTTGTAACAGATCATGCAAGGATGACGATATATAATGGCCCTTTGCGTGAGTTATCGTAAAAAATTAAACACTGTCGGGATAATGGCCTTTTTGGTGTTCTGACTATTATAGTCACTCAAGTATTTGTAATTTCTAGGGAGTTAGACACTGTCGGGATAAATTCAGAGACAAGATCCCTACAAAGTGAGGAGATGAGCTATGGATCATTAGGAGATCCTAGCACCAGAACCTTAGAAGCCCTTAATGTCATAGGGAATAGAAAGAACAATCCTTATTCCAACACCTATAACCCTAGCTGGAGGAACTTCCTTAATTTTCAATGAAACAATAACATCCAAGTGATAGAAAATTAGCAGTGAGGGAGCCTTCAAGCTAACCCTATAATCAGTTAGAACACTCGTAATGATACCAAAAAAAAGCCTTACCCACCAAGACTTGGAGAGAGATGCATCACCCTCTAGGAAGGAGCATGAGAAACTTACACCAATTTTTTCCCAGAGGCTGCAGAAGCAAAAATTAGACCAATATTTTTTTTAGGTTACAAGAGGTTTTTAAGAAGTTGGTCATAAACATCCCATTTGCAGAAGCTCTAGGACATATTCCTAGTTATGTCAAGTTCATGAAGAATGTGTTGACCAAGAAAAAAAAAATTAGGAAATTTTGAGACAGTGACCCTGAATGAGAAGTGTAGTGTCATATTGCAAAAGAAGTTGCTCCAAAAGATGAACGACCTCGGTAACTTCACCATCCTATGTGCCATAGGAGAAAAATTTATTGGGAGGTCCCTTCGTGAATTAAGAGTAAAATCATAAACCTAATAACACTATCCATCTTAAAGAGACTAGAATTAGAAAAGGCCCGACCAACCAATATGACCCTACAGTTAACGAACCAATCCTTCGTCTATCTGATGGGAGTCATAAAAGATGTGTTGGTCAAAGTGGACAAATTCATATCCTCACAGATTCTGTAGTCCTAGAAATGGAGGAGGACAAGAAAATCCCATTGATTCTTGGTCGACTCTGTTTAGCCACAAGAGGGGTAATGACCAATGTTTAGAAAGAAAAATTGACCATCAGAGTTAATGACTAAGATGCCACCTTTGATATTTTAAAAACAATAAAATTTCCCAAGACCCTGATGATGATGTGCTATAGAAGAGATGTGGTGGAAGGGGTAGTGTTGAGATAATTTGCTAAAACTGTAAAAATGAACCCAGTAGAGCAGGCAGTGGTTAAGGATTGTAGTGAGCCATATAGAAAAGAATTTGCTCTGTTGTCAGGGGGAGACCGTAGGACCTTTAGGGAGAGATTTGAGCTCTTAGACACAATCACAAATGCCAAGCCCCTAGTTCCATACATAGAGGTATCTCTTGAGTTGGAGTTGAAAACCTTGACAAACACCTCAAGTATGAGAGCATTTTGTATTGCTTGTGGCTATTTTGGCAGAGCTGAGTAAGGTGCAAGAGAAGTTGATGAGAATGCTCATGACATTTAAAAAGATCATTGGGTGGACCATAGCTGGCATAAAATTTATAAGCCCTTCCCTATGCATGCATAGGATTTTGATGGAGGAAGAATATGAACTCAACACTGACCCCCAGAGGAGACTGTACCCTATGATGAAGAAGTTGGTGAAAAAAGAGATTATGAAGTGGTTAGATGCAAGTATAATCTTCTTCATCTCAGATAGTGTCTGTGTAAACCCAATTCACTTGTGTACTCAATAAGCGAGGAGTAAAAGTGGTATAAAATTAGAGAAATGAGTTGATACCTACTTGAACTGTCACTGGACGATCTATATCAACTATAGGGATTCGACGCAACCACATGGACATTTCTTGACCAGATGATGGACAGATTAGCAGGCCACCCTTTCTACTACTTCTTATATGGCTATTCAGGTTACAATCAGATCCATATAGCCTCTGAGGACCAAGACAATACCACATTCACTATTCCTTATGGGGCATTTGCCTTTAGAAGGATGCCCTTTAGACTTTCCAATGTGTTAGCCACATTTTAGCACTGCCTGATGTCCACTTTTTGACTTGATTGAGACTATGATAGAGAACATCATGAATGACTTCTCTATTTTTGGCACTTCGTTCGACTCATGCCTGAAAAAACCTTGCAATAGTATTACAAAGATGTAAGGAGACCAATTTGGTATTGAACTAGGAGAAATGTCAATTCATGGTCATCGAAAGGACAGTATTGTGCATTAAGATTTCTGAGCAGGGAATAGAGGTAGATCTAACCAAGATTTAGGCGATAGAAAAACTGCTCCCCATAACCCCCCCCCCGGCTTTAGTGAAAGGGATTAAGAATTTTTTAGAGCATGTCGGATTTTACCGGCGATATATTAAAAAATTTTATAAGATCATTAAGCCTTTGTGTTATTTGTTAGAAAAGGACATGTCATTCGAAGTTGATCTGAGTCTTTTGTCATGTGATTTGGGTAGTCAATTTCATAAAAGAAGTGATTACTACCAGAGCCCTCAAATCAGGTGCTTTGGTTAATAGGTTTCGCTATATGACAGTTATAATTCCAGCTCGTATAGTCTCCAATGACTTTTTGACCCTTTAAGTTGTAAAAAATAGAGCACAACGCTCTCAATTAGCTGAGATTAAGTTAAATTAATCAACATAGACAAACATCCACCCTATGTCTTTCAGGCCCATTTGGACAAAAAAACCTATGACTAATGACAAAGATCCTTCTATCATATTGGGTTGACTGTCTTCTTTGACTACCTAGACCAGAGAAGATGACAACCTAAAATAATGAAACTATAAGAGCTTGATCAGGTTCATCGCCATTCCCCATTGCATCCGCTCTATGTTTTCGATAATAAATTTTTCAAACTAAAAATCCAAGTTGTTGCTACTATAAGCTGAGCAATAAGCTCTCTAGAATAACATTAATCAAAAGTGCTTTCCCGAAATTGGGAGAATAACTAACCATAGGAGCTTGCACTTGTAGGAAACCTCAAATAATAGATATTAAAAATTTCGCAAAATAAAAGAAATTTTTTTTTGTAGTGTCTTATCTACTGTCTCATCTACCTTCTGAAAATTTGACTCAAAACCTTATGTAAAACATTAATTTCAAGGAAGGCCAAGGCGAGAATTTTTCGAACCCACCGACTCATGGTGTCACATTCTTTTGTGAGCCAGAAATGTATTATTTCATTCAAGTAACACCCCTTTAATGATATTTCCGCATTAATTGCACTTGAAATAAACATGTGTTGTTATTCCATCCAATATCAACTTGCACGCTATAAGTACATATTGGGTCTTTTCTATCAATGACGATTTTATCATTTCTTCAAACCATTTATCCTAAAACGTTTGAATGAAATATGCAAAGGTTAAAACAATATATAAATTAATAAAATAAAGAAATTACATTTATGAATAAACAAAGTTTCATATAGGAGAAGCGAGCTTGGAAAGGAGGAGGTGGCGGTGGCGGTGACAAAAAGGGTTGCCAATTGTGGCAACAGTGACAAAGAAGACTCGTAACTTATCATCATGAGGAGTGGTCACATGAGACTAGCATCTAGCCGAAAATTGCTTGAGCAGGCATGAGGCTTAGAAGTCAGGCTTAGTTTCTTATTTAACATTTCCTAAAGAAAAACCTAATTTCTTAGTGTGCATGCTTCTTTTAGATTGAAAGAGGCACGTCTCACCTTATGTAAGGCATGACTCTCACTACCCTAATGAGGCACAAAGCTCATTACGGATTCATTTTTTTGTTCGGAAAAAGTAGAGATGTCTCATATTATGCAATTTTATCCATGATATTGATACTAACAAATATATATTTGTTGATTAATACTAAAATCATATTAATAATTTGGTACACTTAAAGAACTACTAAAATGTAATTATAATTAAACCAATGCTAATTTTTCTATGGAAAGAATTTTATTTGATATATATGATATTATTCTTCATTGCGTAAAATTTTTAATAGAAAATAATGCCAGCAAGTGTTTTAAACAAACTTTTTATATTAACTATTTATAATATAATCTACATGACATATCATACCCAATTTTTTATGATTATGTTGAGCGAACATATCTATATCTATATCATATTTGTCTTATGTAACCGTTCATTCTTCATAGCAAAAAAGATGTGATTGAGGTTGCACATAAATTCGGGGATGTCGTAAGTTATATGCTGATGAAGCAGAGGCAAGTCATTCCCTACGTGCATCACATTCTAGATGTACTTGAAACGATATGCATATCAACATATATCATGGAAAAAACACCAAACAACCAACAAAATTATTCAACCTGCTAGAAAATAGAACAGAGCATACCAATCTCATTATATTCATCTGATTGTGCCACCAAAACAGCAGGACCAAATGATAGGAGATATGTCAAGGGATTGCTGAACCAATACACGTCAACATCACTTAGGAGAACATTGTATCCCATTTTCAGTATCTGCAAAACTATCCGGGATTTGACTTTCGTCACTCTCTGGAAACAATCAGTGCCAAAGTGGCAGTTGTCGAAGCTAATATTGCTTGGTGCAAGTGGATCCCTGAAAACAGGCAAGCCCTGAAAAAAAAAAACGAGAAATATCCATCAGATGTCCACATTGAATGAAAAATTCATGAGAGATCAAACAGCTGATATTTTCAAAACTTTGTTATTCAACATTAAGATACCAGCAAGAGTGCAAACTGATAAGTTTCAGCATCAAGAGCACAAACGATATAATTTGACACAGCTAAGTAACGTAATCGGCAAACCCAACTCATAAGCATGTCCCTGTAGTTGTCTCCAGCAACTGCAAGAACAATTGTTTTATCCTTGTCTGCATTGATCTGAAGGAGTGATTCCAAATCGAATGGATTGGATAATGTCAGTAGTTTTGTAAAAGCAATCTCATATTTTTTCTTGAGAAAACATAGACTTCCAAAGAAACTTAAATCCTTAATGCAACGTCCTAATTTCTGCTGAATCCCGAAGTGAAGGAACCTTTCAAGTGAGAATGTCATCCCATGCTTGAAACCAAAAGGATGCCTGCAAGATACTTCATGATAGAAAACAACCTTTTTCACTGAATCAAAAAGAATATTTTTTCCAGAACATTTTATAAAACTAACATCTGTGATCAGCTTGTTTTGTGCTCCAGAATAATATGATCCATATGATGTAGCAAGATGATGATTCCCTTTCACTTCCCAACCATCATTCCCAGCATCAAATGAGATATTCCTCTTACAACGGGGGGTTCGATTTTCTGGATAGAATGCCGATGCTATGTAACTGGCATCAATGACTAATCTGAATTCTGATGACAGCACTTCATTTAAAAGCCAGCAATTGTGGAATCCTTTCCCGTGTAAGAAAGGAGGAAGAATCCCAGCATAAAGTGGTACCTCTCCCATGTTCCAAGCCATTAGAAGCGTCTCACCACAGTTGCTCCATTGTACTTCCTTAAAGGTATATTCCTGAATCTGGTGGAAATGCAGTGCAATGATAACAAAACCAAACCAGAATTCAGTATTTAATTATAAGTAAGATAACTTCTTCGTACCTTCCCAACCCCTATAATTGCACCATCTTCCTTTAGCCAGTGTTTACCAGTGTCGTCCATTCTAAAAGGAAACTTTGAGACGTTTGGTATCATGGAAACTAGAAACCAGTCACGATCAAGCTCGTAAGCACAATGTAGAGCAGTGAGGAAGTACGGCAGAAGAATTGTTTCAGGATCAATAATAACAGAAATGGAAGAAGAAGAATTTTGGGATCTTGCTACCATACAATGAAAAAATGGTGTCCCCACAAACCTAAAAGAGTGTCAAATGAGAGTGTTTGTGTTACACAAATTTCAACAAGAATATGCAACATTGATTTCCTAGTTGAACATGCATTGAAAATGCAAGATATTGAATCCTAATATGCACCTCCATCAGAAATTCAAAATGTAATCATATGATGGAAATTTTAGCAAGAAATAAAACTACATGTCTATCCATTGAGAAGAAAACACATTAAAACATGCAAGCTATCGAGCAAGAACAATCAGAGACCAAATAAAAAGGAAAAGAACAATTTCAAACATCAGGAAGTCTATCTAATAGCTTCACGAGAAAGCTACGGATGGATCGTGATAATAATGATTATTCCATAGTAAACATGGATTCACCAGAATCTCAAAATAGTTGAGAAGTACAGTTAGACTAGTTTAAGTGAGCAAATCAATACATAGCACTCATGCTCGGATAAAGATACCAGCTTATGTGTATTGAGAATGAACAACAATATGCATAGGGTACCTTGCATTACATTCATGGTTTGGTGAAACTGCAAATTGCTTACCATGGGAAAATAAAATAGAAGCACTCGGAAGTATGATTTATGATTCGAAAGACTCTTTAAGAAAATTGCAGAATTTACAACTAAAAGGTTAAAAGTACAATTACTGAAAGAGAAGGGACTAAATTGTAAATTACAAAATGAAAATGAAGTTGGCGAGAGACAGAGAAGAGAAAAATTTTAATATAAAAGATGTAAAAATACTTTACACAAAAAATCATCCTTCATAACTTCAAGGCTGGTCACCTTTCATGGAGCAAATTATGGAATGCCCTATTTCAAGGGATAGTCATCCATAATTTGAAAGTTTAGTATAGAGATAAGTCGGTATCTTATCCATTAGCTTAAGTAATAGCTTATAACTTTTTTAAGGTTTATCACTGTTATTGTTCAATCAAAACTTGTAACCTTAAATAAAAAAATGGTAATGATTTAAGCATGAATTAAAGTCCAAGGCATTTCCTCAAAAATCATCTACAATTCTCTCTCTCCCTATCTCCAACTTTCAACTAGGTCTCTCACCCCAATCTTGTCTCTCTCTTCTCTCTAATAACACAAGACAAGGCCTAAACTTCTAGGGATGAATTCTAAGGCTACTTTTCTCTTGACTCCGATAGAAGTTGTCGCTCATGGGCCCTTGATGTTCTGAGCGAAATTTTTATTGTTCAATGTCCTCCTAGAGGTTGAGAGGAAGGTGGCAAACAGAGCAAGGTAGAAGGCCAGTGAAAATAATAGGATTACACCTCTTATGAAAATAGACATGGCACAAATTGAAGGCAGTGACAAAGTGGCTGAAAAGGTAATGAAGACTACTAAAGGCAATCAAACCAGTCTTCCCTAGGAAATAGATATGGCAAGCTCTAAAAGTGACAGAGACGATGTAGAAAGCTGCTGTACGTTGCAAATAATGGCTAGATCAATCCTCCATTGGAGTTAGAGAATGCATAGCCTGAACGCAACAACGATGTCACATAAAGATCATTCAGGCTACTAATGATTGCCAAATTGGTCTTCCCGGAGAAGTGACCATGAAGAGAATCCGTAAGAGTTGTCATTGATTTATAGTTCCTGTGTTGGAAGAAATGGAGACTAAGCAACCAGAGGGTGGGGTCAGCAAGCACTTGAAGACAGTCCCTATACTAAAAGAAGGAGATATAAATGACCCAAATTCAATAAACAACAAAGGAACTCAGGAATGGTCCCCTCATAGAAAAGGTGCAATTGAACTAGGAGTTACCTGACGATTGGAAACAATCAATACAACTGTGCTCCTTCATGCACGGGGTGCATTGAATGACATAGAGTGAGCAAAAAAATTGTAAGTTCTATACACAATCCTTTCCTGACTGAAGGAAGTGAATGGGACAATACTGATGCAAGATAAACCCTTCTCTTATATGAAAGAGGGTGGGCAGGATGACCTAAAATCAATGGTAAGCATAGAATATAAGAATGAATGACCAACTGAAGGCAAATAGGATAGTTCTACTCCTGAATAAAGAGCAAAAACTATATGATCTTGAGTTGGCGAGATAAAAAGGATCCAAAAACACTAGAACAATAAGTCGGCGCTCAATGAAATGATTAGAGCTATAGAATTCTATATGATTTTGGACTTAAAAATGTATAAAATGTGAAGAACTTGGGGCCATATAAATTCAGGGGTTTATTTTGATCTTTAATTACACCTAAACATTACATATGTAGCACCCAAATTTTGAAAAATCAAGTGAAGTTCAGCACTTTGGAAAAGTACCTCAAATTTTTCATCTTCCAGAATTTGATCAAAATAATTTAATAAAATTCTATGTATAAAATCGATCAATTCCATATAAAATATCATGTGTGAATTATTAACGGGTTGGGAGATATAAAATATTGATTATTAGATTAATTAATTTAATTAAACCTTAATTAATTATAATCCATCCCTTAGTCTCGCATGAGCACTCTTCACATCCCACATATCACTCGATATTTAGTTCGATTGGGGGTCTCCTGAGCTTCATATTTCTCTCCTCCCAATTTCCTCTCCCTCAACTAAATTTCTCCTCTCACACGCGATCCCCCTCTTCGATGTCGCCATTTGGAAATCCTGCGAGAAGAAGCCCACGACCCTAAACTCTAGCAAGAGAGAATCGGCAGGGAGTCAAGTGCCACAGAACATGATTCAAGGATCCAAGGAGATTTATATTAGCATGAATCCCTCTCTCATGTGATTTGAGACTTTCATTTCCGTGCCCTCACTTCCGTTTTGACCGTTGGCTCGTTTTTTATGCATTTTTTCCTTTCCAATAGCAGTCTGAGGCATTGATTTTGCATCGAAAGTGTCGTAATTGATTTGTAAGCTTCTGAAAAAGGTCGTAGCATGAAAACAGTGTGGAGAAGTATGGTTTGAGGTGACAGGAAGGAGAGAAAAGTAAAATAGGTTGTTTTAGAACAGTGAATTTATGTTGAGAAGCCCATTTAAAGTATGTTTTAGCATTTAATGTTTGTTTTTGGGTTAATCATGATGGGAGCCCAAAATTTATGAATTTCTATGATGTTTATGAATTCTCAGGTTGTGTATACGAGGCGGAGAGCTTGAGACAAGCATGTGGGCACTCATCGTAGGGTTGCTCCGTGAAGTGAAATAATCTTGTACTAATTTAAGAAAAATAATGTTCTAAACGTTTTATATGATTTCTATTTTGACACAGATGCATTTAGAATTTTTGCATATTGTGAATGAATACCTGCAATTGAATGTATGAATACAGGTTTATTATTTTTACGATATATGCAATGTTATGATGAGGCAGTGCTACAAATTACAATGCTTATGATATGATTTCCCTGCAGGTATTCATTTATTATGCTTCATGCATATGATATATGTAATGTCTTATAAATGTTTGATACAGAAATACTGATTTAAATGTCATAATGAATACATGAGTGCATGCAAGTATATTACGCAGCAATGCAATATTCTCAACTTCTGATATTTATACGGGGATGAAACTATGGGAACCGTTGGAACTAGGCGGAGACAAAACTAAGGAACGGTGGGTATCAATGGGCTATTGATAACAACTATGTTTAGGGAAGGCCAACCTTTATTGATAGTTGAGCCTATATATTTTCAAGTGACATTAAGATGAAATGACCTCTATGAACAGATATTGGTATGATTACATACGATAAACAGTCTATGAACATGCTTATGAATGTGTTTTTATTAAATTTATAATTTTATGCTACGACCTACATGTTACACTTTAGTCTTAATTTTTATATTATCTGCTCTTGTTTCATATTCTCTACCATACTAGGATGTTACTAATTGTGTGTGTAGACATGTATAGTTTTGAATAACGTGCAAACTCCTTTTTTTAATAAAGAAAATCTTATGTTAACCTTGATTATTTCTCTGAGCTCGTTGTTGTTCATTCTTTATTGTTATCTTCTAAGTAAGGGTAGTGAGCATCGGGGGGAGTAGCCAGGTGTGTCTTTATATAGTTTTTGCACGATAGTTTTGGAAGCTTGTACATATGTTTTGAGTATGTACTTTTATTACATTGGATTTAGCAGCTTTGTATAACTTTCATACTTTAGATTATATGATTTTCATGCTTTTGAATATGCATGTGAATGAATTATGAAATGTAATGTACCATGTATATTTGTGACGATCAAATTATACTAAATCATCATCCACTAGGTCCTGATTATACAATTCAAGACGAGTGTTAGTGAGAGCAGTTCTGACCAAATTGTCAGTCCCTGTTGTAACCCGACCAAGAGGATTAGTTGGGGTGTGACAACATAATCATATCAATAACAGACTCATCATGTCATGTCTTTTATTGATTATGTAGTGAACAACAATCTCATCCTTAGCTTGGCTCAATCGAACATCCTAGTGCATTATTAGATAACTACCAACACTCGATAAATAGTAGTTTAGTGGTGAAATAACAAGGCAATTATACCAACAAAGTCCCCAATCAAGATATATATATATATAATGTTTTTTTGTCTCATGTCGCCTTTCCGCTCTGCTAGGGTTCTGCCGCATGGCGAACTCTAGTGTCTTTCGGCTTTGGTTTCTGCTTCCATTCGCGTCGTCTCGCGTTTGCGTTCGCATCTCGACTGGCGGCAGTGTTGCGGTCGACTTCATGCCTGTGTCTCTTCTGCGACAAAGCCTCTCAACAGCGGCTAGAGCAGCTCGACAGCGTTTTCGTCTGCGACAGAGACACTCACTTCTGCTGCGTCTCCTCTGCTACAGAGCCGTCGACTTCGTGCCTGCGTTTCCTGCGACATAGCCGCTCTTCGTCTGCGACAGACAAAGCCGCTCGACATTTTTGTTGCGTCTCGTAGAGCCGCCCAATCTGCTTGACTTCTGGCATGACAGAGCTGCTTGACACTCGTGCAGCTTCTCACTGTGCTGCAGGTTGGCACTGGCTACGGTAATGGTATCAGGGCTTTCCTACGTCGCCGCCCTTGCCGATGTTAACCCCGTCAAATCCTCATATGCTACAGTTGTTCACAAACGCAGCTCCTCTTTTTACCTCACAAATAGTGCGGTATTTCCGCAGGTTTATCATTATTCTGTTGCAGGAAATGACGATTGCAATCTCATCAAAAAAGTAGAGCAAAAGACTGGTAAACCAGCAATTTTTTTTTTATGCTGAAATTTCAACTCGTGCAGGAAAATACAAATTTACACTGGTTGGAAAGTTCCAATTAGGTTGCCCTAATATGGAGATCATCAGGAAAGTTTTTGAAGATTTCAAACTGGTTGTGGATTGGCAAGTGGGTCATTTTGACGGAAGGCACATTATGATACAACTGAGCACAGAAGATGATTACACGTGGATTTTCTCAAATAAATTCATCACAATTGAGGGCAAACATATGAAATTGCTCAAATGATCCTAGAACCCACAATTGCACCTATCTGGTTCTCATCATCTGAACTCAAGCTTCATTTCTTTGATCTACTTATCTTATATGCAATTGGGACTATCCTTGGAAAACCTTTGCAGGTAGATTTACCCACAGTTCATTTCTCAAGACCCTCTATTACAAGGATTTTGATTGAACGAGATATTACACTACCAGATGTAGAAGAAGTTTGGCTTGGATCTACTCACAATGGTTATTGGCAAAAAATCATTATAGAACAAAAACTATACTACTGTAAGCACTGCCCGCAGGAGAAATGTTTCAAATTGCACCCACAATTGAGAATCACTAGTCAAAAGCAAGAACACACTGTTAGTGCACCCCATGTGCCTGAACGCGCTCCCAGCAAACCTGATGATAGCCAACCAAAGGAGGGAAACACCACAATGCAGGAGTTGGTGTCTGCCCTTGGGATCCCTTCTCTTGACCATACTACAATGGATAATGTTCGAACTGAAAATCAGGATAGTCTCGCAGCTCCTATTCAGGAAGCATCAGGTGCAGAGGTAACAATTCACACTTCACATAAACTGGAACCTATCGCGGTGGCAACGACTATCTCTCCTCCTACTGTGGTTCTAACATCAAATCAGATCAAGGATCACATGAGTCAGTCTTCAGATGAAGAATGACAAATTTACACTTCTCGGCGGAAGAAGCAGCTTGGGGGCTCATTTCAACTTGGAAATTTAATGGATGATACTTTGATGACTCCTGGCAATGGCACGACTCTTCAAAGCTTGTTATCTAGTTCTGCTCCTAAAACTAGAGGAAGAGGCAGGACTAAACTGGCTCGTCTCTAGCTACTATTTTCTGCATGTTTTAAATTTATTTTTTAATTTTATGGAGTTTATCTGTACCTTTAGTTAGAGTTTTATGTTCTTGTATCGTATGTGTAGGGTGTCTCTTTGGGCTCTTCTCATACAACCTTTATGTATCCTTTTTTAATTCAATAAAATTAGTCCTTGGGCTTTTCATAATATATATATATATATATATATATATATATATATATATATATATATATATATATATATATATNTTATTAGATAACCACCAACACTCAATAAATAGTAGTGGTGAAATAAAAAGGCAATTATACCAACAAAGTCCCCAATCAAGATATATATATATATATATATATATATATATATATATATATATATATATATATATATATATAATATTTTTTCTCATGTCGCCTTTCCGCTCTGCTAGGGTTCCGCCGCATGGCGAACCCTAGCGTCTTTCGGCTTTCTCGCATTTGCATTCGCATCTCGACTGGCGGCAGTGTTGCGGTCGACTTCATGCCTGTGTCTCGTCTGCGACAGAGCCTCTCGACAGCGGCCAGGGCCGCTCGACAGCGTTTTTGTCTGCGACAGAGACGCTTGCTTCTACTGCGTCTCCTCTGCTACAGAGTCATCGACTTCGTGCCTGTGTTTCCTGCGACAGAGCCGCTCGACAGCTTCTTCATCTGCAACAGAGAAAGCAGTTCGACATTTTTGTTGCGTCTTGTAGAGCCGCCCGTTCTGCTTGACCTCTGGCATAACAGAGCCGCTTGACACTCGTGCAGCTTCTCACTGTGTTGCAGGTTGGCGCTGGCTGCGGTAATGGTCTCAGGGCTTTCCTACGTCGTCGCCCTTGCCGGTGATAACCCCGTCATGCTACAGTGGTTCACAAACGCAGCTCCCCTTTTCACCTCACAAATAGTGTGGTATTTCCGCAGGTTTATTATTATTCTGTTGAAGGAAATGACGATTGCAATCTCATCAAAAAAGTAGAGAAAAAGACTGATAAACCAGCAATTTTCTTTTTTGATGCTGAAATTTCAACTCGTGCAGGAAAATACAAATTTTTCACTGGTTGGAAAGTTCCATTAGGTTGCCCTAAGATGGAGATCATCAGGAAGGTTTTTGAAGATTTCAAACTTGTTGTGGATTGGCAAGTAGGTCATTTCGACGGAAGGCACGTTATGATACAACTGAGCACAGAAGATGATTACATGAGGATTTTCTCAAATAAATTCATCACAATTGAGGGCAAACATATGAAATTGCTCAAATGGACCCCCAATTTTGATCCCAGAACCCCTAATTGCACCTATCTGGTTCTAATTATCTAAACTCAAGCTTCATTTATTTGATCTACCTATCTTATATGCAATTAAGACTATCCTTGAAAAACCTTTGCAGGTAGATTTACCCACAGTTCATTTCTCAAGACCCTTTATTACAAGGATTTTGATTGAACGAAATATTACATTATCAGATGTAGAAGAAGTTTGGCTTGGATCTGCTCACAATGGTTATTGGCAAAAAATTATTATGGAACAAAAACCATACTACTGTAAGCACTGCCCGCAGGAGAAATGTTTTAAATTGCACCCACAAGTGAGAACCACTAGTCAAAAGCAGGAACACACTGTTAGTGCATCCCATGTGCCTGAACGTGCTCCCAGCAAACCTGATGACAGCCAACCTGAGGAGGGAAACACCACAATGCAGGAGTTGGTGTCTGCCCTTGGGACCCCTTCTCTTGACCATACTACAATGGATAATGTTCGAACTGAAAATCAGGATAGCCTCGCAGCTTCTATTCAGAAAGCATCAGGTGCAGAGGTAACAATTCACACTTTACATACACTGGAACCTATCATGGTGGCAACGACTATCTCTCCTCCTACTGTGGTTCTAACATCAAATCAGATCAAGAATCACATGAGTCAGTCTTCAGATGAAGAATAACAGGTTTACACTTCTCAACGGAAGAAGAAGCTTGGAGGCTCACTTCAACTTGGAAATTTAATGGATGATAATTTTATGACTCGGCATCGGCACGACTCTTCAAAGATTATTATCTGGTTCTACTCCTAAAACTAGAGGAAGAGACAGGACTAAACTGGCTCGTCTCTAGCTACTATTTTCTGCATGTTTTAAATTTGTTTTTTAATTTTATGGAGTCTATCTGTACCTTTAGTTAGAGTTTTATGTTCTTGTATCGTATGGGTAGGGTGTCTCTTTGGGCTCTTCTCATACAACATTTATGTATCCTTTTTTAATTCAATAAAATTAGCCCCTGGGCTTTTCATAATATATATATATATATATATATATATATATATATATATATATATTATTGTTTCAAAGCTAGCAATAATGTCATGATATAAAGTTAAATCAAAATGCTAATTATACACTAATTAAAATATTGTGAGAAAAATTATTGATCAAATTTAAGTTATAATAGAATGATAATGATAAGAAACTTTTTTTATAACATATTATTTATCTACATGAAAACAATATAACACTTCTATTGAAAAAATCATAGAAAGTCTATATATTATGAAACAAACTATGTGAAAACCAATACTCGTTATTGTGATCCAATGACTTAGAACAATTTCTCGCAAAAATATCTTCTTGAAGAGTCATTCTAGGAAAGCCTTGGTCAACTAGCATGGTATGAGTAACACACAATCGAACCCGCCCCAACCCACCCCGCCTCAATCCACTCCTGTCATGAAATCTTAGATGGTGGTAGACATAGCAACAATTACAACATGCCTTTTATGCCACTAAGTGAGGTAAGGTATATAAATCATTTTTCTCTATTGTGTCCTATTAAGTGTCATATTTTCATTTAATTTTAGTAAATTAAGATCACTTTTTTATACAACATGTTCAAGTCTTCTTAAGTCTACCTCTATCTTTCTTAACATAACTCAAATCTTAAACATTTAATTGACCCAAAGAAAATATGTTGAGATTTTCATATCTTTATACTATTTTTAATGATATTGCACTTTAAAGAAAGGTATTTTTGATATTTTGTTGCAGGAATGATGAATTAGGGTCATTGAAATAAAAAGATGCAAAAAAGAGCGAATTTGGAGCGAAAAGGACAAAAATGTGGAAATTTGAACTAGGCCGCCGATAGCGCTCTCGACCCTGCCGACGGCGAGTTTTTCCCGAGGCTACAGGACAAAATTCTTCAAAAGCCTGTCGACGGCGCCCTTGAGGCCGCCGACAGCGCCCTTGAGGCCGCCAACGGCGAGATCGACGGTTATGCCTACTCAAGCTTTGGATGAGGCCAAATTTTGAAGGGATGCTTAGGCAACTCCTAGGAAAGCTCATCCACAACTTTAAAAGAATATTTTGGCCGAAAAT
>NEWO01000627.1:350699-390008 GCA_003013225.1 Phalaenopsis aphrodite
TATCAATTTCAGGGAGAGAGTCAAAATTTAGGTATCGACCTCGAAAGATGAGAATCGAAATTTAGGTACTGATTCAAAAATGTGAGAATTGAAATGTACAAAAAGCTTGCGGTGTTGAATTTGCAGAAGTGTGTCATGTAAAAAGGTTGATTTTGTAGAAGATTTAGAGCTTTATGGGGTTTTGTGCAGAATGCAAAATTCTGCAAGGATGTAAAGAGAGTTAAGGTAGATAAAGACGGTTGTGCTGCGTGTACAAGAGTAGGAAACTCTAAAAATGAGAGGCTCCACTCAACAGATTTGTTTCATTTTCTTGTTATTTTATCACATTTAATTTTTCAAAATATGTCTTTAAACTTTTAATTTTAATTGGTTGATTTTCAAAAGAAATTTGTTTTGTTATTTATTTATTGGTGATTATTATTTTTTTTCATTTATATTTTAGAAATTTGTTGTTTCAATCTTTGTTCATTATAATTCTGAACCAATGCGTGGTTCGTGGCTTTCATCCCTCGCACAAAAAGGTAACTGACAGAAAGACACAAATTGAGAGAAATTTCCATTAATTTGCTCCAACAAAGATGTCATAAATCAAACACAGGCTAATGCCTTAAAAGGTACATTATATAGTCCATGTCGAAATATATCAAGAACATCTCATGATATGAATACATTGTAGACTGAATACATCATATACATGTCAAGTTGTTAAAAGAAAGTAAGTGAACCATCTGTGCCAGGTATGTTGAGCTCTTGATCAAGCAGACCTTCTAAGTCATGCTCTAAGATAAGAGTTCCCTTCGCATGTACTTAAAGGTACAAACTTCTCACAGCTTGTACGGAAATAACTCCTCCAATACTTGGTCCGGCTGGAATCCATATGGCATTTTACTGTCATCCATCCTGTGGAAAGTCACAGACAACCTACAGTGTCGTACTCCTGGAATGCAATGTTTGGCAACGTCTGCACCGTTTCCCTTGAGAACAATTACTGAACCGACTGGAAGAGGAATCTTCACAGAACCTATGAATTCTTTAGGGCCGACAATATCAATTTCTTTCCCAAAAATAATATTGCTTTTACTCATGAATGAGACCGTGCAGAAAGGCCTCACAAAATCATGATGGTCAATGTGCGGGGGAATGCAATCACCCTCTTCATAAATATTGATAATGCAACTGTTGGGAATGCAGGTAGCAGGTAGAATATTCCATTTGACCATCCTTTTGATCATACATTTTATCATCGGTGGTAGCAGAACTACTTGATCATGTCTAAGGATCCCAGGCGGATTCCCCTGTCTATCATTCGTGAAGTTATAACAACAGCCACATTGGATGGTGATTCTTCCATTCCCTCTCATCTACTTCTTTGGCTCGGAATATGTTATTTCCATGAGAAGGTCTGCTTGGCCTCTATCTCTTAAATCGAAGATGCAGTCTAGAATGCTTCTTTCATCAGTCTCGGAGAAAACCTTGGTGTACAGCTCTAGGCCTTCCAGTATATTGATGAACTTTCACTGAACCTCTTCATAGAACTCGAATTCTCTTTTATTTAATCTACTTATCTTGTTGTATTCTACCATACCAGGGGTTGGAAGCTGTCACGGGCGTTCTTTGCTTCGAGCATTGGCGGGAACCCAAATTGGTGCTAGTCGATCTAGAATATGAGACTCGGCCTCAAACGGGATGTACGGCCCTAAGCTCCATGGTACATACTAATCCATCCCCAACAGGACATATGGTTCATCCATCATGAAATCCAGAGTTTGAGACTCATTGGTGCTTGAAGTGTACTCTTCTAATGTACTTAAATGTTGTAGATGCAAAACATTACAATCTGGGCATTCTACAAACGCGCCCGTGGCTGATGTCCCGGTCGGTATTTCAATGTTGCATGTCGGACAACCTTGCAGAAAACATCTGAAACTGAAAGTGTGTCTGACTCTGTCACAAACCCTGGTTCTTCTTCTGTGGTGGGTAAGCTAACAAAAGTTTCTTTCAGGTCTGGATTGTAAATGTACCCCTCAGAAATAGAGGTGAGCAAGTTGTGCATCTCTCTTTGACGTTTGCATTCTTGTCTTAGAAAATCTCTCTGCTTCTTGCAACCGGCGTTCTTGCGTTGCAACTTGCAAAGCGGGATACTTTGTAGTCGTTTGTTATTGGCAACTATTAAGCCTCCAGCAGGTGTAGCTACCATGGAGGGCAGACTGTCGGGCCCCTCCATCGGATCTCGCTCTGTTATCACATTCTTGCCCTTGCGTGATACATTGTATTCAGTGGTCACTCTCAGTAGTGAAGGAAGTCCCTCTTTCTATTTGCAGCTGACTACGTCCATTAGAGGACCTTCGTAGTCCATGTCAACTTGTTTGAAATCCACGTTGAAGTCTATGGTACCGCCCTGCGGTGCCATCTCCTCATTTAATGCGAGGTTGTAGCCATCCTGGAAAGCAAAGATCAGCCGTTGTCCTGACATTTTTCTGTAGACGACATGAAAAATGTCAGTGGGCTAAACTTATCATGAAAAATAACAAAACAAAGTATTTATTAAAGTAAATTTTAGTTTGTTTTGGTGCAAAGAATTTTATGTATGAGTTTTATTTAATTAAAAGTTGAAAGAAGAAAATTTAAAGTTTGAAATATTTTTTTTTTCAAAATTTTCATTGTATTGAGGTTAATTTCAAAATTTGGACCCGTTCATAGACATTTGGCCACATAGATAACCCTAAAACAATCAAAGTTTCCAAAATTTCAAAAGAAAGCAGAGGCAAGTGGTGTCAGGTTGCGAATAAGTTTTCAGATATCGTCTGTTTATTGGTAACATGGGTCTTTCACCCCGAAAGTCCACTAACTGGTAGGATCCTCCTAGGTAGACCTTTTTAATGAAAAATGGTCCCTCCCAAGTTGGCTCAAATTTTTCACCTATCTTACGGTGTGCAAGAATAGGTCTTTTGAGCACAAGTACGAGGTCACCAACTTTGAATGTCCGTGAGCGGACCAATTTTTCATTGGCTTGTACCATCTTTGCCTGGTAAAGCTCCTAATATTATTATGCTTCTATTCATTTTCCCTTGAGACTCTCCAGTTCTTCAAGTTTGAGTTTTGCGCTTTCTTCCGTTGTGAGTTGGTTGGCAACGGCGACTTTGAGAGATGGTGTCTGGACTTCTAGTGGTAGCACTGCCTCAGCTCCGTACATGAGCATATAGGGTGTACACTAAGTGGGAGTCCTAAAAGTCGTCTGGTAGGCCCACAAGACTTCTAATAGTTTGTTGTGCCAATCCCTTTTGTTTTCATCCAGTATTTTCTTCAAAATTTGTACCAGTATTTGGTTGAAAGCCTCAGCCAGACCATTCGCTCTAGGATAGTAAATTGTAGAGTATCTCTAATCTATCCATTGTCTTTTGAAGAAATTATTGATCTTTGTACTCGTGAAAGCTATCCCATTGTCGGAAATTATTCTTTGCGATACTCCGAAATGGTAGATAACTTGGCTTTTGAAAAATTGAAGGACGTGCTGTATCGTAACCTCACGTAATGGTACTGCCTCTGCCCATTTGGAGAAGTAATCTGTAGCGGCAAGTATGAACCTGTGTCCTTTGGAAGATGGAGGGTCTATCAGACCTATTATGTCTGTGCCCCAACACTCGAATGACCACGAGGTAACAGTTGGATGTAGCACATTCAAAGGCTGGTGCAAGACCACCCCATGCACTTGGCATTGGTGACATCTTCTGGCTGTATCCATGCAATCGGACATCATTGCTGGCCAATAATACTCGAGTATTTTGATCTTCATTTTCATTTTTGGCCTTGACTGGTGAGCACCACACAATCCAACATGTACCTCTTTAACAATATTCTGTGCTTCGGCTCTGCTCGAACATCGTAGCCACATCTGGTGGAATGATCTTCTGTAAAGAACATTTCCCACCAGGGTGTAAGACATGGCCCTTCTTGTGATGTGGTGCGCCTCAGACTTGTCTTCTGGCAGCTTTCCAGTATACAAATATTCTATTAATGGCTTGCGCCAATCTTTGTTGATGCCTGCAACTGCATTTATTATTTCTTCTTTTCCAAACTTGTGTAGAGTTTTGAAGTTGATCCGAGACAAGACCCGTCTTCCTTGCACTGTGACTTCAATGGAATCCTTCGAGGGACACGCCATTTCCTTAGCAAGTTTTTCTAGAACGTCGGCATGGGCATTATCTCCCCTAGGAATCTGATAGAAAGTCACATCGGGGATCTTCTTCAGGAGCTTCATCGTGTACCAATGGNATAGAAAGTCACATCGGGGATCTTCTTCAGGAGCTTCATCGTGTACCAATGGTATTCTGCTAATCTTGGTTTTAAAATTATGTATTGTGCGACGACTTATTGAATGACGAGTTGGGAGTCGCCATAGATGTCAATGCTTGTTATATCCATTGAGATTGTCATTTCCAATTCGGTGATTAATGCTTCGTATTCTACTTCATTTTTAGAGCACGGCTCTGTCAGGTGGTATGAGAACCTCATCATACCCTTATCTGGCGTGATAAAGATCAAAATAATCCTTGCTTTGCCTGGTATAACTGTGTCCGATCCCTTGTCTTTTTTGGCTAACAAAGCTCCATCGAAGTACATTTCCCAGCGTTGCACACTGAAAAATTCCATTTGTAGTATTTGCTCGTATGGTAACTCGTCGTTAAGAGAGGACCTAGCTGGCAATGGGTGCGCAGCGAGATAATCTGCTAAAATCTGCCCCTTGATAGCACAGAGGGGAACAAAAGTTATATCAAATTGCAATAAGATCATCGATCACCTCGCTAAACGTCCATAAAGTGTTGGTCGGGTCATCAAATATTGCAATGAATTAACTTTCAAGATTAATGTAATCTTATGAGAGAGCATAAAATGTTTAAGCTTTTGGGCGGCAAAAATTACAGCCAGACAATGCTTCTCAATAGGTGGATACCTTATCTCCGTCAGTATTAGATAAAAAATCAAGTAATAGAGTACATTTTCTTAACCTTTATCATTGACTTGGGCTAAGAGGGCTCCGAGAGAGTCATCTAAAGCCGCAATATAAAGTATCAGAGGTTTCCCTGAGGTAGGGGCTACCATGACTGGAGGTGTTTAACGTTCTCAAAGGCCCGCTGACATTTCTCTTTCCAAATAAATTTACCGTCATTTTTAATTAATGCCGAGAAAGGCCGACACCTACCTGAGATTAGAAATAAAACGTCTCAGATATGCCAACTTCCCTTGGAAGGAACATAGTTGTTTCAAGATTTTTAGGGGGAGAAATTTTTAAGATAGCTTTAATCTTATCCGGGTCAATCTCAATTCCCCGATGATGGACAACAAATCCTGGAAATTTCTCGGAGGTAACGCAAAAGGCACACTTTAAGGGATTCATTTTAAGGTCATATCATCGTAGCAACTCAAAAATGATCCTCAAATTGTACAAATAGTCTATTTTTTGTTTACTTTTGATGACCAAATCATCAACGTAGCATTCTACTTGGTTTTAAAGGAGGTCGTAAAAAATCTTCGTCATTGCACACTGATATGTTGCTCCGACATTCTTTAGGCCGAACGACATCACTGTGTAGCAGAAAATCCCAATTGGTGTTCTGAAGGCTGTAAGTGTTGCATCCTCAGGAGACATCTTGATTTGGTTGTATCCCAACGATCTGTTCATGATGGAAAAAATTTCATGTGTTGAAGCGATATCCACCATCATCTCTGTTATGGGCAATGGAAATTTGTCTTTTGGACATGCCTTGTTCAAATCTATGAAGTCGACACAAACACGGATCTGTCCTTTTTTCTTCTTAACAGGTACGATGTTAGCTAACCACGTGGGGTACTGCTCTTCTTTAACAAAGTCGGCGTCTATCAATTTCTTCTCTTCGGCGATAACTTGTTGTTCTATCTCGAGACGCATTCTCCGTGGAGCTTGTTTTACTGGGGTTATATTCTTGTCCATCCAAAGTTTATGGACTGTAACTTCTGCTGACAATCCTGACATTTCATTGTAGCTCCATGCATAACAATCTTTGAATTATGTTATTAGTTTGATCAATTTTATGGATTCTTCGTCATTGAGTAGAGAACTTATAAATGTGGGTCGGGGTCGTTCTTCAGTCCCGAGGTTAATCTCTTTCAATTCATCAATGGTAGATTTAATTTCCTCCTCAAACTCTGGGGGAGCATCTTCTATTGGTTGATCAGTAGAGTCATCTTCTTATCGAGGTAATCCTCTTCAGATTCACCAGTAACAACCATGCAAAATTCAGAATCATCGACTGGTCCGACTGTACCAAATCCGAGACCCTCTTTTGAATTTGGAGTTCGACTTTTAGCATTCCACAATTTTTCAAAAAGTTGAAATTTATCTTTTGACATTTGTTTTGGTAAGTGTCCCTGTTGAATTAACTTTTGAACACAAGGAGAGAAGTAACCAAAAGGCAATTCCATTAATTCATTAGAATCAACATCCAAATTTATATGTTTTTCAAGCTCAGTAGAGGTACAAGCACGGTAAAATTTGATCAGCTTTGAACAAACACTACAGACTTGCTTGACCTCTAAACTCTCTACCTTTTGAGGGAGAATCAGAGTAAGGATCATAGCATTCACATAGTGGTTTATCCGATCATACATTGTTTAAAATTCATTCTTTTCTGTATCTTCTATGGATATCTTGTACTGAAGTCTTTTCCGTCTTGTCATCATTATCTCGTCTTCAGAACTATCTTCCTCATCAATGTTGATAGTAGGCCTAGTCCATTCAGCAATTAAATTGATCATTCCTTGTCCACGTCCCCGGCCTCAACCTCGGGCGCGCGAACTAAAAGGCCTTTCACCATCTCGTTGTAAAGGAGTGGTGGAAGATTGCTGAAGTGGAGTTGAATGGCCTCCTCTTTGTGATTCTTCTGAATCTTTATGTTTGCTTGTCAGAATCTCACGTGAGAAGACAGTCTTCTTTAGAGGAGCGTAGTAGGCAGCATATTCATGGATACCAACTTCATGCACTGAAAATGGTTGTAGATCTCCCTTGATGCAATTTTCTTGACCATCTTTGCAGTACTTGATACACTGGTGTAGAGATAATGGAATCATATTGTGCTCATGAATCCATGGTCGACCCAATAGAGCGTTAAAAGAGGTCTCGACATCGATGATGTGAAATTTAGCGGTTGTTACGAGTTCTCCGACCTTCATAAGTAATGTAATTGATATGAGGGCTCTTTCTCCCTTTTGGTTGAATCCTCTTAACATCATTTTATCGTCCGTAAGCTCTTGAGCTTCAATATATAAATAGGTCAATGTCCGTAGGCTCATCAAGTTAAGGGATGCTCCAGGATCCACTAAAACTCTGGATAGTACAAATCTGTCGATGTTGACGGAGATGTAGAGTGGACGGTTGCAGTTGGCGGTACCAAGCAGCAAGTCTTCATCTGTGAAGGTTACCCAGGCTGTTCTTTCAACGAGCAAACTTCATTTGAGGATGTGCTGGCCAACTGAGCTAAACAAATTTCTGGGTCAAGCAAAGCTGTAACCAGAGACTCTCTCATCTCCTTTGACAGGATCATAGCGTCGTAGATGCTTAATTGGGCCGGCAACTTCCTAAGATGAGCTAGCACATTATAGTCTACTTTGTATGATCCTCCAATTTTATCTTGATCATGTGGTTCTTCCACTAGCGGAGGTGGGGGTATCTCTTCTTGGGTCATTATCTGTTTTCCTTTGTCTGTTGGAGTTGTTCTTGGTGGTAACACTTTTCCGCTCCTTAAGTTAACTTCTGTGATTTCTTCTTCTTTAGATATCATTGTGGAATCTTTCGACGTCTTTTCCTTTTTGTCAGAGAGATCTAAGTTAATGGTAAGCGGTGCACCGTGATGCTTGAGAATTGGCTCTTCGTTATCGATGTTGTCGTAAGCGGTATTATTGATGTCTTCTTTGGACTTGACAACGAGTTCATCAGAATCGAGTACGATTTGAGGATCATTTTAGGGATCAAGATGAAAGCTAGATTGGTCATAATCAGTTACATTATCACTAAAAAATAGTTAAAATGTAGCTGAAATCACAATCATTATATTCATAAGACCCCAAAGGGACAAAAAGATAATCATACAAAGGCAGGGGTTTGAGGATTTTCTTCCTCAAATCCGAGACAACCAATCTAGTAGAGGCAGCCCCTATCCTACCCCCGTGCTATCAATATTTGTAGTGACACTCTTCTTTTTCTTGCTTTTTCTTCTTGACGATGACAGATCTCTTGGCGAAATCTTCATCTCGGGCTTGGTATGTTGCACACTCTGAATAGAGGCTTGTTTTGATGCAGACTGGATCTTGTTCAGTATTTTCTTTGATGATCTGCTCCATACCTCATTCCATCCATCTTCAGTGTTTGTTGAAGCTTGTTTTGATGAATCATATATGTGATTAAGGACCCTCTTGAGTTCATCGAAGTTGTACTCCATCCATCTGTTCCAACATACAGATCAATTAGGGAGATTGACTCATCTGAAATCATGTTTATGGAACCTTTTTTAGGTTCTCTCAAATACTCCTTCGGGATTGTTATGTTCTCTTCCTTGAGGTTCTTCTCGAGCCAGTCTTTAAAGATGAAGCACTTTTCTATAGTGCGCCCAACCAATCGGTGGTATGGGCAATAATTTGATTCATTCTTCTTATCCACCTCTTCGGGCTTCTTTGGATCCGGTAGTTTGAATTCTAGCTTCTTCACCAAAATCTTGAATATTTTAGGTAAAGCTTCATCCTTGAAGGAATACACAACTTTCTGTCGCTCCAATAGGGATATTCTTTTATCCGCTATTCGAGGTGCTCCTTGAGGTGGCCGCTGGTTGGATTGATTATTCTATTTCTGAGAGGACTGGAGATGTTCTTCTGCATATATCTTTATCGGTTACTTTCCTTTGTCGATGGTCGCTACTACTCCTGATTTCTTTTCGAACACTTTGGCCACCTTAGACTTTTCATGTGGCTCCATGTGCTTAATTTCTTCTTGAAGACTATTGGTTTTATTGAGTAGCTTCTTGAAGGATTTGATGATGAGTCCATTAAGCATGAAAGCTACTGCCCCATGAATGCTCTTGAGCAGAATTTCAATTGCATGATGTTCCTGTAGTTGAGGTTCACATTTCAAGCTAAGGTTTCTCCACCTCAAAATATAGTCTACCAAAGTTTCGTTAGACTTTTGCTTTTCTATCATGAGTTCTTTGATAGACACATGGTGTTGTGCCCCGGTAAATTTTTTCACAAACAGTTGTTCCAATTCAAAAAATGTTTTGACTGACCCATTGGACAAGTCAGCGTACCAGTTGAAAGCAATCCCTGACAAGCTGCTGATGAACTGCTGGCAAAGTAGGGCCTCACTATTCCTTGTGTTTCCACAGCTGGCTCAGAAATGCACTATATGTTGTATGGGATTTCTGGTCCCGTCAAATATTTTGAAGTTTGGGGCCACAAAACCCTTGGGGAAAGGCATAACATCAAACTCCTCCGGGTAATGTCTACCCTTCAAAATTGATGCACCACCCTTAGATTGGGCTATGTTATCCCACACTTGTTCAACCATTTGCTTGAACTCCTTTTCTGGCATGGCAGTTGATGGAGAATCTTTCTTTGGTTGCTCATCTTTGTTTACTGAAGTAGCCTCTTTTCTTTCATCTATAATGTGTATGATCTCTGGCTAATTAATATCTGGAGAAGCTAATTGCGGTGCTTGTGATTGCCCCTGAATGGTGGCCATGGTGGTCATAGCTGCAGTCATCTCTTCTATTCTTTTCTCCAGTAGACTAACCTGCTCATCCCTTAGGAGGATAACCCTATGCAGTTCATTTACGACGTTCTCTTCGGTGTGAGGTTGAGTCTCGTGAGCAGATGTGGTGGCTCTGGTTTCGATCACATGGACATCCATGAAATCTTTCTCCAGGTAATCATTATAATCAAAATCTTCATTGTCGCTATCAACGGAAACTCCGTGTTCTCTAGCTAACTCGGAAATCTCGATCCTGAGTTTCTCAACTTTCTCTTCAATTATCAATTCCTCAATCTCTTTAAGATCTGGAGGATCCTAATGGACATCCTCTATCTATTCTTCCATCTTGCTGGCGATTGTCGCGACGATGTCAGATATCTCAGATCCTGGTTTCATTTTCTGTCTTACAGGCTCACTGGACTGTATCGGTGTAGCGGCCTTGGGTACCCATGCCTTTTTCTTTTCCGACGATGATGTCTCAGGACGGAGCGTCTTGGTAGAAACATCAGTATGTTGAGGGAAAGTAAGCTCCCTGTGGTGTAGACCAGCTACAGTGTCAGGTAAGCGTCTCATCTTTGCCTTCGGGATTGTAGGAGTATCTTTATGATGTGATGGGTAAGATCTTCGGACCCAACCTTGACTTAATCGGTCAACGACCTGCTGTCTTGGTGGCAGTATGACCAGTAGTAATTACTATGGTATCAATCATGTTCCCTAAACGGAACCAAATGGGGATACGAGTAGGTGGAACTCCAGTTATCTTGTGGGACTGTCTGGCGGATTTAACACCCTTCAAAATTTCCTTCTTCGTGCGAGGAGAAATTGCATCTCCCACTCATTTAAGTAACTCGCTAACTGAACATCCTTCTTTAGCAGCAAGCCTTCTGAAAACTGCACTAACTCGGGTGATAGGAGTGAATTTCTTTCCCTCCTCACCATGCCCATGAAGTGGCAGTAATGTAGCAGCAATTCTTCAGATACTCTCATATCCATTGGTATCTGTCAGAGGTTGGAATCTACTTCCTCGCAGGACTGGATAAATTTCCAGTAGCACTTCTTCAACTTGATGAGGCTCCTCCTCAACGAATGTCTTCTTAGGAGCCTGGGCTTTGAGGCCCCACGAGCTTTTCTGTTATGGTTCCAACTTTGAGTTTGGGTCAGCGGTACAGTTCTCAAACTTGATCCGATTTCAAACACGGGTGGTGGGACAGCTAATCCCTCAATCGGATCCTTAATAATCATCACTTCTTTCCCCTTGGCAGCAATGAGGCTAGCGAGTTTGATGGGTGTCGCGACGGCAATAGCTTTACCCTTCTTGTAGGTAGGGAAGTCTTGAAGGCTGTTCAGGTTGAATTCTACAAATGGCTCCTGCATTTTTGGAGCGACGATCTTCATTACCACGAACGGGGCTTTCCCGAGGATGACCTCGAGGTCTTCAAATCCAGCTCTGAACTTGATGGTAAAAACAACGTTACGAGCGCTACGGTCTGTTGGAAGGTTGCAAGAAAAAGTCAGCGTTGGGTAGGCCATTGCAGCAGGCTTTAAAACAGAAAGTTTTAGGGTTAGCTATATGATCAAAAACCTTATACTTTTTAGTGCAAGCACTGAAATTAGAGGTTGATCTGTAGACCGGGAGTGTCTTAACTTACAAGTATTTAAAATCTTGTTTAAGAAAAAATTAATTAATGTAACAAAATTTCAAAGTGCATGCAGCACAACACGATTTGGTTTAATTTGCAGAATAGCAAATCAAATTTGGAAGGGAGATGTGAAGTATTTTAGGTACCAGTGCAAGACATATTCAGTGGCAGAAAATGCCTAGGTGGAACTAATCCACCGACACACCTATTGGGGGTCCAACCCACAGAAAAATTTGAGGAGTCCTTCATGGCCTTATGAACCCTCTATTTAAAGATGGCTAAACAGCTAGTCATGAAGTCCAAGGAGTTAACCATACTTTCCCAAGACAGAAATTGGTAAAGTATGCCAACAGAAGAAGGGTAATTTGGTCCAAGAGGGACATGAACATATTACTGATGTGTGAAAATAATATTTTTTGATTTGTATGGAGAGAAAAGCTTGTCCCTAGCGGAGTCACCGAAAGCTGTCGGCGCTATATTTGGTGGGTGGGGTTGCCCGTAAGAAGGTGTCGATCACTGTAATCAAAATCTCATTGCCCGCTTCAGAATGACGTTTTAATTTAGTTTTAGAAAAATATGAAATCAAACTGACTACATATTTTTCATAGTTTAAATGAAAGAGCACTGTACCTCAAATCCTATATCTATTTCAAAGGGCAAACACAAGACTTGAGGATGGGACTCAATCAAATAAACTAAGGAATAGATGACATCCATTTGGTATGCGAAACCTTTATATTTGCCGACAAGTTCCCCTATTTAATATAAAGAATTAAATATGTTTTATATTAAGTTAGGTTCGGACATGCTTCCTATAAGGGCAAGCCCCTATAGTTAATTACATCTTAAATGACCAAGGTCACCTAAGAAGACTCTAAAAAAACATCAGGAAATATTATCTTCAAGGAGTTTCAAATGGTACGACTCTTCAATCAGATCGGACGTAGAGGTGTAAAAGGATATTGGTTCAAATTTGGAACATTTTATTGTAGAATCCAAATGAGGAAGAACTAGGGGATGTCATGGCTGCAAAGGAGAACCCCGATGACTTCCTAAGCTATCCTAATGTTTGGCTTCATTTCTGAGGAGAAATATTTAAGTGTTTCATCCTGCCAATTTTATTAGTTAGGGCTTACATTCGTGTGAAACGATCACACAAATAGCCTGGAATATGTGAGGGTTTAGGTCGTGACAAACGACAACCTTAGAATCTTAAGACGAGTTAGGGCTTATATTGTATAACATGGCTATACAAAGGCCTAATGATATGGTGAGGATTTACGTTGCATAAGCAAGCAAGGTTGAAGTCCTAGGCTTTGTTGTTTAAATCTAAGGAAGGCATATTGGTTTAGCTGGGGAAGACAGGTTTTCCTGTCGAAGACGGTCATGCTGCCCACCATGCTAGCTCCAAGCTCCTAGCCGCGACGAGTTTGAATTTTCTAGTGTATCAAGTTATAATGTTAAATCAGGTGGCTCTATGGTTGAAGTTCTTTAAATTTTATAGGGGCATATTAAAGTTGATTAGAGCTACACCGGTTAGGATCCTACAGTTCCCTCGTTCCGGCATCACTATTTTCTATTGGATTCACTTAGTCCAAATGAACTTACTAAACTCAACTTAAAGAGTTCCATAATTTCATTTAGACCATGGGAAGTCTCGTTAGCAACCGTAGGTTACCTCCTCCGAGGAATTCCCGATCATTCGATAGAGACATCTTAATTTAGTTGGAATTGTAATTTTGTGTGATGTTTGTGATTAAATTTTGAGTTGTTTTATATTTTGAATGTTGTGGCGGTGAATTTTATCTTGGTTGTTTTTAATTTTGGTTTTGGTTTTGGTTTTGTGGAAATCCTGATAGTTTTAGTTTTCCATGCAAATTTTTATAAGCACAAAAGTATAACATAAAAGTACACGAAAGACAACGCTGTAAACTGTAAAAGCGTACCTGACGAGTCTTCTCGTTCTACCACCTGAAACTTAAAATGCATGTTAAGGCAGTTTATTGAGAGCAAGAAAAGTAAAGTTTTTGTAGTTTTCCCAACCCTATGTCATATTTTGGTAGGTCATTAGAAGTTTAATTAAGGATGATTTTGTTAAGAAAAACATATTAAGTTTAGTAGATCTCCGAGGTATCCAACAGATCTAGAGAAAGAAGCAGGTCTGTACTACTTTCTCGCTGCCTGGTGGAAAATCTTGAGTTCTTTTAAACTAATTATGTTGCTTAATAAGTTATCATGTAAATACCCTTATTACTCAGTGAACATTGATGTCTCAATTATCCATAAGAATATGGTACTTATCACTTGTGATTAAATTTAAGAATTATGTGGGTGAAGACCCTTAAAGGGGCAAGTTGGTGTTATTGGAACACATAACTAAATTTTGGTCCTAATTGGGCTTGTAGTGTTTGAAAGATGTTCTAATTTTCAATGATATTTACTTTTCTAATCCGCATTTAAATGAAACTTAATTTAGCCCAAGTCACTATTAAGCCCTTAAGACCTAGGTGAGTGTCTTAATTAGTTTTAAAAATGTTAAGCTTTAGGTGGTCATGATTCATGATTTGAATTTTATTTTGAAAATCAAAATAGGGGTATTAAATTGATTAATTATTGACTTAAAAAAGTCATACCCTAAGTCCTGGGTTCATTTTATTTTAATAAACTTCCAAATTTTACTAATTTAGAAATATATTAACTTATCTTTTTAATGAGGTAAGTGAGATTGGTTTCTACTAATTAACCCCTTGTGTTTCACACATCAAATAAATTGATTAAGATCAGAGGTTACCCATTTCCCTCCTTGACTTAAGCCTAAATGTTAATTAAGGCAAAATTTCCAAAATTACACATTTGCCCCTAAGGCTTTAACACTTCATAATTTGTCAAATTCAATTCAAATGACTTTGGAATTTTTATTTTACCTCATTCATGAGTCAATTAAGACATCAGTGCAGAAAATGTGATTTTTCAAACTTTACTTTGATTTATATAATTATTTTCATGCAAAAATAGGATTTTTCAAAGAAAATTCCTAACTTTACAAAGGTAAGTCTTAATCCCTTGAAATTTTTACTGGAGGTAACTTTAGACCAGAGAAGCCTTTGGCCCAAATTTCATGATTTTTTGAATTTTATTTGAATTTTAAGAATTATTTTAAGTTTTGTGGTATTTATTAAATATAAAATATTTAAATGGATAAAATCAAGTTTTATATTTTTAAAAAGTCTCCCTGAGGTCAAAGAACTTAGAGGAGAGAATTTTATATTTTTCTAGATTTTATTTGATTTATTGGAATTATTTTAATGAAAACTCATTTTAGCCTTTAAAAATCATTTTTAAGCTTTAAAATTCAATATCTTTATTTAGAAAATTAGGAATAATATTCTAATTGTTCCTAAGTGCTTAGGAAGCCATTCAAAACATTTCCATGAGTTTTATTATTTTTGTTATTTTTGGAGATTTTTAATTATTTAAATGTTTAAAATAAGTTAAAAATCAAGTTTTTATTCTAAATATTATTTTATTTTTAAAAAATACCCCTGATCAGAGAGAACTCAAAAAACTAAGTTTCATAATTTTTTGAGTTGTACTTTGATTTTTAAAAATCATTTAAATGACAAAAATGTTGTTTATCTTTAAAAATCAACTTAAGTTATCAAATAAACTCAAAATATTTTGAAGTTTTAATGGTGAGTTCTCTGGATCAGGAACCATAGTGGAGATAAAAAATCAAGTCATTTAAATGTTTATATTTTCCAAAATTAGGTATCTTAATGATTTATGGTTTGTGAAAATTATGTATATTTTAAATGACTTGACTCATGAAATTATTTCCAAAAGCTTCTGTGGACATTATGGACCTTCCAAAATTTTTTTGGAATTTTATAGTCAACATGCTAATTTCCATGGTTATTTTAAGGAAATAACTTGAAAAATATGGATATCTGTATAGGAAATTCGTCTGACTTTGGAAAAATTTGAGGATATTTTCCTTGACAGAGGCTACAACATGCCAAAATTTCATGTCAAGGTGATGTGTCAATATGCACATGATTCCAAACAACATTTAATTAATTAAAAATAAAATATGCATCAAATGGACTTGAAATTTATTCCACATTGTTCTCCTCTGTTCACTGAGCAAGAGGGTATTTTTATTTTATTTTTGTGATTTTTCTACACAAAGTTATGAATTTTCTAAGTTAGGGGCATTTAAATAAATAGGAAAAAGCCCTATTTATCTATTTAAACTATGCATGCCACCTCAACCTATGACGGCTCTGAAGCTCCATGCGGCGCGCTCCCATTTGATGTCGCCATCCAACTCAGCGCTGACTCGGCCCACTGTTTATGTCCCGAAACGCCGTTTGGCTCGATCTTCTCCGTTCATTTGATACACGCTCGATCAAACGGCTCCCCGTCATCGTCCCCAATAGAATAATCCCATGACTGTCCACGCTAAAACCCTAAGATCTCAGCCTAGACTCAACCAAATCACCTCGGGTTTGATCCTATGGACTCGTCTAAGTGAGACGAACGCATCCATACGGTAATCATGCAATTAAACTAAGCCTAATTAAATGGAGAATCAAAATAGGCTCATAATGAGGTGAGGTTTTATACCTTTGCTTTGAGAAGTTAAGCTTTGATCAGAGGGTCTTGACACATTCGTTATGATCCAAAGAGGCTAGGAATTGAGTCTCTAGTCTTGGTGTAAGACATAGGTATGAATTCAATCACGATCGAATTTGGGTGTTGGTCTAGAGCTATGGTAGAGGCTTTGTGGAAGGAGGATTTTATGGGGCTTTGGCTTCTTTCACTGTTGTGAAGGTGTGGGTAGCATTAATTCAGGTTTGGTGGACTGTGAAGGTGTATTGGATTCTGTCCTGGTTTTCAGCAAGGTTTCAAGCTCAAAATTGAGTTTTGGTAGTGAGAATTGGTGAGGGAAAATGGTTGGAATGCACTGAGGGGATCTTAGAGAAGCTCTGTGTGAAGTTTGGAGAGGCCTCTCTAAGAAAATTTTAGCACACCTCCTATGGTCGTGGAGGTGAGTTTTATAAAAAAAGGCCATGGGGTGGCTCTTAGAGCATAAGTTCGGGTGCATTGTGGTGCTTAGGTGGAGGGTAGAGGAGCTCCATCAATTGGTTTGGCTGAGCTAGCCTCTAGGTTTGATTTGGGTGAGGTGTCATGGGGGTGGCTCTCGATTTTGAGCTTTTCCGGCCATTAGGCTGGCTAGTCTGCTAGGGGGAGGTGGCTAGGAGCTCAGGGAACCCAGGGGAATATGTCACAACAATTTAGTGCAATGATACCGAATTTTGGTAAGGATATCTTAAGCACATGCATTTTTGGAAATAATATCCCTTGATTTGGGGGACATTTGGTCCATGGCTTGATTTAGGTGGTTTCATGGTGTTTGGACTGGTCTTTAAATCCAACTAATGGCTGTGATGGAGTTAATTTGGTGACTTTAGGGTGGTTAGGTTACATTTAGTGCATGGGTCCAAGTGGGAGAAAATGACCAAAACTTGGGTTTGGGCTAGGTAATCCATGTCAATTGGCCTAAATAAATGTTGCATTTGGTGTAGATGATCATAAGGAACAACTTTGGTGAAGAATGGAAGTGGTTTTGAGCTCAATTGAAGGGTCAATTTCAGGAAATTTTGAATTTTAGTTAATTTGGTCATGTTGAGCTAGGCTAGCTTCGGTTAGCCTTGGGCTAAGTCCAAATTGATTATTGTAAATGGTCAGTAGGGACCCCATGAAGAGTTTTCAACATGAATTGGATGTGAATTTGGTGGTTAAGGCAATCAATTGGGTGAAATTTGGGGACTTAGCCAATTTGGGCCTAAATTTGGGAATTTTGGATTTAGGCCAATCAAATGGATTTAAGGCTTCACCAAGGCCAATTTATGGTTGATTTTAATATGTAGGAATGTTATAAAGATTTTGCAATATTAATTGGGGCCAATTGATCAGGCTATGGGTTCAATTTGGTGAGATTAGGTCATATGGTTAAAATTGGGGTTTTGACCTAAATCAAAATTGGGCTCAAATAATGGGCCAATTAAGCTTGTATTTGGTCTAGTGTAGTCATATAATGAGTGAATTTGAGTTTAGGATTGTAATTAGGGCCAATTGAGATCCAATTGATGGACATTTGGGTTGAATTTAGGATATTTGTGCCCTTAAATGCAAATTTGGTGGTTTTGGTTTGGTCAAATTGGCCAAATTGGGTCATGTGGTAGTTGAGAAAAATTAAATTGGGCATATTTGGAATTTATCAAAATTTTCTGGGAATTTTTGGAATTTTTGGGATTTTGGGATATGGAGGAGTGTTTTGGTAATTTGAGGGTGTTTAGGGGAAAAAAGCCATGATGGGTATTTTGGTAGAGTTGAGGTACCAACCATCACCAACAAGCCATGGACCAATGAAAACCCCATTTTGGGTTCTATATAGTGGTCTTAGCCAAACCATAGCCCTAGGGTTGGTAGGTTTAGGGGAACATCTACATGAGCATCCCAAAAAGATCAAGGGACCTAGGCTAGAAATTTGAATTTAGGGTTGTGAGTGAATGTGAGTGTAGATGAGAGTAGTGAGTGCCTTAGCTCCAGACTAACACCCAGGGTCAACTCTAAGGTCCAGCAGTCCTAAGGGTGACTCATCCTGAGTTTCCTCCATAGTAACCCCGCCTACTAAGTGTTAGAGGTTAGGATCAATATGTGGAATTTCAAGTTGAGTAAAGGAGATGGTAGAATTTCTAATGGTGAGGGTTCCTTGTCTAGTTTTCTAAGAATAGTCAATAGGAAAGTCCTATGGCTAGACCTCAGGCTACCAAAGAGGAAAAACTAAACCTCAACCAAAAGTGAGGTCAACAATACATATCATATATATTTAGTTTTTAAAGATTGAAGTGTCACTTGAGAAAAGTAATATTTTAAGTTTGGGGGATTTTGATATCGCCTAAAATATATAGTGTTTTTAGACACATTTTTATACCTATTTTTAAGATATTACACTTTAATGGAAGGTATTTTTGTGTTCTTCTTTCAGATATAGGTAAAAAGGTGAAAAATGCTTAAAGGAGTGAAAAAGGATTAAATTTGGAGCAAATAGGTGAAAAATGTGTAAAATTGTTTTGGTGCCTAAGCGCAAGATCCGACGCTTAAGCGCCGAGTAAATAGAGAAGGCCATGCCTATGCGCCTAGGCCTTGTGCTTAAGTGCCAGTGACAATTTTTAGACGAGTAAATTCAATTTTTGTGAATTTTGAAGAGGTTTTTGAGACACGTACTGTCTTAATAGGTGGGTACAACCGCCATGGACGAAAATTATTGCGAAAGGAAGCATATCTTGGGGAAATACATCGAATCAAGACACATTTTGAAGAGATACCAATGCATCTTTTAGAGAATTATAGAAAAAAGAAGATTGAGACTTTGAAAGAGGTCCTAAAAGTACAAGAAAAGTTTTGAAAGTTCAAAAATTGGTGAGTTACTTGGAGAGATTTTCAGGCACCACATATTTATCCTTTTTTTATTTCTAGTTTTATATTGAGAGTTTTGTAAAAGAGAAGAGATTCAAAGGAACTTGAAGAGTTTGGTGGAGGACTTGAGATAAGTTTTTATCTTTTGTTTTAGACTACTTTAGGTTTTAATTGAGACTTGTTGTTGGTTTAACAATGATTTTTACTTTTAAACTGAAGTGTGGTTTTGTTTTCTTCATAGATTCTGAGTAGTTTTCGTTATCTTTCTTCTTAAAATGATAAGTAATTAAATGTTGGATGGAAGTAGTGGACAGTATTGATCTTTAATGTTGGAAGAAGTTGTGATGATTTAAATCCATGTATTTCATTTACTTCTTGATTTGGCCAATCCAGATGTTAAAATTTGTTGTGAGAACATGTAAGAACCTAGTTGGGATTGTCTCAGTCAACAATTAGAAAGAATCACATGAGGCTGTATGAATGAAAATGTAATTCATATGATTGAGTGTAAATAAATAGAGAAATATTTATTGAAGGGTGTAGAGTTAGAGGACTTTAAAGTGACATGTTAAAGCCCCCAACTTGATTTATTATTTTATGTTCTGATACGAGATGTTAGCCCCAAGGTAGAGGGAATCGAGGGAACTTTAGAGTGAGAGCTAGTATTTTCCCTTCCTAGTCTGTCTTCAGAACTATTCAAATTTTAAATTAACCAATGCTCTTTATAGCATCTCTCGTAAGGGTAAAGAATATTATTGCTCCTATTTGGCACAACACAATATGCATACTTACACAACAGAATTCTTATACTTATTGCTGATTCATGATAAGAAGAAAGATATTTTCATATTTAGAGTTTTTTTCTACAAAAACTCAAGTTATCTTTTTAAGTTTGTAATGTTTTTGTCAAAATATTAAAATTACCAAAAATATTTAAATTTTATTTACTGTGAAAACGTCATTAATTTAAATAATTATCTTTTTAAAAATAGAAAGTTTTCGAAAAAGTGCGTATTGCATATCTTCCTTGTGGGTTCGATATTCATGTCTTAATCAAAAAGTCCTATATTACTTGACAACGATACATATACTTGCATAATATCCCAATATAAATTAAAAGTTAATTTCTTATTTATCTTCAGGATCAAGTTTTTTATTTTGTTGCGAAATAAGGAAATATAAGTAAAAAATATAATCAGAATTATTGTTATACTGTTGCATATAAATAGTTATCGGGGATCAATCGGCTACAAGTCCATCTGACCTGGCCACTTTATTTTCATAAATAGTGCCAAGAGCTGCCCAAATTTCCTTCTCGGAAGGTTTTTTTTTCTAAAATAAAGTCTACTAGGATAAACTTGATTTTCATCAATCAAAGTCTTCTTGATAGGATTACTGTTCTTTGTACCACCAAATACTCTTTCAAAATGCTAAAGGACATTATTAGAAATCTCTTATTTATTATATAACTAGTTACCATTAACATCCTTAATTTTCATGATGGTATTAGCATTAAATTTTCTTTTAATGTAGGCATGAAAGAACTTTAAGTTCCCATCCCTCCCTTTGAACATCACCTCACTAGTTTTTGCTTTAAAAATTTTTCCTCATATTTAATGGCCTTTATCAACTTTTTATGGGTTCCCATTAAGTCCTATAATATTGATCACTAACCTCATCCATCATCTCCAACTTATGAACCTCAGCTTTCGCCTCAATAACTCAATTTTTGACATTACCAAATGCATTCCAATTCTAGCTCATAAGAGAAACGACCACCTTTTTCTATAGTTTCCATAGTATAAACCACTTATCCCCAATATAAGAAATTTGCTAGTTATCCTTAACCACATCTAGAAAGTTAGGATGGTTAGACTAGGTATTAAGATATCTGAAATTATGCCCCACAGGATGATCAATAACAAAGGTGGATAAAAGTAAAGGTCTATGGTTAGAACACACCTAAGGAGGTGTTGAACCCTTGACATAAGGAAATTATTCAACCACTTCTGATTAACTCATGCCTCTTAAGTACTTTTCCTTCTTCTATGTGACATTAGGCCCAATGAACCCCAAATGAAACAAACCTGCCTTTAGAATAGCATCGTTGACCCATCCATTAATGTAGAATCATTAGGACCGCACCCCTCTCTCAAGCCAATTACCCTGCGTGCCTTTCATAATTTGTCAAAGTTTAAATCGATCTGAGTAAACCATACTAGCGAAAATAAATGTCGTAAACCTATTAAAGTAGTCCCTCTCAAAAGCAGCATGCAAAACCTGAATATCTTCCTTTATGATCTGGATCAAAATCTCTTTTTTGTAAAATAACTATATCTTGTTTGACATATTAGCAATCATATTACACCTCTTAAAATTTTCAAGAATCTTCTTATATAAGCGCATCACCATAGGTTCCAATATCACAAAAAAACACACTTTGTGGATCTTATTAAATAAATTGACCACTTAATGGAATCAGGATTCACAATTCCTCGGTTGTTCCATATAAGAATATTAATCATTATGTGAAGCCTTTCCCCTTATGGACATTCTAGAGGGTGGGCCCTTTTATCACCCTCAGAGTTGTATTGTAAATCCTGATTTAAAATATTTACAGCTTCTAAATGTTTTAATTTCTGTTTCCCATTTTTTTTTCTTCTTACCTATTTGCACTTGTCATTACTCTTCCATATCTTCTCTAAAAGCATTAATCAACTCCTCCTTCAGTGAACATATTCTAACTTTGTTCACTGTAGGATAATCAATTACCTATGGTAGTACGATTTATTTCTCCTTCATTAACTCCCCCTCTTGGCTTTATGTTTCTATGTTGTTTGCTTAAATTGTCACATTCCCTGATTTCTCTTCTCTCTCCACAACAAACTATTTAGTGCTGATTCCTGCATTCAGCTCTTTACCCTCTAGAGGAAACTCCCTATGAATGCCAACATTACCCTCATATTGAACCTCCTTACTACCATCCTTTACATTAATCTCCTCCCCATCTCTTCTAATCAGATTAGGCTTCCTAAAGTGAGGATGTCGCACAAAAAAATTCTCCTCTAAGTGACCTACCTCCTACAATGACTGCAATAAGAAGGTTCTTTCTCCATAATAACCTTTTGACTGGTATCTCTTTCCACCAAGACCCATGCAACCAAGGGCCTTCAATGTTTGAAAGTCGGGATATCCATCTTTATATGCCAACCAAATATCATACCTAAGGAGTAAGGTATTTCATGATCAAAATATGAATCTTAAGCCCTGTAAATCTGAACCAAATGGGAACAGTTGAAGGTTCTTATTGTGGGTCAAAATCCATGGACCATTTCAAGATCTTCGTATTTATTTTCAAATTTCATGATTTTTTCTCAAAAATGTGTGTATAGTCTTCTTTTCGACTCATTTGAATTAGAATATGTCTACCATCTAAAAGAGTAATCTTTCACTCGCCCACTAATTTCAAACCAACAAAACCTTTATGAATCATATCTAACCTTGGGTGCAAGAAAAAATTTTTTCTAACTAGAGTGTATTTACAGCTGTCTAAGGAAGAAGTTTCAATATTGGATAAGAAAAGAGTAGGCTTATCACTCGCGCGCGTGTGTGTTTACTTTAAATCTATTTCTCATCTTCTGATCCTCAATTTCAACAGCTCTATAAGTATAAACTTGAGTCACAGTAAAGGGTCCTAACTAACGAGACTTCAATTTCTCAAGAAATAACTTCAGCCTAGTGTTGTAAAGTAAAACTTTTTATCTTGGCTCAAAGTTCTTCTGGTTAATCTTTCAATCATGCCATAACTTTAATTTCTCCTTATAAATTCTGTCGTTATCATAAGAATCATTTCTTAATTCTTCCAATTCATTTAGTTGTAACAATCTCTTCTTACGAGCATCTTTCAAATTGTAATTGAATTCTTTAATCGCCCAATATGTTTTATGCTCCAATTCTATTGGTAAGAGACAAGTCTTTCCAAAAATCAGTTTGTAAGGAGTCATTCTAACAGGAGTTTTATAAGCAGTCCTATAATCCCATAATGTTGTATCCAGTCTAGTGGACCAATCTACTCTAGTAGGGTTTACAGTCTTTTCAAATATTTGTTTAATCTCTCTATTAGAAACTTCAGCTAACCCACTGGTTTGAGGATGATAGGTAGTAGAGATTCTATGAATAATATTAAACTTTTTTTGTCAATCTCTAAATATATTTATGCCTAAAATGGGATCCTCCATCAGTGATAATCATTCTAGGCATTCTGTATCTAGTGAAAATATTTTTCATTAAAAATCTTGAAGCACTTTTAGCATCACAACAAGGTAAAGCTTGCGCTTTAATCCACTTAGAAACGTAGTCTACTGCAATTAATATATATAAGTTTCTAAATGAAGGAATAAATGGTCTCATAAAATCTAATCACCAAACATCAAATATCTCAACTTCTAAGATGAAATTTAGAGGAATTTCATTTCTTCTAGATATATTGCCTACTCGTTGACATCGATCACATGTTTTTATATATCTATAAACATCTCTAAAGATAATAGGGCAATAAAATCCAGGTTGTAAAATTTTATAAGCACTTTTATCAATCCCAAAATGTCCTCCAAATTCAGAATCATGACATTTCTGAATGATTAGCTCAGTTTCTTCATAAGGTACACATCTCTTCATAATCAGATCTTTACATTGTTTATATAAATAAGGCTCATCCCAAAAATATGCTCTTGCAGCATGAATGAATTTCCTTTGTTGTTGCAGTGTCAGCATAGGTGGCAAAATATCACTTACAATATAGTTAACAATACCAACATACCATGATATTTTTCACTCATTAATATTATAAAGTTGTTCATCAGGGAAACTGTTTGTAATTTCATTGTCAGTGTTAGATGACTCTTGATATTCTAATCTTGATAAATGATCAGTAATTTGATTATCAGTTTCCTTTCTATCAATAACCACAAGATCAAATTTTTGCATCAAAGTATCCATCTAATTACCCTTGGTTTGACATCCTTCTTTTGCATCAGATATTTAATAGCAGAGTGATCGGTATGCACAACACATTTAACTCCAATTAAATAAGATCTGAATTTATCTAAAACATACACAATGGCTAGTAACTCTTTTTCAGCAACAATATAGTTAATTTGTGCATCATTAAGAGTTTTACTAGCGTAGTATATAACTTTAAAAATCTTTTCATACATTTGTCCAAGGACAACTCTAATAGCATAATCACTAGCATCACATATCAGTTCAAATGGTTTCTCCCAGTTAGGTGAAACTATAATAGACGATGTGATTAATTTTTCCTCAAATAACTCAAAAACATTTATATAGCTTTCAGTAAATTCAAATTTCTTATCCTTTTCTAAAAGTTGGCATAGAGATTTGGTAATTTTTGAAAAATCTTTAATAAAACGCCTGTAAAATCCAATATGTCCAAAAAAACTTCTAACCTCTCTTACATTAGTAGGAGGTGTTAGTTTATATATCACTTGAATTTTTGCAGGGTCTGCTTCCATACCATCTTCCAAAATTTTATGCCCTAACACAATTCCTCATGCAACCATAAATTGACATTTCTCCCAATTTAGAACCAAATTAGTTCTTTCGCATAACTCTAAAACTTTTTCAAGATAATTTAAGCATGCGTCAAATGATGTTCCAAAATTAGAGAAATCATCCATAAATACTTCCAATCCATCATCAATTAGCTTACTAAATATAGACATCATACATCTCTGGAATGTTGCAGGTGCATTACATAATTCGAAAGACATTCTTCGAAAAGCAAAAGTTCCAAAAGAACTAGTAAATGTTGTCTTTTCTTGATCCTCAGGAGCAATAGGAATTTGATGGTAACTTGTATATCCATCTAAAAAACAAAAATATTTGTGCCCAGCAAGTTTACTACTATTTGATCCAAAAAGGGTAAAGGGAAGTGATCTTTCCTGGGGGCATTGTTTAATTTTCTATAATCAATACAAATATGCCACCCAGTAACTTGTCTGGTAGGTATTAATTCATAATTTTCTTTTGTTTCAACAGTCACTCCTTTCTTAGGAACACAATGAATTGGACTTACCCATGCACTATCTGAAATAGGATATATAATTCCAGTGTCTAACCATTTCGAAATTTCCTTCTTAACTACTTCTTTCATCATCAGATTTAATCTCTTTTGTGGATCAACTCTTGGTTTATATTGTTCATCCAATATAATTTTGTGCATACAAATTGAAGGATTGATTCCCTTAATATCAGCTAAGGTCCAACTAAAAACTTTCTTATATCTTTTCAATGTATCTAACAGTCTTTGCTCTTACAGATCATTTAATTCTAAAGATATAATAACAAGTAATGTAGATGAGTCTCCTAAAAACACATACTTCAAGTGGCTAGGCAATACTTTCATCTCAAGTTCAGGTGGTTTTATAATTGACGGAAATAGATTTTTATCAGCATTTTCTGTAATATCCAACATCTCAAATCTTTCTTGAACATAATCTAATTCTTCATTTTCTAATTCATCCAGAATAATTTCATCACTCTCTTCAAATTGTTCTTTCTCTTCAAAATGTTCTTTAAAATGTTCTTTCAATAGATGTTCACTAATTTCTATGCAAAAACATTCATTATCTCTTTCAACAGCAGGGTATTTCATAGATTTCGTAATGTTAAAGTCACTCCTTGATTGTTAACTCTCATAGTTAATTCTCCTTTTTGAACATCTATAATAGCTTTTCCAGTAGCTCAAAATGGTCTCCCTAAAATGATAGGTATTTCTTTATCTTCCATCATATATAAAACAATGAAATCCATAGGAAAGATAAATTTATCCACTTTTACTAACACATCTTCTATAACTCTCTTAGGATATGTAACTGAACGATCTGCTAATTATAGAGTTACAGAAGTAGGTGAGACTTCTCCTAATCCTAATTTTTTGAAAATTGATAGAGGCATAAGATTAATGTTGGCTCCCAAATCACATAAAGCTCTTCCATAAAAATTTTCACCAATAACACATGGTATAGTGAAAATGTCAGGATCTTTTAATTTTTTAGGAAGCTTTTTCTGAATAATTGCACTACACTCTTTGCTAAGTGCAACAGTTTTATTATCCATGAACTTCATTTTCTTGTTCAGAATATCTTTCATAAATTTCACATAATTGGGCATCTGCTCTAAAGCTTCTACGAAGGGAATATTCATTGTTAACTTCTTAAGAGATTCTAAAAAATTGGAAAATTATTAGTTCTATTTGTCTTGCTTCATTTTTTAAGGAAACAGTGGTGGAGGTTTTTCCACAGTAATTTTCATTGGTGTAAATGGATACTCTAAATCTAGGTATTCTTGATCCTTTTCTTTTTCGGTATCCAATTTCTCTTTTTCAGTTTCTGTTTCTTTTTGCACTCAAGTTTCCAATTCTTTTCAACTTCGTAATTGTATCGCTTTGATTTGTTCTTTTCATTGATCTTTAGGATTTGGTTCCACAGTACTAGGAAAAGTTCCTAATGTTTGGTTATTAAGCGCAGTAGTGATATGTCCCAATTGATTTTCAATATTCTTAATAGTAGTTCCTTGAATTTGTAATTGATTTCCTCGATTCTGCAATTATTGACCCATGTTTAATATCAGCTATTCCATAGACAACTTCTTTTCCTTAATTTGAGTGTTACTGTTAAATCCTGGAGGATAAGAATATTTATAGTTTACATTTCCTTGGTTGGATTAATTTCTTAATGGGTTCACTGGGTTGTTTGCCCATAATTGATTTGTAGAAGAATTGTTATTCCAATTAAAATTTGGACGATTCTTCCAACCTGATAATAGTTTGAAGAAGGGTTGTTTGGTCTATTAATAGCATTTAAAGTCTCATATGAAGGTTGAACATCCATAAATTGCCCGGATGAATTCTCTTCCATCATAGTAGATGTTGGAAAATAATTAATTCCATAATGATCTAATTTCTTTGAAATTGCAGCAGTCTGCGAAGCTAACATAGATACTGCATCAGAATCATGGATACTAGCTACTCTTTTAGGATTTACCCGTTTAGAGGGCCATTAAAAATTGTTGGTAACCATCTCTTCTATTAATAAATAAGCCTCATCAAATGGTTTTGACATTAAAGAACCACCAGCCGCAACATCTATAATCGATTTAAGAGATCCCACTAATCCATTATAAAAAGTTTGAATTATCAACCAATCCGATAACAAATGATGAGGGCATTCCTAAGAAGATCTTTAAATCTCTCCCAAGCTTCATATATTGACTCTTCATCAATCTGATAGAACGATGTTATGTCATTTCTAAGTTTAGCACTTTTGGATGGACGAAAATATTTGGATAGAAATTTTTGTGAAAGTTCTCCCCAAGTTCTAATAGATCCTGGTGCTAATGAATTTAACCACATCTTTGCCTTATCCCTTAGTGAAAAAGGAAAAGTCTAAATCTAACAACATCGTTTGAGACTTTGTCATATTTAAAAGTAGCACACAGTTCTAAAAAATTAGCGAGGTGTAAGTTAGGGTCTTCATTTGGTGTACCTTCAAATTAATTGTTTTGCACCATTTGGATAATATCAGGTTTAAGCTTGAATGAATTAGCAGCTACGTCGGGATTTTGGATAAATAAGTGAATTTCATCTGCTTTAGGATTTACATAATATCGTAGGGGTGTAGGTTGGTGTTCATTCTCTATTCCTTGGTTATTCATGTTATTTTCCATTGTATCAGAATTTCTAAGTTCTCTTCTTAAACTTATAATCCTTCTAACAGTGCGTTCTAATTCCAAATTGTAGGGTATAAGATTTTTCAGGTCCAAATTTACACATACAATTTAAAATCAGTACAAAGTAATATAATTAACTAAATATAAAAATAAGTTGCAATTCAAGTAAAAAATTTCTAATAATCCTAATTTGTCTGTTACTCTAATTGTGATTTTACTCACTCAATCATTCACTCACTCCCCGGCAACGGTGTCAAAAACTTGACCTGCGACTTTATTTATGTTCAAAAGAATAAGTTAAATATGGACGTAATAAATATTCTATAATTGTAAAGTCAGACTTATCAACACAAGTATACGTATCACTCAAGTAATATTGGGCTCTAATGGAGTCCTAGATATCGATCCCATAGGGAGTTGTTTAGAACTACGAATTAAGATTTTAGAAAAGCAATACTTTAATTACAATAATGAAGTTTAATTTGATTATCTGTCACTAAAAGACAATTGAAATAAATATGTAATTTTAATACTATTAAATAACTAATGATATTAATGAGGGTTTAAATGTGATATTCAATATATAAGAAAGCATCCTTCTCCTTGTCAAGAAATTATAGTGAATGGATAAAGTGAATTAGTTCAAATTTTATTGTGCCAAATAAGAACATACCTATTATTTACCCTTTGGTCTAGGCATAAAGAACATTGACTAATCCTACACTTGTTTACTGAATCTGCGGCTAGGCTGAGAGGATACCGGCTCTCACTTCGGAGCTCCCACGTTCCTCTCACCTGAGGGCTAACATCTACACTTCAACACCCAAACGATAGGACCGAATTGGGGATTTTAGTCTGTCACTCTAAAATCTTCAATTCTACACCCGATAATATTATTTCCATATTTATTTGCACCTAACTTCCAAGGGCTTTTACCTCCCTGAATCTTTAATGTAATCTTCACTTTAGTTGTAAAACTCAACATATTTTAATAAATCAATTTGTCGTAAATTAAGATCGAAGTGAAAAGATCATCACTATTTCTTAAACATTTTCATGGCTTCATCAATTCAAATCACCATTTCACAAATCTCGAGACAAGGAGAAAGATAGAAAAAACTACTCAAATCTCATGGGGAAAATACAAAAAACTGGAAATTCATATATAAAATCAAAGTCATACAAACTACAACAAGTAAATAGCTTATCTCTAATTTCTCCCTAAGAACACTCCTCGAAGTTCCTCTTAATCTCTTCCTTTCTTTACAGCACACAGAATTCCTCTTCAAAGTAGCAAGGAGGAAGAAATCTCTCACTTTCCCTCCACTCTTACAAGCTCTCAAAGAATTCCTCACAATTGTTACACACTATTGGAACCTTTCTAACATCCAGAACCTCTAGCCCCTCTTAGACTCTCTAGACACTCTATATTTTCTGATAAAATCTTTTTTTAAAGTTGTGGATGAGCTTTACTAAGAGTTGCCTAAGCATCCCTTCAAAATTTGGCTTTATCCAAAGCTTGAGTAGGCATAACCGCCGAGCTCATCGTCAACGGCCTCGAGGGCGCCGTCGGTGGACTTCTGGAGAATTTTGTCCTATAGCCTCGGGAAAAACTCATCGTTGGCGGCATAGTTCAAATCTCCACATTTTGGTCCTTTTCGCTCCAAGTTCTCTCTTTTTTGCATTTGTTTGCTTCATTGACCCTAATTCATCATTTCTGCAACAAAACATTAAAAATACCTTTCTTTAAAGTGCAATATCATTAAAATTAGTATAAAATAGGTATGAAAATCTTAACATATTTTCCTCTGATCAATAATCTACTGCTAACAATATATATAAATTTCCAAAAATTTGTATAAATGGTCCCATGAAATCTAATCCCCAAACATCAAATATCTCAACTTCTAACACATAATTTAGGGGCATCTCATTCCTCCTAGAAATATTTCCTACTAGTTGACATCGATCACAATTTTTTATATAAGTATTAACATATCTAAAGATTGTAGGCTAATAAAATCTAGATTGTAAAATTTTGCATGTTGTTTTATCAACCCCAAAATATACCCCAAAATCAGAATTAGGATATTTTTGGATAATTTCATAATTTTCTTCTAAAGGTACACATCTTCGAATAATAAGATTCTTTCCTTGTTTATATAAAAATGGGTCATCCCAAAAATAAGTCTTACCTTAAGATACAAATTTCTTCTTCTGTTGGTATGTCAATCCATATGGTATAACATCATTAACAATGAAGTTCACAATGTCAGCATACCATGGAACATGCCACACATTAACATTGAATAATTTTTCATCTGAAAAATGTTCATTAATTTATTTTTCAAAACAGAGTGTTTTTCTAATTCAAGCCTCGACAAATGATCAACAATTTGATTCTCAGCTCTCTTCCTATCTAATATTTTAAAGTCAAATTCTTGCAAAAGAAGAACCCATCTTATCAATCTTGATTTTGCATCCTTTTTCATTAAATACTTAATTGTAGAATGATCTGCATGAACTATACCTTTAGTACCAATTAAGTATGATCTAAATTTATCAAAAGCATATACTACTACTAATAACTCTTTCTTAGTGTGGTATAATTAATTTGGGCTTCACTAAGAGTTCTACTATCATAGTAGATAACTTTGAAAATTTTATCATGCTTCTGTCCTAAAACAACTCCAATAGCATAATCACTAGTTTCACATATTAATTCAAAAGATTTTTCCTAATATGATAAAATAATAATTGGTGTCGTGATTAATTTTTCTTTTAATAATTCAAAAGCTTTTAGGAACTCTTCATCAAAATTAAAAATTACATCTTTTTCAACTAAATGGCATAGAGGCTTAGTGATTTTTGAAAAGTCTTTAATATATTGCCTGTAGAATTCAGCATGTCCTAAAAAACTCCTAATTTCCTTCACACTTGTTGGGTAAGGTAAATTAGCAATCACTTGAATTTTTGCAGGGTCTACTTCCATACCATTTTCTGAAATTTGATTTCCCAAAACTATTCCTCCTTTTACCATAAATTGACATTTTTCCCAATTAAGGACAAAATTTGTTTCTTCACAGCGCTTAAGAACTTTAGATAGATATTCTAAACATGAGTCAAATGAAGTTCCAAACACTGAAAAATCATCCATAAAAAACTTCAATCCCTTTTTCAATTAAATCACAAAAAATAGCCATCATGCATGCTTGAAATGTAGCAGGTGCATTACGCAGACTAAAGGGCATTCTTCTAAAAGAAAATGTACGAGAAGGACTAATAAAAGTTTTTTTCTCTTGATCCTCAAAAGCTATTTGTATTTGGTAATAACCAGTATATCCATCCAGAAAATAAAAAAGTATTTATGCTTAGCTAATTTATCCAACATTTGATCTAGAAAGGATAGTAGAAAACGATCTTTCCTAATGATAAGTTATAATTTTCTATAATCAATGCACATTCTCCATCCGTGTCTTGTCTTGTTGATATTAACTCATTATGTTTATTCAAAGTTACAGTCACTCCTCCTTTTTTAGAAACGTAGTGAATTAGACTAACCCATGCACTATTTGAAATAGGGTAGATAATTCCAACATATAACCACTTTAGAATTTCTTTCTTACAACTTCTTTCATAATAGGATTCAATCTCCTTTGAGGATCGGCCCTGGGTTTGCAGTTCACTTTCATATGAATCCTATACATATAAATTAAATGGTTGATTCTTTTTATATCAGCAATTATCCTTCCAAAGGCTTTCACCTAAAAAGATTTATGTAACTTCTTTCATCAAACTCTCTTCTTCTTCTGTAGTTAATTTTGGGGAAATTATGACAGGTAATGTAGAGGAATCACCTAAAAAGACATACTTCAAATGTACATGAAGCAACTTCAACTCAAGCTTAGGAGGGTTTTCAATTAATGGACGAAAAGATGTATCTTTTTTTGTTGTGTCCAAAACTTCAAAAATTTCTCTAACATAGTTTGAATCTTCCTTATCTAAATCTTCATAATGATCTAATTCCTCTTCTTGTTCATGTTCCAACTCTTTCATCCCATATTTCTCTTCATAATTTTTTTTGAAATGACATTCACTTAAATATCTTATAAAATCCATTCTATAGCATTCATCATCTTTACCTTTTGTATGGTATTTCATTGATTTGAAAATATTAAATGTGTCTGTTTGATCATTAACACACATAGTTAATTCTCCTTTCTGTACATTTATCATTACTCTTTTTGTGGCTAGGAAAGGTCTCCCCAAAATGATAGGTATCTTCTTATCTTCCTCCATGTCTAGCAGAATAAAATCAATAGGAAAGATAAATTGATCCACTTTTATTAGGACATCCTACTCCTTTAGGATAGGTTATTGAATGATCTGCTAAATGCAAAGTTACAGTAGTTGGGGTTATTTTTCCTAATCCCAATCTTTTAAATATTTATAATGGCATAAGGTTGATGCTTCCTCCTAAATCACATAAAGCTTTCCTATAAAATTTGTCTCTTATTGCACATGGAATTGTAAAGCTAACAGGATCTTTAAGCTTTTAAGGAAGTTTTTCTGAATTATGGCATTGCACTCCTCACTAAGTGCAACAGCCTCATTATCTTCCAACTTCATTTCCCTGTAAAGAATATCCTTCATAAACTTCACATAGGTTGACATTTATTCTAGAGCTTCAGTAAATGGAATATTAATTGTAAGCTTCTTAAAAATTTCCAGAAATTTTAGAAATTGCTTATCCAACCTTTGTTGTTGAAGCCTCTGAGAAAATGGAGGCGGTTTTTCCAAATCAATTTTAAGTGGAGAAATATGTCTCTCTTAACCTTTCAGAGCATCCTTCTTTGGTTCTTCAACCTCTTCTCTCTCTACTTCAGTCTCTTTTTGAAGAATTTCTTCTAATCTCTTCCACTTCTGAGTTGAATGACTTTTACTTGCTATTTATTCTAGTTTTTAAGAATTATTTCTATATTACTAGAAAGTGTTCCTTGGGATCTATTACTTAATGAATTTACTATTTGTCCCAATTAATTCTCAATATTTCTAATTATAGCTCCTTGATTTTGTAACTGATTTCCCATTTGTAACACCACTTCTTCTATAGACAACTTATGGATTACTGTTAAAACCTGGTGGATAAGTAGGTCTAAAATTACTATTCCCTTGATTGTTCCAGTTTCCCAATTAGTTTACTTAATTGTTCTCCCATTGCTGATTATTACCTCCCAAAACATTGTTCCAGTTAAAGTTGGGATGGTTCTTCCATTCTGTGTTATAATAATTTGAAATTGGATTATTCTGCTTATTATTTATGACATTCAAAGTTTCTAATAGTACTTGAGAATCTACCATTTAGCTTAATGAATTCTCTTCAATCACAGGAATTGATTGAGAAAAATTCATTCAAAATTGGTCTAACTTCCTTGAAATTGCTGCAATTTGATTTGCTAGCATGGCAAAAGCATCAGTTTCATGAATACTGGCTACTTTCTTGATATTTACTCTTTCAGAAGGCCATTAAAAATTCTTTATAGCTATCTCTTCTATTAACACATAAGCATCATTAAATGGTTTTTAACATCAATAAACCACCAGCAGCGACATCGATAATAGATCTAAGAGATCCGGCTAATTGGCTATAAAAAGTTTGAATTATTAACCAATATGGTTTAGCATGGTGTGGACACTTTCTTAGAAGTTCTTTAAATCATTCTCATGTTTCATAAATATATTATCCTTCAAACTGACAAGAAGATGTAATATCATTTCTAAGTTTTCCAGTTTTTTATGGTGGAAAATATTTAGCAAGGAATTTTTGCGCTAAATCACTCCAAGTTCTGATAGATCCAGGTGATAACGAATGTAACCATATCTTATCCTTATCCAACAGTGAGAAAGAAAATAATCTAAGTCTTATAACATCATCTTATACTCCATCATATTTAAATGTAGCTCACAATTCTAGAAAATTAACAAGATGTAAATTTGGATCTTAAGTTGGTGCTCCCCCAAACTGATTATTTGATATCATTTGGATAATAATAGGTTTAAGCTCAAATGAATTAGCCACTACAGTGGGTTTTTGAATACTACAATAAAGTTTATCCATCTTAGGATTTGCATAATTTTTTAAAGGTCTAAACTCTTCAACATTTTGAGTATTTTGAATTGTCATTTCTTGAAATTTTTCAGTAATTTTAAATTTTTTTTAATTTTTCTAATAGTTCTTTCTAATTCTGAATCGTAAGGCACAAGTTTTGTGGAACCTGAACTACACATACATTACTATAAAACACATAAAATAAAATAAAATAAAGTAAAAAATAAAAACACACAAACAAGAACTTTATATATAAAAACAACACTACAATATTCCTAAAATAAATCTTAAAGTTTAAATAAAACTTTGTAAAAATTTTTCTTTCTAAAAAAAACTTCTTTTGAAAATATTTTTATAAAATTAATATTATATTTCTCCTCCTCCCCGGCAACGGTGCCAAAAACTTAATCCCAATTTTGTATATAGATAGATGTAAAATGCGATGTATGCAATTAATTTTCTTAATAGATATTACTAAATTGTAATAAAGCCAAAAACTTAATCAAAAGCAAGAGCTAGGTAAATCTTTCACTATGAAGCAAATAAGAATGCATTTATAATATTTCAATGTGAGATATTACACAAGTATACGTATCACTATCAAATAATATAGAACTTTCTGATCAAGTCTCAAATATCGATCCTATAGGGAGGACTAATTTTACATAACAAAATTTTACTTAGCAATATTTTTTACTTAAACTTAAGATACTAAAGTAGGAATGAAAGTTCGATTGTTTTTTGTAATTTTTGATAATTGAAAATAAAGTAAGCAACTAATTAATTTATCATTTTAAGTAAATAAAGTGCACGATTTTAAAACATCACAACTTCTTCTAACATTGAAAACTGATACTTCACTCAACTTCCTTAGATTTTTAATCACTTATCATTTTAAGGAAAAAGATAAAAAAAAACTACTCAGAATTCATGGAGAAAACACAATCACACATGAGTTTAAAAATAGAAATCATGCACACATACAAGAAATCTAAATTAAAACCAAGTGTAGATACAAAGATAAACACTTATTTTAAATTCTATCCACTAAATGTCTTGATGTTCCTTTGAATTCTCTTCATTCTCTCACAATACAAACTAACACTCAAAATAAAATAAAATAAAGTAAAGGTGGCCGGCGTCGGCGATGGGCGGCAGCGATGATGCGCTGTAAAGTTTGATGGATGGTTCACCTCCTCTCTTGGAAAATCTAAGTCTTTTCTTATAAAAATCTAAGGGATGCATTGATGTCTCTTAAAAAAGGTGTCTCAATTCAATGAATCTTCCAGAAGTTGCTTCCTCATAAGCCAATTAAATGAATTTTCGTTTCCATAGGCTATTTCTCACATTTTTATCAATGATTGTTTCAAACATCTCTTCAATAATTTGCTCAAATTAAATAATTCATCAAGTAACTACTTCTGACGCTTAAGCACGGGGTACCTGACGCGTAGACGCAGAGCCTTTGGTGCTTAGGCTTCCTAGTTCATTTTTGCACATTTCTTCATTTTTTGCTCTAAATTTGACCATTTTTCAGTCCTTTTAGCATTTTTCATCCATTTGATTGTACCTGTAAGAAAAACACACAAATATCTTTCATTAAAGCGTAATATCTCAAAAATAAGTATAAAAATGTGTATAAAAACACTATATATTTTAGGTGCATTAATATCCCCATGACATCTTCTCGAATCCTGTTTCACTTGCCTCGTTCGCCAAATTATAAGGCATCTTTCGTTTTGCTCATCCTGTGGGCGTCTTTCGTTCTACCTCCTTATTGGTCGGCCTGCTGACTAGGCGAATGACTGGACAGGGTTGCAGGATGATCTCCTTGCTTTGACATTAATCTTCTTGATCATTTAATTTTGTTTGTTGACTTGTTCTTTGACATCTTGAATGGTGACCGTTTCATTTGCTGTATTCATTTGCTTTACATTGAGATGCGTCCTGCTGCGATCCGGTCATATAAAATCATATTCAAACAAGAATAAAACATAAGCATGACAAAATCAATGATAAATTGAACACGATTTGAATCAATTTTGAACATAATTCAAAAAGTTTAACGTATGGTTAGAATGAGATGTAAACTTTTTTGGGTGTTAATGCAATTTTACTTATGCCTTCGTCCTCAATTATTTATCTGATTATGCATTTAGTCTCCATCAAAATTATCACAATTCTTGTACAAATTCAATCTGAAGAATATTAATAATTACAAAATCATTTAGAGAATACACCTATAACGTAAATCAAATATTTAAAAAAGAAACCATTGATGCTAAAATAGATTTAAATTAAGTTTATCACACTAATGTTCATATCCTATTGTTAGAAGAAATCTCAGTTAAATGGCTAAGAAAAATAGCAAGCTCTTGGTGATTTTACTCAATATTTGTGCAAAATGTACTAAATATTTAATGATTTGAGATGAAATTTAGATCATAATTTTTCAAAAAAGAATTTAGCAAAAAATACTTATCCAAAGAACTTGTTATGTTTCATGTCAAATCATATTTTCCAACACGGTGCTCCCCTCTTTCCCGTTCAAATTGCGATTTCTGGCCTTCCTATAAACGCTGGAGTCCGAGACATCAGGAAGCGCCACCACCAGCAGAATCTAAGCGACTTTTCTTTCTCGAAATCTCAATCCTTTCTGTCCAATCCTCGGTGAAACCATAGAACGGCGAGTGCGCCTTCAGCTCTCGAATCATTGGAACCAGATTAGTGCGGGATAAGACGAAGACGTGGCACAAGAATCGGCCATGGCTCTCCATCCTCTTCGTAAGAAGATAAAGCTGGAGGAAAACGGCGACTTGGAAAAATCGGAAAGCGAAGGAGGAGAAGGTCTTCTGGGGAACTCCATTCAGGAGCAGGAAGAGGCGCTGATCGCTCTCATCGAGCACCGCACCAAGGAAGTTGAGCAGCTCAACCAGAAAGCTTCCTATTACCAATCCCAGGTCTCGCAAAGCGTTCCGAACGATGGGAGCCCTAGATTTCCATTGCTCTGTTTTTTTATATCATTTGATTGCTTAACTGTAGGCTGAGACCGCAGAGAGGAGATTGCAGGAGTCACGGTTGCAGCTGGCTCGACTGCGGGGGTCATCTGGAGATTCTGGACCAGCCGGTGGCAGGCGATCGAGGGCAGAAAGCCCCGCTCTTGTCAATGGAGTTGGTGCCCGTTCAGAGACCATTGCATCGAGCCATTTGTCGAGACCGCCGCTTGTTATTCCCTCAATAAACCCCAAGGTTACAACAACGAAAGTTCCTCCACCGGAGGTAGCGGCTCGCAGTAAACCAACTTCTTTATATCAGCCCACGCCTAAGGCTCCCGAGAAATCAATGAAGGAAACGACAACGGTACGCAGCTCAGAAAAGAGGAAGCTTGGTAAATATGATCTCTTACAGATTGACAGTTATACAATCTTTCATCATGGAAGTTTTGTCAATGCTAGGAATGAGCAGACAATGATGACTCAAATCTTTTCTGTTAATATTTTGTTGCAGTTGAGAAAGAGCATCAGGACTTGATCCCAAATGTACGAAAGAGTTCTTCACCGAATATAATTCCATTCCAGCCGGGCACTTACATTCATAGCCAGCATAAGAGGAAGCTGAGAACTCTTGTGCTCAGCCCTGTCGATGATCAACTACTGGTAACTAGGTAGGGGTGAGGGCATGCGGCATATCTTACAGCACATCTTTTCCAGTGCATTTTTTTCTGGAATGATAACTTCTTTTAGTCTTTCTATCAAATATGATTGCCTCAGATAGCCCATGCATTATGACCAAATAGTTTTAGGACTATCGGACCATAAAATATTTGCAAAGAAATTCCATTATGTGAAGCATACCTGAGTTTTACCTGACATGCAAAACGCTTTATAATTTATCCTTTTTCAGTGATGGTCTTAAGTTTTGTCTCCTCAAATTCCTTTGGGTTCTTGCCATTAGTTGTTTCTGTTGCATTAGGAACTTAAAAGGTCAAATTGTTTAATCTTTCTTGGAATTGTCATTACAAAAATTTGATCACTTAATCCTCATAATGCTATTCAGTTGCATTTAGATTGTTCTCAATCTGATTGTTAAATTTTATTAAAAAATGCAATGTGCCCGTGCAAAATGATGGGACATCATGAAGGGATTTTTCTTATGTGAGACAAACCTGGGAGCTAAGGTCAAATAAGGTAGTTATGTATTCTTGAGAAATGATTTATATGCACAAAAAAATGTAAACATACATATGTAATGGTGATATATACGAAATGAAGTTTTTCTGAATCAATGGATATTCAAATAATGTAGCATCAAGGGAAAACTAAGAGTCTGTTTGACGTAGCTGTTGATTATTTATAATCTGCTGATAAACAAATTACTGATAATCTGATAATCTGATAATTTGCAGATTATCAGAATAATCTGATTTGCTGTTTGGGGCAGCTTATTCAGAATAGCTTATTGGTAGTACAGAAATATATAGTGTAGAAGCATACAATCATCACAGATCAGTTCCAAAAGATGACATACAGTTCTCACATTCTCGTGAGTGCCGGAAGAAATAAAAAAAAAGACAAAGATAAATACAACTACAATGAGAAATATTAAAATATTTAATTTGAAACTCTGGCTACACCTATCCTCATCTGTACTATCAACTTGGGAAAACATTGGATTCCCATGATTGCTGGCATTGTAATATGTAAAACTGTCAGCTTACCGGGAAAAATCGCAACGAGTCGAAACACTCTTGACACAACCGTATAACTGTCTATCAAAGTTATGAGACTGACGTGACGTGAGCAACGGAGACAGTAGTCCACAATAACACAAAATATTTATGTCCGTAACTGATATCCTAGAAGTCATGTTGGTATAACTGTGTAAAAAACAAAAGAACCAAATGTTAGCTCAAGATATTTTAAAAAAAAACCAAAATTAAAAGAATATGAATATAAACCTATAATCTTATTAAAGAAAAACTTGGTGGATCAGCAACCACAAATAGCATATGTGATGGACTCTCTTAAAAAAATCATATCAGCCAAACCTTCACCATCATGATCTCCAAATTCATTAGAGTATATCATCCTCAGGTAATGAATGTCCACCCACAATTCTTGGAGTTTGCTTGAAGACATTCAGTTCATCATTGTCAGACATATTAAAGTTTGTATCTGATCGTGAGGAATATCTGCGAATGAAGTTATGCAGTGCCATTGTTGCAACCACAATATGCATCTGCTTTTCGAAAGGATACGACGACATATCACGTAGGATGACCCATTTCTTCTTTCAAACCCCAAATGTTCTTTCAATTACACAGCGTAAAGATGAGTGTTTTATTAAACATTTCTTTTCTGCCACGGATGGTGCCATTTGCTCTCTCGAAATCAGGAAGATGATATCTTGTGTTAGGATAGCGCTTCAGGTATCCCCTTTGCATAGGATATCCGACATTAACTAGATATTATTTTCCTGGTACGAAAAAACTGTTAATTACAAATATTACCTGCTCAGATATACAAATTGCAAAGCAAAACTAACCTAATGGG
>NEWO01000628.1:40813-63562 GCA_003013225.1 Phalaenopsis aphrodite
CCTAAATATTTGAAATTTAGTGTAGTAAATTTTCTTTATCATTGTAATTTTTCTGATTTAAATTTCCATTACGAATTTACACTTTCCTCGTGGGATCGATATTTGGGTCTTAATCAGAAAGTCCTGTATTACTTGATAACATTAGGTATACTTGTGTAGAATCCCAACATAAATTGCTTCAATTTCTTATTCACAAATAACGAATTAAGTTTTTGGCATCGTTGCAAACTAGAGTTAACTTTATTAATTTTACACATCTATAATGTCAAGATCAGCTCCTAAAACCAAAAGGGGAAAAGGAAATGAAGTGTTTAATCACAATAGATTTGTTAGCCTGAAAGGATGAAATCAATACAATGACGTACACATGATGAAGAAGTTGATAGTGAAATAAAGTTTCACCGGACCGAGAGAGGCTTTGAAGCCTTTGATATTGGCATGGCACTGAAGAAGTGTATGCTTGTTTATTGTTGTAGTAGTTATTTCTGTTGTGCGTGAGTTTTCTACTAACCTCCCTGAGATTTATTATGAATATGTGATAGTTAAGGAGAAATGAGTCTACTTTACTACGAAGCATATCAATGGTCTATACTCATTGGGGATGTTTCTGACTGCTACTATTCTAATTTCAGTCCTACTGAGTTGAATCTCAATGAGATTATAGCAGTTCTCATTGACGAAAGAGAACATGGAAGATTAAAAACAAACACATGATAAATTTCTCTACTTCTTAGCTGAATGTACAATCAAAGGCATGACATTACTTTTTTTTAGCTAGACTACTTCCATCGAATCATTTGAGTGAGGTGACTAGGGAGAGAAACTTTTGTATATTGCATTCAGAGGATGAAATCCATAAATATTGGCTCTTTTATTTACAAGATTATTGTCATCTCATCAAAAGGAACTACTACAAAAAGCCTAAGACATCCTTCTCTCATTTTTACTTTATTCCAACAATTCAAAATTAGTTTCGAGAGATGGGGAGAATTATTGCAGCCACTAAAGCCTATCGGTAAGGCTAATATGGAATTATATGGGTTACATAATATTCATAAATCTGGGGCTAAAGCCTCAGATATTTCATCTATTTCTAGGGCCTCTACCTCTCGTGCCTCTACTCATCCTTCTATAAGCTTGAATACTTTCCTTGATCGTGTACAAGAGTTACAAGATGATAGATCAGTCTTATGGAGTAAAATACAGAACATTCATGGACATTTGGAACACTTTGACACTTATCTCAAATGGAAAAGTGATTATGAGGAAGATTTCAATACCCTCTTAAAATTACAAAAATGCCAAAATTACCACAATTTTTACTACTACATTTTAAGCTACATGTATGAGATTTGAATGACACAGTCCTATGGAGCAAGATGATGATGATGATGGGATGTTGAGTAGTAGTTTGATTATTAGTCTGGTTGCACTTATTCTTTCTAGTTCTTGATGATTTTGTTATTTCACTTTATTGTATTTTGTTGTACTGGACCAAGTATTGTTTAGTATTGCAACTTTTTGATTTTGTACTTTTTGTTGTACTACTATTTACTTTATTTTTTAGTTCATATATATGTCCTCTTGTTTGAAAGAGTATTCATTTACTTAGAAAATCTTCGTGATTATAACATGTTTATTGAGAAATACTTTCTACTACAGACCTATCTTTACTGTTTATTCGTGTATAATTGTTCATGCTTAGAAATTTTCATTGAAAACAATTTAGAAAAAATTTTCTCCCTACCTATATTTTTGCATTAAATGATTTAAACTATTTTAAAAAATCTAAGTTTTAGCGAGGGCGAAAAACTTAAAAAAAACTAAGCTTTATTTGTCCTCAATAAATTGTATTTTAAAATCATTTTAAAATAACCTATGGTATGTGGTGTTATCTTTAAAAAATTGTATTTTTGATTCTATGAATGTTATAATAGACTTAATTTAAAATTTTTTATCATAAGGGGTAGTTTTAGAGTTAAGAAATTTAGTATAAAATAATAGAGATATGCTTTTACTATTCATAGTATGAAAAATTATATTTTGAAAATACTAAGAATCTTAGATTTACACTTTAAAAAGAATAGAAACTCTATGAAAAATATTTTTTGTACTAATACACATTATAAAGTACGGAAATGTGATATGTTTTTAACTTTAGGAGGAGAATAATGAAGTTCAAAATCATTGATAGCTATCTAGATATAGTAATCCTCACATAAAAGACTAAGGATTAAAAAGATCTTGAAATAAAAGAAAAATAAAAGAAGAGATAAAGAAAATAAAAAGAAAAGAAAAGTCAAAAGAAAATGTGGGGAGAGCTTGAGAAGATGCATAATTAAAAATTGGCTTCATTTGAATCATCTTAAAGAAAGAAACTTAATTACAATTCTTAGCTTATTATCGAATCTAGATGTATTAGTCAAACCTTACTAATAGAGTTCTCATATAATTCTATAGTTTAATTCTTCTAGAATTCTTAAGTGAGACAAATTTTAATTATTTTTTAAATGAATAAAAAAACAGAATTCCTGACTTAATTACTCGATATTTTTATACCCTATTTCTAGTCCGAGTTATTGAAAATTTTTCTATAGTTACACTATCACATTAATGGGACGGAACTACAGGAATATTTAAAGAAACTCATTGTCATAAGTTAAAGTATTTATTTTATAAAATAGTTGAGTTACTTGAGGACAAGTAACAGTGAAGTTGGGGGAGTTTACATGCCTAAAAATATGTTACTTTTAATATATATTTTATGCTCATTTTTAATGATATTACACTCTAATAGAAGGTATTTTGCATGCTTTTGGTTTCAAGTACAAGAGATGGTGTTTTAGAGAAAAAAGAGAAAAAATAGAGCAAAATGAGGTCAAATGGAGCAAAGGAGCAAAAAGTGAACTGTCGTATAGTTACTATACGAGGAAATAGAGAGCCTGGTGCCGTAGCACTGGGATCTAGTGCCTAGGTGTCAGGCAGCTATTTTAGGCTTCTAGAAGGTTGGCACCTAAGGGCCACAGTCAGGAGCCTAGGTGCAAGAATTAATGTTTTTTGTAAATTCAATATATTTGAATGAATTTTGAAGGGACATCTGAAGTGACTCTTGGGGGATTTCAAATTTTTTAAAAAGAACAATCTCTTGGTGCCTAAAAAAGAGGAAAAGATGAAGAGGAGAGAGACAAAAGTGTAAATGGGTTAATATTTTCAACACTTTAGAGTGTGGAAAAGGAGGAAAAGTGAAAGATTTCATTCATTTTCTTCATTTCTATGTGATATTTGAGAGTAATTGTAAGAAGAATTCTTCAAAGAAACTTTAAAAGATTTGCTTGGGGAGCAGTTTGAGATAAGTGCTTTGTATTTTTTTTTTTTTGAGTTTTATTAAATTTTATTGTGTAAACCTGCAATTATATATATATCATGTGTTGTCATTTTGTCTTCATGAAATCAAAGTAGTTTTCTTTATTTTTCTTTTTTGGATGAGAAATAATTATGTGTAGTCTTGTTTAGGATTTTTTTTATTTCATAATTATGATGATTCATTCCTTAACACTTAATTTTCTTATTTAATCTTGCTAATTGATAAGTTAAAACTTGTTGTTAATACTATTGACCCTGGAGGGTTATGAATTCCACAACTAGTTAGAATCATATTGCCATTTTAGGTGAAGTGAAAGTAGTCCATAGGGCAGTGAACATAAATTGGGACATAAGTTTTGATTGATGTAAATCAGTGATTTTAGGATGACAAAATAGAATCATAACCAATTTAATCAAGTGTTTGGAACCTAATGCTTGGTTAGCCAAATTGAGGACATATGTGGCTAGAGTGACGGGCTAGAATCTACCCAATATAACTAAGAATTTAGGAACTTAATTCTAGGTTATCCAATGTTCTTTATGCACTTGGAAGAGGTTACAGAATAGGTATGCTCCTATTTATTACAAAACTAAATTTAAATTTATAAACATTTGATTCCTACACTCATTATAATCTTATTACAAGGAGAAAGATTTTTTTCATACAATTTGAACTCTTCTACATAAATTAGTTTAGAAAAATTAGCATTTTCTTTAAGTTTAGAAATAGAATTTGTAGGTATTAGTTACTTCTTCTTACACATATAATTTTAACCTTAATTCCTAGATAATTTACCTGTAGTTTAAGTAGAGTTTCAATAAGTCGATAAAAAGAGTTTTTTCATTCTAGTGGGATTGATACTTGAGGAAAAAAATAAATTTCTGTATTAATTGAAATGATATGTGCACTTGTGTAGTTTCCCTATTGTGTAAAATTGAGTTGTTGAGAAAAATAGGAATTATTTGTTAATTTAAATTTAAGTGATTACACATTAAGCATACATAAATAATGTTGGGATCAGAAGTAAATAGTTAGACTCATGCACATGCACAACATGCACTATTTACGTGATCGATCGACCGAGACAAGGTGGCAGGTCAAAGCAAAGTGAAATTTTGACTGGGACAGGGAGACCAATAGAGATAGAGTTAAATGTCGATCAGGCCATGACGGTCGATCAAGATAAATTGAAATGTCAACTGGGTTGGGGCACCTGATCAAGGCAAGGTGAAATGTTGTCTGAGCTGGGGTTGTCGGTCAAGGCAAAGTGGAAGGTCGACTGGGTTGAGGTGGAAGATCTAGGCAAAAAAAGATGTCAACCCACCAAGGCGGCTAGTTGATGTCAAATGAAATGTAAACCAGGCTAGGCCAGCTGGTCAAGGCTAAAGTGATGCAGACTGGGTAGGGGCAGTTGGTCGAGGTGAAAGTGATTCAAACCGGGTTGAGGGACGGTTGAGACAAAGTGATGTCAGCCGGGCTGGGGTGGCCAGTCGAGGCAAAGTGGAATGTCAACTAGACTGAGGAAGCCGATCAAGGCAAAGAGATGTGTTGACCTTATTGTTTTGGTCGATCGAGCCAAAGTGAAATGTAAATCAGGACAAGGTGTTCGGTCATGGCAAAGTGTTATCTATTGGGCCAGAGAGGCCGATCGAAGTAAAGTGAGATTTTGACTATGCTGGGGAGGCCAGTCGAGGAAGTGTGAGAAGCCGAGTGTGCCGATATGGCGGGCCGAGTCAACGGTCCAGTGTACACATGCTCTAAGAAATATATAGGGCCATCCAACGCAAAAAAACTTGCTTGATAGCATACTGTGCTCATGCTAATACCCTCACTTATGATCCTAAATGTTTGGACACATGAATTTGTGACATAGCCGCCTCCTACTTTTGTAAGGCATGAGAGGTAGTTTCAACCCATGGATTCTGAGGAGACGCTCTCCATGACATTGTAAAAAGGGCTAGCTACGAAGATTTCCCACTTCATAACTCCTTGGGACATTGCAAAATGAGCTAGCTAGAAAGGTTTTCTCACTTTGCAGAACCTAACATCCCAACCTCTCCAAGGAAAGTTAGGAAAACTAAAGAAAGGGCAGAAAAGGACTCCAACTTAGAGGAAATTGTACTAGGAATCACAACAAAATGGAACACTTGTCTCTATGAAGGGTTAGGACATGCACGGACGTCCTATCCTAAGGCCTTCTCTATGAAAGCAAATGATCCATCACATAGATGAGTGGTCGTTCCGAGAAATACTAGCCTATGCACACACCCCGTGTAGGAGATTGAAACCACAACCCTACCAAAGCTAAACCCTAAGGCTAGCTAAGATTGAAAATGCCAAGTTTTGAGGAGGTTATATGATCACATTGGTTGCTTGTCTTCTAACAAAGTCCAGAAGAAAGACCTCTTCATAAAGAGAGAAGATGCCCACACCTTTCATGCTATGATAACGTCAGTGTCCACTGACAGTGAAGCACTCAAGTGAGATTTCTGGCCAAAATGGAATGCAAACTAGTATAGAGGGTCTCCGACCAAAAGGCTGCACCGGTGAGGTAGAGGAGTCTCACAATGAGAGCATTATTATTGAAAGATTTGCAGACGAGAGAGCTCGATCAAGGAAGGAGGCCAGCAAGGGAGAGTTAAGGCTGGCTGGAGAAAAATATCGATAAGGGTGTTGTAGTTTGTAAGCACTAAAAAAAAGGGTGAATCTTAGGCCCTGCATAAGAGAGATCTTGCTGACGAGGGGCAAGGTGGCAGCATAGAAGAAGGCCATCTGGTTATTGCGGACAAGGATTATAGTCGGAGGAGGTGCAATCAAAACTAGTATAGGAGTGGCTAAAGTGGGATAGATCCTATACATGAGCTCTCTCTCTCTCTCTCTCTCTCTCTCTCAGGTGAGGGCTCCAGTGACTGAGGACATCAGCAAGGTACCTACTCAAATGAGGAGGGCTAGCCGGCGAGATTGGAGCGCTAAGAACGAGCTGAGTGAGTGAGTGGCGCTAGTAGGGCAAAGGTTTTTTTGTGAGGGTTTTTAGCTTAGGAGAGAGGGGCTTCATGAGGGATTAAATAGGATATTTTATGATTTTTAATTTTTTAATATTATATTATTATTATTATTATTATTAGCTTAAAATCCTCAATTTTCACAATACTAGTTCTTACGTGGAACTGTAGCAAAATGGGTGTCCCTCCAAAGTGAAATCAATAGTTCAGATGCGCTCACATGGTTTGGTCAAGCTCATTGATGATCTAGACTATTCAAGTATGCCTCAAGTGTGGTGTGAGAAATAATATTTGTTGATTTAGTTAGAGTTGTCTGACAAGAAAATTGTCGACTGACCTTCAATTGAGTGATGGCCAAAGTCCAGTAGGAGAATCCGGACAGCGTGCCCCTCAACATGCGCTGACAGGGTTGTAAGTTCACATCAAAAAGAGCATCAAATTTGGTTTTTTTTTGGATTTTGATTTCAAAAATGATTCTTTGAAAATTGATCTTAATTTTGATTATGGGGAGTATATGAATGTGTATGTGTTGTATGAGTGGGTCCCAATATTAGTCCTTCTAGGAGTGTCTGTAAGGAAGTTCTAAGACGAGCTCCTAGGCTTTAGAAGGGAAGCAGGTCTCATTAAAAATGATATTAACAAATGGAACCCCAATAAGAGTGGTGTTCTAAACCAACACATTGCAAGTATTAGTGTTGATCAAAATGAACATCCAAACCCAAAGAAATATCCAAGAAAAAAAAACTCGAGGCAAAATACAAATTGAACATGATTTGGTATTTGAATTTGAGTTGGGTTTCCTGCTCAAAACCCTAGCTCAAAGGAAAGATTTTAGTTGGAAATTTAGAACTCTTGTTGGAGATTAGCAAGTGTATTTTCTATTTGTAGCTATGAATTCAAGCAATCAAGCTTAGGATTGATTTTCTTATAAGACATATGACAAAGCTGGTCACTGACTCTTATAAGGATTTGATAGTTGCGACAATTTGATTTGATGTGATGGACGATTTGGATTGGGTGAATGAAGGGATCAAATCAAGTAGAAAAGTATTGGGATTCACATCCAACTCAAGAGCTGATCAAAGAAATATCTGTTACACAAGGAAAAAAATAGTCTTTAATTTACGAAGGTAACAAAAGTATGTTTGTCAAGTTAGGAAAGAAAGTCATCTTCCATTTAAGGAGGTTTTAAATCGATCCTAAGAGATAACGTAGGTATTTTTTTCACGTTGGGAACAAAACCCGTCATCCATTTAAGGAGGTTTTACATCAATTCTAAGAGGTAAGGAAGGAATCAGAAGCCTTAACATCCATTTATGCGGGTCTTTCACCTACCCTTTGAATTTCATGACTGCAAACAATTTAAGGAAAGATGAATGGAAATTTGTGGGCTTTATGATCAGACTGAAGAGGAAAGCAAAAAAACTCAAATTTAAATCAAGGGTTGATCGAGGAAATTTTTGCTACATAGAGGACAGAAGCACAGGGACTCACATCCAACCCAAGTAGTCACGAAGAAATCAGATGCCTTGCTCCATTAAGGGGGGCTTACACCTATCCCAACTGTTGTGTGCTGAGAAAAGGATTCATATGCCTTGCTCCATTTAAGGGTGCCTTACACCTATCCCAATTGCTAAGTGCTAAGAAAAGGATTCTGATGCCTTACTCCATTAAAGGGGCATTATATTTATATAAATTGTTGAGTACTAAAAAATTATTTGGATGTCATGCTCCATTTTAAGGGACCTCATACCTATCCTAATTGATGTGTCCTTAGAAAAGGATTTGAATGCCTTACTCCATTTAAGGGGGTCTCATACCAATCCCGATTGTTGAGTGCTGAGAAAATGATTAAGATGCCTTGCTCCATTTAAGGAGGCCTCATACCTATCCCTATTACTGAGTGCTGAGAAAAAGATTCAAATGCCTTACTCCATTTAAGGGGGCCCCATACATATCATGTTTGTTGAGTGCTGAGGAAAGGATTCAGATGGCTTGCTCCATTTAAGAGGGCCTTACACCTATCTCGATTGTTGGGTGCTGAGAAAAGGATTTGGATGCCTTACCTCATTTAAGGGGGGGGGGGGGTTATACATATCCTGATTGATGAATCCTGAGAAAACAAATTCAATGCCCTGCTTCATTTAAGGGGGCCTTATACCTATCCCAATTGCTGAGTGCTGAGAAGGATTTTACATCAGTCTTGATTGCTAAGTTTATAGAATTATGGCAATTGCGGAGTCTTTTGGAGATTTTGTGAGATTTGTGGAAGTTGGCGGAACATATGTGGTTGCAAAAATTTGTTAAGTGCAGAGGTGTTGCAGAATTCTATAGATATGTTGGAATACACAGATTTGTAAAGTTGCAAAATTTATAGAGATGTTAGAATTTGAAAATTTTATGAGAGTTTATGGAAACTCGTGGAATTTATGAAAATTTACGGAAGTTTTGGGTTTTATGGGAGTTTGTGGAGATTGTAAGGTTTGTGAAGGTTATGGAATTTTTTATGAAATTTATTTGGGATTAAGAAGTTTGTGGAAAATTATGGAAAATTTTTTGAAAATTTGTGGAGATTATGGAGTGAACAAAACATAAAAAGAGATGCAATTCTATACATTAGAACTAGTCAAACCTCCTTTATAAAGAAGAAAAGACTAAAAAGAGTGTGGTTATATATATATATAGAACCAGCAAACCTCTTCCACAGAAGACGAAGGACCCAGAGTTTCTATGGAAGGAAACTTTGGCCCTAGAAAAGAGATGACGTTAGCAATAGATTGAGAGGACACAACCTAGCCAGGTTGAAATGTGAGTTTGAATTTTTTTCTCTTTTGATTGATTTGATTTAATTTGATTCGATTTTCTTTCTTCTGGAACTTGATTTACATAAGTGTGGCATTGGTGGTCCTAAGAATGAGATCTTATTTTTAAAACGTCTCAACGTGGGATACTTCTTAAAGTATTGCCCATCAAATAGAAGCATATGTAAAAATAACTCAATATTTAGTAAAAACATAATCTTGTATTATTATACTAAATATCTTCACTCAAGATCTAACCTTTATTATTAAAAATTTTAAACTAAGTTTTCTATAACATTTATTAAATTTAAAACATATTTATCTAAAGTCAATCTAACATACGACAAATTATGTTAAATTAAATTTTGTTAAAACAAATATATAGTTCTTCGAGGATAAATAAAGTTTAGTTTTTAAAAAAAAAAATTTCTAAAACCCCCCCTCCCTCCAAACTTAATTTTTTAATTAATCGGTTTGTTCATGAAGAAAGAAAAATCATAAAGTTTAAAACAGGAGAATCGTGCAAGTACAAGTCATAAGACAAGTGAGATTTACATGTCCAACGAAAATAAAAGACTATTCTAGCATTTAAATTGAGGGTAATCAGTAAAACTAGTATAACAATATAGTGCAATAAACATAAATTTACTAGTTCAATAAAAATGCAAACCTAAACATTAAACATAAAAACTCTAACAAGCAAATAACAACTAACCACAAAAAATCTAAACATAAAAGAAGAATACATAAAAAATTAACAAACAAAACTAATCATCATCTTCAGCTTCATCACTATCTTCATCCTCATTGCCAAAATTTAAATCCTCCTCCATATCATTAGGAATAAAAGGTTTTTATTTGGGGTAAGTAGGAAATACTACAATATGGTCACCCCTTAAAAATTTTTCCATCTCCTCATAAGAAGCAATATCAAAATCAACTCTCTTCTGCATATACTCATCATTATAATAAAGATGGGATTCTAAATTTTTTTGTTGACTCTGTAATGTTAATATATCTCTTTATTGGGTAAATAATTGCTCCATTACAATATCAAGTGAAGTAGTAATAGAAGTAGAAGGTCTGGAAGTTGAAGCTGAAGCTGAAGTAAAAGGAATATTAAAGCCTCTACTTCTAGATCTTAATCTAGTATGCTTTCCATACATCTCCAAATTTGGTTTCCCAATAGGTTTATAAAAGAGTAAAACTTCTTCCCAAGTCTCATATTTCACTCCTGATTCATCACACATGGTAGTTATAAGAGCAGGAAAACCCATACCTCGAGTAGTTCCTCCTCTTGAGGAAATACACATAATCTTATAAATCAAAGAGCCAAAGTCAATTGGTTTATTCATCTGAATGTGATAATTCAATTTAGCTTTTTCTACGGTTAGCTCACTAATTTTTTTAGTAGGAAGCAATCTACCAGAAATAAAATAGTGCCATGAACAAGAATGAAAATTAATCGTCGAGAAAGAGAAGTTTACCCAACGTCCATTCTTAATCTTTGAAACTTCATTTCCATCAACTAAAAATCTCATAATCTCATCTAGTTCATCGTCAGAAGGATGGAACTCAGAATAAAAACAAGTAGGGACAGTGTGTAGCTTGTAAATATGATTGATCTGAACATCACTAATATCCACATATTGTCCTCTCACATAAAGAAAACCATCAGATTCATCTAGCAAATTTGCATAGAATTCCCAAATAATAGAAATTATAGCAACGACAGTGAAATTGCAAAAGCTCTCATACTATCCCTCCACAATCAAATATTCAATGGTTCTGACAGGATGTTGAAAACTTCATTCTGCAATCATTTTCTTAAATTGCAGATCACTGTATCTGTTTTGTGCTTTCATACTGACTAATTTAGCAAAATCAAATACTACATTTTCTTTTACTTTTTTCATTTTAAGATTCATGATAAATCTATAAAGTTCTAATAAAAATACTAATAAATCTCAAATATATGATTTTTAGGCTCCAGCAAATACATTCTAAACTAAATAATCATTCACCCATGTATTTCTCAATATTTCAAACAAATTTTAAGATTTTTAGCCAAACCCATAATGTAGAAGAAATCCATGGTGAAATAAAAAATTTTCAAAGCCAAGATGAAGATCTTACCCATAGATGATGAAATTTAGAGTTTGAAGTCCAAACTCCAAGCCAATCAAGCACAAATCCAAGCCCTGGGGAGCAAAATCCAAAAGAATGGAGGAAGGAGATGAATCATAGTAAAAAATGGAGCAAACCGGCAGTCCACGTTTAATAATCTGCTCTCAATTTGGTTTGGCACTATGGCTCCATTCAAACCTCTCCAGAATTTTTTAATTTTTAAAATTATGATAGAGAACAAAAAATTTAGGATCTTTAAAGCCTAATTTTCCATTTTTAATGACCATTTTTTTGTGTTCGGCATCATTCCAAAGTCTAACTATTCAATAATCCAATCCATCATTTCAACAACACAGAACAGGTTTTCTTATATTAATAATATGTTTAATAAAAATGACACAACAATGTCATAGTAACACATCAATACAACAAAAACAAAAATCCAGAAGTACTAAAGCCTTAATAATGACAACATCATCACACTACACAAAAGAACTAGTTACTAACACATATATTTATAAAAGGAATCATTTAAGACCAGTTGTGAACAATGGTGTCACTCTTCTTTTCACCCTCCAAGTAAAAATGGTCATAAGCATGATAGAAAGACAAACGAGGATATTCAGAAGCAATCGTTTTATCAATCCACTTGTTGGTGTTATACATGGTAACTTGATAGTCTTAATAACTTGTTAAATTATTGAATTGGAGTTTCAACTGCAAATCCAAATTTTCAAATAAATGGAATCAGTTTTCATACTTGGTATTCAGCCGAGAGATCTCACCTTCAATCTTCCCAAGTTAATTGATGACCTAAACTCATTGTCATAGATCCATTGAAATAAGACTGAGCATTCTTATGCACCATCTTCTTGTCTTCAAATCTTCCATTGTTATTTCACTCCATAATCTCCAAAGTAGAAATTGCTTTCTAGACTTTCAAATCTCTCCAAATTTATTATAAAAGTTGAAGGGATGCTTCCTTTCCCATTCTAGGCCATTTTATAGAGAAAAAGAGGACATAAAACTGAAATTTGGCGGTTCCAAGTAAGTTACTCGAACTATGGCACTAAAGCTCTAGTCTACCTTTTTCAAATTCCAAATTTATTTTTTCTAATCTTCAATTCCATTAATATGCTAATTTTTCATGCCAACATAATCATGTAACACTCCAAATTACATAAAAATTTCATCACAACAACAATCAACAAATCAACCACACCAAAAACTACGGGTTGCCTCCCACAAAGCGCTTGGTTTAACGTCATCAGTCCGACATATCCAATGTTTTAATCTGGTTGACCCAACATTAAAATCTCCTCAAATTTAGGACTATCTCCAATTATATAAGTTTTTAACACGTGTTCATTTACCTTGATTATTCTTCCAGTCTTAAGATCTTCAATATCAACAGCTCCATATGGATAAACTATTACCACAATAAATGGTACTGACCACGTGGACATAATTTTTCCAGAAAATAATTTAAATCATGAATTATATAATAAAACTTCTTGTCCAAGTTTAAAATTCTTTTTGAAAATTCCTTGATCAAGCCTCATTTTTCATTTTCTCCTTATAAATTCTTGCATTGTCATAAGTTCACTTCTCATCTCATCAATAATTATTTTTCTCTAGAATCCTTTAAATTATAATTAAATTCTTTTATTGCCTAGTATGCTTTATGTTCTAATTTAACCAATAAATGACAAGCTTTTCCAAATATGAGCTTATATGGTGACATTCCTTTAGAAGTTTTGTAAGTAGTCCTATAAGCCCATAATGCATTATCAAGTCAAATAAACTAATCTCTTCTATTATGATTTATAGTATTTTCCAATATTCTTTTAATTTTTTGATTGGATACTTCTATTAAACCACTAGTTTGAGCGTGATAAGTCGTGGTAAATTGATGTTTGATCCCGTATTTTTGAGTTAATGTTTCATTTATTCTACTCATAAAATGACTTCCCCCATCTGTAATGATTACTCTCGGCATTCCAAATCTTGTAAAAATATTTTTCTTTAAAAATTTTGCAACCCTTTTAACATCAGAACGAGGTAGAGCAACCACTTTAATCCATTTAGAAACATAATACACAACTATTAACTATATAATTTTCCAAAAGATGGTATAAAAGGTCTCATAAAATCTAAACCCCAAACATAAAAAATTTTAACTTCTAGAGTAAAATTTAAGGGCATTTCATTTCTTCTAGAATCATTGCCTACTCTTTCACATCTATCACATGTTCTTATATAATGATAAAAATCTCTAAAAAGTGTAGGCCAATAAAATCCATATTGTAAAATTTTAAAAGCAGCTTTTTCAACCCTAAAATGTCCTCCAAAATCTGATTTATGACATTTTGTATAATTTCTTGGGTTTCTTCGATTGGTGCACATCTTTGAATAATTAAATTCTTAAATTGTTTATATAAATAAGGTTCATCCCAAAAATAATAATTAGAATCATGAATGAACTTTTTAATTTGATGGTTATCTAATCTGTAGAGTAAAATGTTACTAACTAAATAGCTAACTACATCGGCATACCACGGAACTTGCCATTCATTAATTCCATATAAATGTTCATCAAGAAAATTTTCATTAATTTGATTATTAAAGTTTTAATTTTCCTTTTCCAGCCTTGATAAATGATTAGCTATTTGATTATCAATACCCTTCCTATCCATAACTTGATAGTCAAACTTTTGCAACAAAAGGACCCATATAATTAATCACGGTTTTGCATCCTTCTTCAACATTAATTACTTTATAGCAGAATGATCAGTTTGCACAATACAATTGGTTCCGATAAGATAAGGTCTGAATTTATCAAAAGCATATAATATAGCTAATAATTTCTTTTCAGGAGTAGTATAATTAATTTGAGCTTCATTAAGGGTTTAACTAGCATAGTATATTACTATAACAATTTTATCATATCTTTGCCTTAAAACATCTCCTATAGCATAGTCACTAGCATCACACATTAATCAAAAGGTTATGTCTAATAGAATGAAATAATAATAGGTGCAATGATTAATTTTTCTTTTAATAAATTAAAAACATTAAGGCATTGCTCGTTAAAATCAAAGTTAGTATCTTTTTCCAAAAGTTAACATAAAAGTTAAAAAATTTAGAAAGTTTTTAATATAGTGCCTATAGAACCCAACATGTCCCAGAAAACTTCTAATTCCTATAACATTAGTAGGAGGTGTTAATTCAGCAATGACTTGAATTTTTTCTCGATCTACTTCCATGCGTTTCTCTAAAATCTTATGTCCCAATGTAATTCCTCATGCAACCATAAGCTGGCATTTTCCAAATTAAGAACAAAGTTTGTTTCTTCACATCATTTTAGAACCTTTGTTAAATGATCTAAACATGAGTTGAAACAAGTTCCAAAAACTGAAAAATCATCCATAATAACTTCAATTTTTTTCTCAATTAAGTCACAAAATTTAGACATCATACATCTTTGAAAAGTTGTAGGTGCTTTACATAATTCAAATGGCATTCTTTTGAAAGCAAATGTTCCATAAGGACTAGTAAAAGTTGTCTTCTCTTGATTCTCAGGAGCAATGGGTATTTAGTGGTATCCAGAATATTCAAACAAAAAGCAAAAATAATGGTGCCTAACTAGTCTATCCAACATTTGATCTAGAAAAGGTAGAGGGAAACGATCTTTCTTGGTGGTGGCATTTAATTTTCTAAAATTAATATAGATTTGCTATCCATTTACTTTTCTTGTAGGAATTAATTCATTTTTTTTTCATTTTCAACAAACTCCCCTTTCTTAGGAACACACTGAATAGAAATAACCAATGAACTATCTGAATTTGGATAAATAATTTCATCATTCAACCACTTTAAAATTTCTTTCTTAATGACATCTTTCATTATAGGATTTAATCTTCTTTACAGATCAATTCTAGGCTTATAATTATCTTCCATTAAAATTTGGTGCATACAAATTAAATGTTTGATTTCTTTAATATCAACAAATATCCATCCAAAGGATTTCTTATGATCTTCTTACTTTTCCAATAATTTTTCTTCTTGTACTACAGTTAGGTCTACGGATATAATAATAGGTAAAGTAGATGAATTCCCCAAAAATTCATACTTTAAATTAGTAGGTAGAATCTTCATCTCAAGTTCAGGAGGTTTTTCAAAGATGGTATCAGAGAATTACTATTTTCAGTAATATCTAAAATTTCAAATTCTTCCTGAACATAATTTAATTCCTCGGTATTTTTCTCATTTGATTCATCTTCAAAGTCTTATTCATTTTCTAATTCTTTTTGCTCCAAAGTTACTTCATCTTTTTGATCTGATATGACTTCACATATTTCTTGAAAATGGTTAACAATAATATAATAAATTATATCCATTCTATAACAATTATTATCTTTTCCTTTATCAGGATACTTCATTAATTTGAGCACATTAACTTTGCTTCCTGGTCATTAACTCTCATGGTTAATTCTCCTTTTTGCACATCTATCATTGCACTTTCAGTAGCTAGGAAAGGTCTCCCTAGAATAATAGGAATTACTTTATCTTCTTCCATATCCAGCACAATGAAATCATTAGGGAAGATAAATTTATCCACTTTAACCAACATATTTTCTATATACACTTTAGGATAAGTGATAGATCGATCAGCTAATTACAGGGTTATAGTAGTGGGAGAATGTCTCCTAAACCTAATCTTTTAAATATAGATAATTTCATGAGATTAATGCTCACTCTCAAATCAGATAAAGCCTTTCCACAAAATTTTTCACCAGTTACACAAGGTATGGTGAAACTACTAGGATCTTTGAGCTTTTGAGGAAGCTTTTTCTGAATTATTGCACTGCAATCTTACTAAGTGCAACAATCTCATAATCTTCAAATTTCCTTTTTTATTTAAATTTTCTTTCATAAACTTAGAATAACTTGTCATTTATTTCAAAGCTTCTACAAAAGGAATATTAATTGTAAGTTTTTTAAATAACTCAAAAGTTCTTGAAAATTGTTGATCAAGTTTATATTGTCTAAGCTTCTGAGGAAAAGAAGGTAGTGGTCTTTCTAAATTATTCTTAGTTGGAGAAACAGTTGTTTCCATTTCTTTAGGAATACTTTCTTCAGGTTTTTCAATTTCTTTATCTTCTCTCTCAACTTCAATTTCCTTTTGAACATTAACACTCAATTCCTTTCTACTTCTTAGTTGGACACCTTTAACTTGTTCATGTTCTTTACTTTTATGTTTAGGATTGATATCAACATTACTAGGAAGTGTTCCCTGAGGTCTATTACTAAGGGCATTAACAATTTGTCTCATTTGATTCTCTATATTTTGAATAGTAGCACTTTGATTTTGTAATTGATTACCTCACTTTCACTTCTTCTATAGACAACTTCTTCTCATTAACTTGTTGATTACTATTAAATCCAAGATGATAAGTAGGTCTAAAGTTAGAATTATCCTGATGGCTCCAATTTCCCAATGGATTTACTTAATTGTTCCCCCATTGTTGACTTCCACCACTAGAATTGTTATTCCAGTTAAAATTTAGATGATTTTTCCAACCTGGTTTGTAATAATTGGAATATAGGTTATTGGGTCTATTAATAGCATTTATTATTTCTATAGAAGTTTGAGAATCAATCTTGTGTGATAATGAATTTTCTTCAATCAAATGAGGTGTTTGAGAAAAATTCATTCCAATTTGGCCTATTTTTCTAGATAATACAGCAACATGAGAAGCAATCATTGAAATAAAATCATTATCATGAATATTGGCTACTTTCTTAGGATTTACCCTTTCAGATAGACATTGAAAATTATTTGTAGTTATTTCTTCAATTAAAGCATAGGCATCATCAAATGGTATAGACATTAATGAACCACCAACAACAGCATCTATGATAGATCAAAGGGATCCTACTAACCCATTATAAAAATTTAAGTGATTAACCAGTCTGGTAAAGCATGATGTGGACACTTTTTAATGAGTTCTTTAAATCTTTCCCAAGCTTCATAAATTGACTCACCTTCATGCTGAGTAAAAGATGTAATACATTTCTAAACTCAGTAATTTTTTAAAATGGAAAATATTTAGTCAGAAATTTTTGTGTCATATGTCACCAAATTCAAACAGATCTTGGTGCTAACAAATTTAACCACATCTTAGCTTTGACCCCTAATGGAAAAGGAAAAATTCTAAGTCTAACAGCATCATTTGATATGTCATCAAATTTAAATGTAGCACACAATTCTTAAAAACTTGTTAAATGTAAATTTGGTTCCTCATATGGTGTTCCCTCAATCTGATTATTTTGTACCATTTGAATAATTATAGGTTTAAGTTTAAATGAGTTAGTTTCTATAAAAGGAGTTTGATTACTTAAGTGAATCTATTCTAACATAGAATTTTCATAATCCATTAAATGTTTTTATAAATAATGATATTCATTTTCAGCATTTTGAATCTCAATATTTTTTTGTTAAGTCTTTGCCATAACTTAAAAATTATGAAGTCTTCCTTGTATTGAATTTTTCTTATAGTACGTTCTAATTCAGAATTGTATAACATTAAACCTTCATATCCCGAACTATAAATAAAAATGATAAAATTTAAAAAAATAAAATAACACATTAGAAATAAATTAAAATTTTAATTTTCAAATTTTTTAAATTTTTATGGATTTTAAATTATTAAATTTCAATTTTACTAAAATAAAATCTATAATTCAAACAAAATTGCAATTTAAAAAATTTCATTTACTTTTCAATTTAAAAAGTTTTGTTTCCTCCCCCAGCAATAGCGCCAGAAACTTAACCCAACTCGCAATTACAGGTATTTTTAATCTCCAAAATATTGTTAAAAACTTGTACCAATTTATATTTAGCGGTTAGTGTGAATAAATGAAATGATATAGAAAATAAAAAATAAAACTTCACACTATAGGTACTATGCAAGTATACACATTGTTTCAAGTAACAAAGGATTTTATTTAGAAACCCCAGTATCAATCCCACGTGAAAAGTTGAAATCTTTAAATTAGACTAGCAAAATTCTATCTAAATTAAAGTAAAATGAAAGTAGAATAATGCTGATATGATTGAAAAGGTTAAGACAAATTAAAGCAGAAAGAAATGACTAAGATTAATAGTTAAACAAAGTAAATTTAATGAGTTTGAATATTATGAAGACATTTTTCCACTTGCAAAGTGATATTAATCTGTTTAGGATTTAAATGACTAAAAATAAGATGATGTATTATGACAAATAGGAGCATTCCTATTCTTTACCCCCTCCCAGTGCTAGCAAAGAACATTGACTAATTTAGAGTTTTTCACCAGTTTGTGTAGTAGTGTTGAGTATATTCTGGCCTCTCACCTCTAGATTACCAACTGTGCGCTCTCTATAGAACCTACTAGGGACCCATACAATCCAAACTCAACCAAATTGATAAAAAGGATCTATTCTATCACCCTAGAAACTTCAATTCTACACCCATCAAAACTTATCTCCCTATCTATTTGCACTCTCACTTAGGTGATCTCAAGGGCTCTGCCTAGAATGAAGTGTGACACTCACTCGTTGAGTGAAATCATAGCCCTCCTGGGACTTTATGTTTCTCAAAGGATTTTAACCTCACAAGTGGCCAATTTCTAAAGTGAATGAAAAACGGTGAAAAATTCATCATAATTTTCTAATGTAAAAAATAAATCTTTAAAGCATTCTCATCCAACAAGATTAATTCCCAAATGTAATAAGAAAGAAAGGGAACTACTCATAATTTACGGAAAATAAACAAAACACATAATTTGTATTGAAATCCAAGTCTTAGAAACAAAAACTTAAACACAAATACAAAATATCGTATGTCTTCCCTCAACACAAATTCTGGAGTCTCCTCAAAGATTTCTCCAAACTCTTACTTTTATAAACACACAACACATTTAAACTCGCACATAAATACAAAAGTCCTCTTTTTCATCTCATTTTTGTCCAATCTAATAGATTTCTAAAAATAACTAAGGGTTGCTTCAAACACCCCTTCAAAATTTGGTCAAATTCATTGAATCTTCTAGAAGGGTAGTTATTGGTGCTATAACGCTAATCTGGACGCTATAGCGTCCATTACGCCTGTCTATGGCGTTATAGTACCATGGGGTGATGCTATGGTACCATATAAAGTGCAACATTTTTTGCTCATTTTCCCTCATTTTCTCTAAATGTCCATTCCATGTACCTTAAGCCGAAAGCATACAAAATATCATCCTTTAAAGTGCAATATCATTAAAAATATTCATAAAATAAGCACTTAAAACATGTAATTTAAAAGTGGATCAGCAAGGCATCTTATTATCACCTCTCTGAGTTTCGTGTGAGGCCCCCTTAAATGGAGCAAGGCTTCTGATTCTCATCTTTCTTAGACTGGTACCTAAATTCCAGTTCTCATCTCGGGGTCAGTAACAAAATTTTTAATCCCATCCTTATAAATCGGTGTGAGGCCACATAAAATGGAGTAAGGCTTCTGATTCTCTTCTGAGGTGGGTGCCTAAATTCCAATTCTCATCTCAGGGTTAGTAACTAAATTTTGATTCCTATTTCTTGAGGCAGACGTGAGCCCCCTTAAATGGAGAAAGACATCCTAGTCCCCATCTCAGCACTTTGAGATAGGTATAAGGCGACCTAAATGGAGCAAGGCATCCTATTCTCATATCCTCACAGTTTTGTTACCTTTTTGGTTGGATGTGAGACCCTGAGCTTTCGTTCCCAACGTAGCACCCCTCATCCTTGTTCGCTTTTGAGTTGGATGTGTCCTTATGCTATCCACTAGATCTGATCATTTCACACATTCTTAATTCCTAAAATTTTATCAAAATTCAAAATTAAATTAAATTTGTAACTAAAATCAAGTCACAATTAAAAATCAAAATGAATCGAATTTATTTCGTGACTATAAGTCTTTCTGATGGTTGTCTCTGTAAATTCATTAGAAGTCCTTCTTTTGGGTTAATGAGCATGAAATTACTTTGCCAATTTTTAAATTCACTTTTAAGATTGTCAATTCAGAGGTACACTCACTAATCCTCACTGAGAATCCACCTGATACTCCCCAACGAAAACCTTCTTCACTCTCTTTCCATTCAACTCTGAGCATGTTAGATCAGACAGTTGTGTTGGTTTTTCTGATCTTTTCGGTCAACACAAATACATGTGGTGTGCTCGCACGACACACCACACCTATTGGGGGTCCATTTGTTGACCTCACTTTTTTTTAGGTCTAGCTTTCTTCTTTAGAAGCCTAGGATCTAGCCATATGACTTTCTTGTTGACTATCCTGGAGGACTAGTAATGGAACTCTACCCCATTAGAAATTCTAAACACTTCTTTATTTTTCTTTGAGTCCCACATGTTTGGTTCTAACCTCTAGCACTTAATAAGATGGAACCAGCATGGGAGTGCTCAAGAGGATTCCCCACAAAATTGTCTGGCCTTAGGGTTAGCCATAGATGGTGTGGTTTTGGTTAGTCTTACACACACACAATTGGACCCCTCACTTTCACTGACAACCTAAAATCTTAAAGCAAGCATGCTAAGTCTGGCTCTCTAACTCTTTTAGAAACTCATGTAAGTGGTCCCCCAAACCCTTAGCCTTTGGCTAGGATGGCTAAGACAAACACATGGAGGATCCAAAATTAGTTTCCCTTGATCTCATGGCACCATAAAGGTAAATTTTTAATTATCCTTTCCATTAAACCCCAATTTTACTAAAAATCCCTAATTTAGGCCTTAGCCCCAAACTTTCCCAAAATTACCAAAATAGTCTTCATGTCCAAAAAATTTTCAAAACCTCCCAAATCATTCCAAACCTCTCCTAAATCAATCCTAACAACCCATTGAACCTAATTTGACTAAATTGACCAATTTTTACTAAAATCCTAATTTTACCCTTAAATGCCCAAATTCCTCTAATTCACCCCAAATTTCCACCAAATTGATTTCAAACTCTCAAAATTTCAAATCCAAATAAAATTTCATCATGTACCAACCTAATTGAAATCAAATTCTAGCCCAACAAAATCAAATTTCAAGTCCAAATCCTAAGCCTAATCCAAATGCCCAAAGAATGGCCTAATTTCGAAATTCCATGAAATTGAACTCCATAACCCATTCAATTCCACCAAAATCACTTCCTACACTCTTCACAACATTCCCCTAGACTAAATTAAGCCCTCAATTGGCCAAGAAACAAACTTAAATTTAGCCTAAATCAAATCTAAAACAAAAACCCCTAATTTTTCCCCAAAATCCAAATTTCTTTAATTTGAACTTCATAACCTCCCAATTTCATCCAATTGATACCCAAATGTCTCAAGATAGTAAAGGAAAAACCCAAGTTCAAGCCAAATCCCAAATTTTGAACCCAAACCTTAAACTCACCTTGAACCATTTGGTCTAGCCCAACTTGGACCACCGCAGCTGCCATTTAGACTCTAAGAACAAACCTAGATTCTTTTAGCCCACCCTAAGGATGTCATGGACCAAGGGTCCCTTGAATTAGGGGATTTCTTCATAAAATTGGCTAAACTAAGGGGATTCTTCCCACCAGCCTTCCCAAACCCCTAAACTATCACAATTAAACTCTTCTGGGTCCCCTAACCCAGCTAGCCACCAGGTCAGCCCTAGTTAACCAGCCTAGTGTCTGGAAAACACCATGCCTAAGTGGTTCCAAATGGATCAAACCGAAAATTGGGACTCTCTAAGATGGCTCAACCACATTGTCTAATTGCGTCGTTTATCCCTATACATAAGCATCCTCTCTGCCCCCCCCCCTGGCTTGCCCTGGTGGCAGTCATGGCTCCCTCTATAAAATGAGCAACCCTCACAGCCAAATGTGAAGATCATCCAATTTCTTGGGGAGACTCTATTGAAATCTTTCCAAAGCCTCTCCAAGCCTCCCAGAGTTCAATCTCACTATCCTCAGCCATCCAAAGCCACTTTCTCTCTGGACTTTTGAGCTCAAAATATAGGGCATTTTCTATCATTCCATAAACATTTACCAAACTTCAAATTAGCTAACCCTTAAGCTTCATAAGACCAAAAGAGGAAGTATGTCACTAAAAGCCCCATCCTTTGAGCCCTCTAACCCACTCCTAGACCAAGGTTGCACCATCTGTTGGTTGAATTCCTACTCATACTCTATACCAGAGGAAAGAAACACTTTGAGGAGGTTTTTTTGAATCCATTAAAGCTTCCACAAGCACCCAATCAAGGCCTCACCTTTTGGGCAAAGGTATATTTTAAAATCTCTAACTTTAGGCTCGGAATCATCAATTGTGAAGCAGACTTGTGTTTCATGCTTGATCAACCATAAAGATAGGTTCATCTTGGCAAGATGAAGCTATAGGAATAAACCCCATGTGATTTGATTGAGTATCAAG
>NEWO01000628.1:108660-120170 GCA_003013225.1 Phalaenopsis aphrodite
ATCCACTCAAGCTTTTTGATAATCAAGTTAATTCAAGTATGACTTGCGGGCGACACGATGAATAATAATCGTCGATCCAATCAAAGTTGTCTGACAAGCAAAATGTCGACTGGCCTTCACGTGAGTGACAGTCTGAGTTCAGCAGGATGATCCCAATATTGTGCCCCTCAACACGTGCCGACAAGGCTGTAAGTTTACTTAAAACAGAGTATCAAATTTGGTTTTCTTTGAATTTTGGTTTTGTAATTGATCCTTTGAAAATTGATCTTAATTTTGATTATGAGCAGTATATGAATGTGTATGTGGTGTATGAGTGGGTCCCAATTCTAGTCCTTCCAGGAGAGTTAGTACGGAAGTCCTAAGGCTAGCTTTTAGGCTCTAGAGAGGGAAACAAAACTCGCTAAATATGAAGCCAACACCACATTAAAAGTTGACAACTTTATGATATGGTTAGTAGAGTAGATGCTTTAGATTCGACTTATGTTATAAAAGGTAGAGGTACACCTAAGAGGACTTGGGCGTGTTGTAAGAAAATGAACTTAATTTACTAGAACTAAATGAAAGTATGACACTCAATATGACACGATGGAGAAAAAGAATTCATGTAGTCGAACCCACTTAGTGGGAAACTGGCTTTTTGTTGTTGTTATAGTAAGCCCTTTATTATTGGCCTTAATCTTATGCTTTACTAAGCATTTTTCTTTAGAAAGCCTTTGATAAATTGGCATCAACAGCTAATGTCCATTGATTTCATCTTCCAACACTAATAATCAAATGATGGACATCATTCACTAATTTGTATTTTTATTCACTTATTGCTCTTCTTTAAAGGCCTACTATTGAATGACGTTGATGCCCATCATCCTCTATTGTAGTCAACCAATACCTAATGCCAAGTAATGAAAGAAGTTGACCAACTCTTACAACATCTATTGTCATTCATCTTCTACTACCCACCATCAACAAGTGTACTTTGCTTGGAGGAGATTGACTTTAGATATTTGATTGACTCTAATTTCCCACAATTACATATTCTCAATAGTTGAAATCAAATTTTATGATATTTTCATCCACTACTAAAGTTGTGAGCCCTCACATTCCAAATTTCTATATTATAATATTTTCAACTTTGATTGTTTTCATGTTGGACCAATGTGATCACAAACTTGTACTAATAATAATATTTTGATAAAGCTAGACTTATGGCTTTTACATTTCATAGATTTGCTATGTAAAAATCATGTCTTCTATAAGAGTGATATGTATTAAATTTTATGTGCAGAAATTTTTTCTAAGACCCTGAAATTTTAAATCATCTTGAATTTGTCAAAACACAGTTGGGGTCAACTCAAAAAAATTTCTATATTGTATTGTATCAACATGACTTGCACGAAGCATACGCGAATAGGAAACACCACAATTTTTTTACCAACAATCAAATTAAGAAAATAAAAACACGATATGGTCAGCAATGCCCATCGAGCAAATCATGTTCACATCTCCACCAAAAGAATAATTATCTATTAATCATGATTACTCAACAAAGGCAGCCCCACACACCAATGATTGAGAATTCTTAACAATCAACTCATCACAACTAGCAAAAGAATGGCCATTTTTTAGCCTTTTGATCACTCAACACCACAAAAATCTCTTGTCATTCAAAATACACAAAACTGATAAACAATATTAACGACATGAGCCTCAGCTTAAAGGGTGACTCAACTCCATAAGAATCTCTAATCATTTCAAAAACATAAGAAATAAATAACAGTAACAACAAAATCACGATCAAGACAAATTAATGCATTAGTTGAGAAATAATCAAATCCTAGACCATAACAGGAAGTCCATGAAACTAAACTTTAAGTCTCTGCATATGTTGTTGGCACTCTCTCTAACAATATCTTTAAAGATCAAAAAATCATTAATATTGTTTTCTCACTTTGATCAAATTTCAATAAAATTTAATTAGCCAAATCAATATTGCACAACCATTAAATAAAGACCATCTAATAATTATGCTGGTTGAATTTGAAATCTTATCAAGTCCATTGAATTTCAAAGTATTCTCAACTTTGATGGAATGAGCAATTTCAGAATTACTTTTTAAAATCATAAAACATTGAGTGTGTACATTAACCCTTTTAAAGCCAAATAAAAGCTAGCAAAGTTTCCACAGAAAACTACTAAAATGTCTTCATGAAAATGTCTGAGAATGGGAAGATGAAAACATAAATAGAAAAGTAAACTTCTCAAATTGCTCAAGTCAATTTTACTATATATATATATATATATATATATATATATATATATATATATATATATATATATATATATATATATAATGTTTAAAATTGTCAAAATTGCCTCTTAGTTTATAATGCAGTCAATGCCCGGCAAGCCACAAAAAATCATTAGAAGCGTTGAAAAGCTCTGAAGTTTAAGATTTGACCATTAACTTTCCTTTGTGAACCACCAACCATCAACTTCCATCTTCATTATTATTTAATGATGATATATTATTATTATTTTTATTTTTAAAGATGAGAAGAAGGATTAAATAAAATTAAAATAACAAAAAAAAGATTTGTCAAATAAAGCCAAGAAAAATCAAGAGTAACACGAGTTTACAATCCATTTTCTTTTTATTTAAAATTTGTTAGATTTGAGAGAATTCAAATACACAACTCTATTTAAAGTTTTGTTCGTTGTTGCTAGAGCCGTCGGCAAATCACAGAGCACCGAAAATTACCCCTCGTCGCTGAAAGCTGCCGCCGCCGACCATAACTGTCCTCATCAGCCAACCCGCCACCAAGGCGACGAATACCATGAACAGCTGGTCACTGTCGAACATCACCTGTCGGAACTACTGACATCCAACGCCCGCCGTCGCAACCCCTCATTGTTAATAACTACATAAGACCTCATATATTTTGAAATATATTATTTTTAATTTACTTCAAACCAATTAAAAAAATTTAAATTCATATAAACCAAACAACTTCAAAATATTCTAAATACAATACATTACTTCTATATTGTGCTTTATTTTATATTGCATTGTTTTATTCATCTGAAAAAAGGGAAGTGCGGAGCAAAATGTTTTAAAAATGTTTAGCTGAGTATAAAACTAATGTAAGATGTCACCTTTATTATATTGTTGAAAAGAAATCAACATTAAAATAGACAGCAGAGGTGTAGATGTCAATTGACGGCAAAATTGGGTGGCGTAATGGTGTTGGTAGACGATGGTGGGGTGGAAGCGGAAGCAACCGCTGGATGGCGGCAATGTCTGTGGCTTGATGGCGGCAATGTCTGTGGCTTGCTATGCTTTCAAAATTTGAGTGAAGTAGTCGAGTTTGAAAAACGTACACCACGAATAAATAATTAGTTGAGTTCAAAATTCCCTACAGTTTAATTTTGGATCTTTTTCTTCCAACTGCACCTAATATTTTTAAGAACATGCATTTTAAAAGTTTTACTCGTATTTTATATCAAATCATGTGATCCATTAATGAAATTAGGGTCTGTGTTTGAGGTAGTTGCAACTTATTGAATAATCTGCTGATAAGCTGATTAAAAATAATTTGTCGATAAGTTAGGTATGGTGACTATTACAATTTTTTATTTTTTTTTGAAAAGTCAGACCGCAGCTAGAAAGCTACCACAGCACCTAGATAGGTGCGATGTGAAAACGTTATTTTCAGCGTTTTGAAAATGCATAAACTGCCAAAACAAAGTTTACCCAAACAGACCAGGTGTGTTTTCAAAACATCACCGCACCAAATAAGCTGCCCCAAACGGACCTTTAATCTCAACCATCGAGTTTCAATCACATTGAGATTCTTTAGATCATACTTGCAAGACTGTAAATTGTGTAAGTTTGTGTGTTATGTGTGTGTTTTTTCTCTTTATTTCAACACATTGAGAGAGTTTGTCATTCATGACGGCACCCGGCAAAGATTGAATATCAATCCTCATAATAATATAGAAGGGATATAATTGTCGCGCTCTACGTTTAGAGAAAAAGAATAGTACTTCATATATTTATAACATTTTAATGTCATAAAATTGTATATGAAAAGATGTATTTCACTTTAAAAGAATAAATAATAGTGATATTTTTTATGTCATATCAAAGGCTTACATGAGAGTTTAGGTGTTAGATATCTAAATAAATAAAAATTGTGTGGCATGTGTGTAAATGCCCCCAAAAAATTTTGACACTTGATTAGTTTTTTAATCATATAGATTGCAAAGCCATAGGATTTATATTATGATAAATAAAATATTGTTGAAGCTTAGATGGTCTTTCGGAATACAAGTCTCGAGAGTTAGGGCTGAGAGAATGAGTGGAATGAAAGAGAGTAGGGCGGTTAGAGAATTCCGGGTAGAGAGGTTTATGGAAGAAGTCATATATTCATCATCTGGCTCCTACTTGGAGTGATCAATTTGTACAATTATAGAAAGGAGTGAATGATATGTAAACTGTTTTTAATGCAATTAATGTGCTGATTTAATATTAGATTTACACTTCAATTTGAATGAAATACGACGAATATCAGTTGGTCACCATATTCGAGTTCAGTAGTCCTAGGCGACTGGTTTTATGGTGATCACTTCTGCCGAGGTAAAGTCGGTCAGTTGATTAATTGTGTTAGACGTCTTTTCAAGAAGTTTTGGTAGCTAAGACCGTAGGCATGATCTATTGATTGGATATGCTGACATTGCATATCAGTCGACTCAACAGAGCAAACGGTCGTCAGATGAATGACTCGATAAGGTTCTCTATGTCTGATGTTTCGATTGTCCAACCAACATTCTTAATTGTTTGATTTCTTTGAAATTCGTGTGATACTTTTAATGCAAATAAATATAAATACTAGATGGTTTATCATTTTTTTTTTTGAAATAAATCTATTAATTCTGATTTTTTTTTTTTTGACCAATTCTTCTCTAAGCTAAAATTTACATATGTTAAAATATCATTTAAAATTAAGAAAAAGGAATGCAACTGCCGGCTCAAGCCTGGAAACTTTGCACTAAATACAAGTACCTTTGCATGCCTCTTCTTCTCCCCTACTCTCCTTCTCCCATGGCTTCCATGACTCATTCTTCTCCTCTTCTGATCTTCCTTTACTCTTTGTTTTCCCTTGGTTTCTCTTCCTTCTGGTGCTGTGCAACCCTCGCCAGCATAACCATTGATTCTTTGAGAGCTTCTCTTGAACAGCAAGAAGATTTCATCGTGATCAGTCTCATTGAGAGAGCCAGATACCCCTATAACTCCATTGCCTACCATCCTTCTATTTTGGGAAACCACAATTGTTCTTTTCTGGAGCTTTTTGTGAGAGAAACAGAGGCCTTGGAAGCCAAGGTCAGATTTTCATTTCTTTTTAAAATTTTTCCTTCTTTAATCTTGCTTATTAAACCCATTTCTCGCTGGGAATTCTGTAATTTTTCCCTTTTTCTTGACTTTTGGGGATTTCAGTTTGTAAAAACCATTTGTTTAGATAAATGTAAATGAAAAGTGGTTTATTTTCATGTATTTAATAAATGTAAAGCCATGGTCAGAAACAGACAGAATTAGCTGGCCGAAATTCCTTGGTGAAATGGTCAATAAATGTAAATATTGATTTTCTTAATCAACGAGATAACAAATCTGGAGCAAAAAACAATATTGGTGAATTAAAATGTTTTCTGAAGCATGTTCTTTTTGTAAAGTAAAATGTTCTATTTCAATACATTTCTACAGTTTGGGAGGTATCAGAACCCTGAGGAGCTTCCATTCTTTCCAGTTTATGCACAACCTCGCTTAGCTCCTCCCCACAATTTTCCAAATGTAATCATCCTTCTCTAATCCTAATCAATAAATTAATCATCTGTAATTAAGGGCTGATGCAGCTTATCTTTCCAAAGTTCTTGTATCCTCCTGCTGCTTCAACCAATGTTAGTAAGATAATATGGGATATGTACTTGAATGACTTGCTTCCACTATTCACCACAAAAGCAGATGATGGAAATTATCAACAAATTGCAGCATCAGATCTTACATGTTTGCAAGTAAGAATGTTCATATTTTAATTTCAACAGATTAATTACTTCCATTTTGAAATATTTTCATTCATATTTAGAATTATTATGCTAAAACAGGCTCTGTCCAAAAGAATTCATTCTGGTAGATTTGTAGCTGAGATTAAATTCAGAGATTCACCTCATGACTATATACCTGCTATAAAGGCTAAGGTTACTCGTCTCCCCTCCATCTCTTATTAATAAAAGTATTAACTTTATATAATCTTTCATGTAATAAATATTTATTATTTATGAATGCAGGATAGAGAAGCTCTGCTGACTCTGCTAACATTTACCAGTGTTGAACAAGCAGTGGTAAAAAGGGTGTTTAAGAAGGCTGAGACATTTGGGCAGATTGTAAATTTAGGAAATAATAATGTAACGGCAGACAAAAGCAAAGGAAATGAAATTAAATACAAAGTGGATCCGTATGTAGCTTCTAAGCTGTATCAAGAATGGGTGATTCCATTTACAAAGCAGGTGGAAGTTGATTATCTTCTTAATCGCCTAAATTGACAAAAAAGAGTTGTGTATCATCTGATAGCAATAAAAATCTTCATATGCAACATTATAAATTGCAGTTGCATTCATATATAACTTTATTAAAAATGCATTTTGCTACACATTAATATAGTAATTCAGCTGTGGTATAAAACATTGTCATATAGCTTTAGTTAAAAATGCAAAAGCTTGATGGCTAGTTTTAATCGTGGAATCACGCACAACAAAATCAAGCTAGCCAAAAAGTGCAACACCATGAGATAAAACAAAAAACAGCCTATAAATATGAACCCTTGAGAAGCTAATTCTCTTTAGTTTTCCAATTTTTTGGTCTTAGTAGTGCCTGAAATTTTATTTTAACACACAAAGCAAAATGGGCATTTCGATTTTTGTCAACAATTTGTTCATAAGAATACAACAATGTTGTCAAAAACCTGTTCATAAGCATTTGTAAAACACAAAGGGAAATGTACAGTAACCAAGAAGCTTCAAGAAGAAAGAAATTTCACTTGGGATCCACACTCTTAGATAACTTCATGATGAAAGGAGCCCAAAAAAGGTTGGTTCTGATTTTCTTAATTCATGTTATAGGGAGCTTAATTTGCTAGAAGATTGATAACTCTCACTCTAACATTTAGTGATATTGTTAGACCTTTGATACAAACCGGTCAGAATTGTGAAGAGAATTTTAAAAATTAGCCACTGAACCAGACAAATTTACCTCATGAAACCATTTGCAAATCAAAGATAGGGCCTTTGTAGTCTTTAAAAATAAAAATTTTAGAGCCTCTTTCCCTAATTTTTTTTTCCTTTCACCTTCACCTAAACCAGATTATGAATATAATTTAAGGAACCCAATCTTAGTACCCAATCTTAGTAGGATTACGAACTTGAGAAAAGCATCAAGTCAGAAATTGAAGTGTCTAAGATTTTGTCATATTTTTAGACCTCTAATACAAACCAACCAACATTGTGAAGAAAATTTTGTAAATTAGCCACTGAACCATATAAAATTACCTCAATAAACCTTTTGCAAATCACAGATAGGACCTTTTTAGTATCTCCAAATAAAAATTTTGGAGTTTCATTCCACAATTTTTTTTTCCTCCCACCTTCACTTGAATCGGATCTTAATAATAATTTAAGGAACCCAATTTTAGTAGTATTAGGAACTTGAAAAAAGCATCAACAACCATCAGGTATGATTTTGTCATATTGTTAGACCTTTAATACAAACCAGCCAACATTGTGAAGAGAATTTTAGAAATTAACCACCGAACCATGCAAATTTATCTCAAGAAACCTTTTGCAAATTTAAAATAGGGCCTTTGTAGTCTCTCCAAATAAAAATTTTGGAGTCTCATTCAACAATTTTTTTTCCTTTCACCTTCACCTGAACCGAATCATAAAAATAATTTAAGGAACCCAATTTTAGTCAGATTATGAATTTGAGAAAAGCTCCAAGAACCATTAGAGATTGAAGTATTAAGTTCTCTTCTTTAGAATGATTAAAGAGAGAGTCCATACTCATGTAAATTCCCTCATTGTGCTTCCCTTAACTGACATTGAAAAAACAAATCATGAATCATTTTGCGACTTCAAATAAAAGCTAACATTGCATAATAGCTTCAATGAGTTGCAACTCCTTCGAAAGAGAGACTTTCCTCAAATTGTGATTGCAAATGCTATCACAAGAATTACGACATCACATAAAATACAAAGTAGTAATTTTATTGAAGTCTCCAAATAGTTTTCATCAAACAAATAGAATTAAGAATGTTGATAATAGATAAACTCGTGTCTCTTTTGTTCTTTGGAAAGGTTGATTATTATTGAAATACCTCATAGTTAGCTCAAAATGGAGTATTTTCTAGTTCTCTTAAGAACTTTATACCTCTTTTTTTTGTCAAAAACCTGTTCATAAGAACTTAGCAATTTTGTCAAAAACTTGTTCATAAGCATTTGTAAAACACAGCAAAATGTATAGCACAGTAACTTGAAGAGTTGGAACGAAAAATCTTCAAGAAGAAGGAAATTTCACTTGGGATCTGCACTCTTAGATAACTTCATGATGAAAGGAGCCCAAAAATGGGTGGTTCTGATTTTCTTAATCCAAGTTAGAGGAAGCTTAATTTGTTAGAAGATTGATAAGTCTCAATCTAAGATTTTGTGATATTGTTAGACCTCTAATACAAAATAGCTAAAATTGTGAAGAGAATTTTGGAAATTAGCCACTAAACCATACAAATTTACCTCAAGAAACCATATGTAAATAAAATATAGGGCCTTTATGGTCTCTCTGGATAAAAATTTTAGAGTCTCATTCAGCAGTTTTTTTTCCTTTCACCTTCACTTGAACCAGAATTGAAATATAATTTAAGGAAAATAATTTTAGTAGGATTAAGAACTTGAGAAAAGCATCAAGAACCATCAAAATTTAAGTGTCTAAAATTTTATAATTTTGTTGGACCTCTAATACAAACCAACCAACGTTGTGAAGATAATTTTAAAAATTAGACACTAAACCATACAAATTTACCTCAAGAAACCTTTTGCAAATCAATGATAGGGCATTTATAGTCTCTTCAATAAAATCTTTGAAGTCTCATTCCAAGAAGTTTTTTTATCCTTTTACCTTTGCTTGAACTGAATCTTAAATATATATTTAGGAACCCAATTTCAGTAGGATTACGAACTTGAGAAAAGTGCCAATAACCATGAGATATTGAAGTGTCTAAGATTTTGTCATATTGTTAGACCCCTAATACAAACCATCCAACATTGTGAAGAGAATTTTAGAAATTAGGCAATGAGCCATAAATGTTCTCCTCAAGAAACCTTTTGCAAATAAAAAATAGGGCCTTTTTAGTCTCTCCAAATAAAAATTTTGGAGTCTCATTCCACAAATCTATTTCCTTTCACCTTCAGCTGAACTAGATCCTAAACATAATTTAAGTAACCCAATTTTAGTAGTATTACGAACATGAGAAAAGCACCAAGAACCATCAGAACTTGATGGGTGTAAGATTTTGTCATATTGTTAGACCTCTAATACAAATAAGCCAATATTGTGATGAGAATTTTGTAAATCTTGACACACCCTAATTCTAAGTGCAAGGGCTCTAACGCAAGTGTACTTATGGCATTCATAATATTGGATTTTGAGTCTAAAATATCAATCTCATAGGGAATGAGGTAGTTAGACTTAAGAGAAGTTCTAGCCTACTAAAATTAGTCTTAACCTAGAAGTAAAGTTGGTTTTAGGTTGTGCTAACTCGTTCTACATAACAACAAACTACTATTAAAGGTTTACTTCTACAAAAATCCTACTAAATAAATTTGAATTGATGAAATTCAATATATAAAATTACTCTCCCTTACAATGATATAAGTAGTGTGTAGGGAAATGAATACTTAAAATTTTAATTGTGGTTAGTGACAAATAGAAGCAATTCTCTTCTTTACCCTCTCTCGAGTTCATAAAAAAGTTTGGTTAAACTAGTTTTAATTCATTAAACCTCAATTTGAACCGATCAAAGATTATTTCCCTATCTATTTGCATCTCTCTATAGTTTACTTTTTCTTCGTATCCTATAGTTCAACATGAATATTCTAGTCATTTTTTCCATAGCTCTCTTGATTCATTGAAGATCACCATATTTTAATAATTCACTTGGCCAGAATGAAATATAAAAGAAGATTTAAAGAATACTCATCACATCAAAGATTGAAAACCAATTTTAAAAGCATTCTAAAATTCGTACGCAACTAACACAATTCTTACAAGAGAAAGGTTTAAAAACTTCTCACAAAGCATGGAAAAAACACCACAAAACGACTTTAACAGAAAGTAAATCCACTTGGTAATTGTGTTCTGTAAAAGTAAAATAAAAGAAATGCATAAGACTTAGCTTCTTCCTCTTCATAATGCTCTGAAAATGCTCTCTTAGGATCTCCTAGACCATTACTATCGTGTTGAATTCCCTTCTCACAATACACCTCTCAAATATCACAAAACTCTCTAAGTAAAACCCTAATTCTTTCCTACACTAAACCCTACTATTCTAATTCTTCTCCACAAAAATCCTCCTCTAATTCTTTACAAAGAACTACTTTTAATATGCTAAATAACTCATCATGTCATGAAGAGCAGTTATGACACCTAGGGCCCACTGAACTAGCACTTAGGGGCCACAGAACTAGCGCCTAGTCGTTGGTTTCTCTATCTGTTGTGTTATGCATTGACGCCTAGGCGCCCAGGGAAGTGGCACTAAGGTGCTTGCTAGGAGCGCCTTGATGCCCACCTAGGTGCATGTCTCTTAAATCTTCAATTGCTTCATATCAGCTTCGCTTCGCTTCATTTATTCCCCACTTCATTTCACTTCTACTACATGTTGTATCTATAAGAAAAAAAAAATAACATTCTTTAAAGTGCAATTTTATTCATAAAAATGTGCAAAATATAAATAAAATTAAGCATGCTTTTCTATACATCAAAATCCCCAAACTTAAAAGTTACTTGTCCTCAAGTATTATTAGAATTTTAAAACCAAATCTATTAATTTGAGGAAGTGGGTTTAATTAAATTTATCAAAAAATTTACATCAAGAAAACTCATAGTACAAATTAAACTAATCCTGGTAGACAAGTCTAGCCCTAGGGTAAAATTAAACCTTTCATTTAACTAAAAAAACTTGATTTTTTACTCAATTCACAAAGCAATTAATAAATGTTAACTAAAGTAATTTAAATGGTGGAAAAATATAATTTAACACTCCGTTTTAAAAAGAAATACAAATACATGTTTATTACACATAAGCCTAGGAATGTAATAATGTTTCAGTTTTAAGAAGAATCTAGTGAAACTAAATTTTGATTAGGTTTGTCCTCAAGCTTCTCCCCACTCAATATTTTTTCTTTTAATCACTTTTTTT
>NEWO01000628.1:149621-212789 GCA_003013225.1 Phalaenopsis aphrodite
AAAATAATTATATGAATTAAATTAAATTGTGAAAATTCACATTTTCTCCTCTGCTGTCATAATTTACCTATCAGTAGGGTTACATAAGAATTCCAAAGTCATTTGACTTAAATTTAACAAATTATGAAAGTTTGGACCCTTAGGGGCAAAATTGTAATTTTGGATATTTTGGCCTTAATAAACATTTAGGCTTAAACAAAATGGGAAATAGGTAATTTCTGATATTAATTAACTCATTTGATGATTTACAATCAAAAATGGGCTTAATTGGTAGAAACCCACTTCACTTTGCCAAATTATAAGATAAATAAATAATTCCTATAATTATCAAAATTTTGGAAACTTCATTAGCATAAAATGACTTTTGAATTTAGGGGTATAACTTTGGAAATCAATGATTTCATACCCTTATTTGATAATCAAAATGATGTTTAAATAATCTTGATAATGATCACTTCAAGTTTTAAATCTTTTAAAAATTAATGCACACACTTAATACATTCAGGTCTTAAGGACTTAGTGGTGAATTTAAGCCAATATTAAAACTTGATAAAGAGGATTAGAAAAATAAACATAATTAAATTTCTTTTAAACACCACAAGTCCAATTAGGACTGAAAAAAAACTTGGTTAAGTGTCCTTAAAGACACTAATTTGCCCCTTTAGGGTCTTCACCAACCTAATCTTCAAATTAAAAGACAAATGACATTTACCCTATTCTTAGGGATAATCAAGACATCAATATTCACTGAACATCAGGATATTCATGATGAATTATTAAGTAACATAATAAATTTTAAATGAACCCAATGCCTTTTATCAGACATTAAGAAGGTTGCATGGACCTGCTCCCTACACTTAACCTGGTGAATACCTTAGGAATCTATTAAACGTAATATGTTTTACTTAATAATATTATCCTTAAAATTTAAGGATCCCCAATACACAACATAGAGTTAGGAAGGTTTCCAAAACTTTACTTTTCCAGCTCTATATACTAAATTCTCTGACATGCATTTTGAGTTTTAGGTGATGAAACGAGAAGACTCGTCAGGTACACTTTTACAGTTTACAGTGTTTTATAGTCTTTCTTGTACTTTTCTACTGCTTTTCTTTTATGCTTGTACCATACTTACTGCATAAAAAAAACACTTGCATGTTAAAAATAAAACAAAACCAAAATCAAAACCAAAAACAAAATTTCAAACAAAAATACCTCACAACATTTTAAAATATAAAATAACTCAAATATTAATCACAAACATCGTAAAAAATACAACTTCAACTAAATTAAAACGTCTCTATTGGAAGATCGGAAACCCTCGGAGGAGTTAACCTACGGTTGCTAACGAGGTTTCCCACGGTCTAAATGAAATTATGGAACTCATTAAGTTGAGTTTAGTAAATTCATTTGGACTAAGTGATTCCAATAAAAAAGTAGTGATGCCGGGACGATGGAACCGTAGGATCTTGACCGGTGTCGCTTTAATCAACTTTAATATGCCCATAATAAAATTTAAAGAACTTTAACATTATAACCAAATGACATAAAAAAACTTGAACTCTGCTACAACGANCATGTGGTAGTTGAAAGAAATAAAATTGAGAATATTTGGGATTTATTGGGATTTTATGGGATTTTTGGATTTTGGGTTAAAGGAAGGTCTTAAGGGCAGTTAGGTAATTTGGGGGTGTCTGGGGCAAAAGACCCAAGATTAGTATTTCAAATAGAATTGGATAGCTATCCATTCTAAATGAACCATGGATCAATAAAACCCTCATTTTGAGATCTTATGTATTGGTTTTAGCCAAAATATTGTGAGGATATCGTGTACCCTAACTCCAAACTAATATCCAAGGTCAATCTTAAGGTCAAGTAGTCCTATAGGAACTCTTCTTGAATTCTCTCATAATGATCTTACCTACTATATGCTAGAGGTTAAGACTAATATGTGGAACTTCAAGTTAAGTAAAGAGAAGAGTTTTGAATTTCTAATTGTGGGGGTACTTTTTCTAGTTTTCTAAGACTAGTCAATAGGAAAGTCCTATGGCTAGACCTAGGATACTAAAGAAGTTTCTAGACATCAACCAAAAGTGAGGTCAACAGTTCCTAACATATAGACCTACAAAATAAACATGAAAAAAACCTTTCTTTAAAGTGTAATTTTGATACACCAAAAATATATGCATTTTTAGACCCATATTTTATACCTATTTTTGGTGATACTGCACTTTAATGGAAGGTATTTTGATGTTTTCTTACAAGTTGTTGATGTTTAGGGCTTAAAGCAAAAAGAAAGAAAAAAGAATGAAATTTAGAGTTAAAACGAAGTTTTTAAAGAAATGCTCAGTGCCGACGGCGCAAACGATATAACGTGAAGATTTTTTACTCAGCGTCGACAGCGCCAAAGGCAATGCAGACCCCATTTCTAGAATGTTCGATGTATTTAGATGATTTTTTGAGGTGTTTTTGGAGGCACATCTTAGAGAATCGACCTTGGGCTCTATTTGGGGCCAAACTTCATCAGAAAAAGCACTCCTCTTGTTGACCTCACTTTTGGTTGAGGTCTAGAAACTTCTTTAGTAGCCTAGGTCTAGCCATAAGGCTTTCCTATTGACTAGTCTTAGAAAACTAGAAAAGGTACCCTCACCATTAGAAATTCGAAACTCTTTTCTTTGCTCAACTTAAAGTTCCACATATTGATCCTAACCTCTTACAATTAGTAGTTAAGATCATTACGAGAAAACTCAAGAAGAGTTCCTATAAGACTACTTGGCCTTAGGATTGACCCTGGGTGTTGGTTTGAAGTTAAGGTACACAATATCCTCACAATACCCTGGCTAAGACCAATATATGGAGACCCAAAATGGGGATTTCATTGATCCATGGTTCATTTANGATTTGCTTGAGAAAGAGTTTTCAAATAAGTATTGTTTGTTTATCAGTGTTGTATGAACTTTCTTTTATATATGAAATTTGTGTTTTCTATTTCTTTCTCATGAAGTCTTAGTAGTTCCCTCTATCTTCCTCCATACTCTGAGATATGGTGAAATAAAGTGATAATATGAATGTGCCAATATTAAATTATAAAATAAATTGTGATGATTTTTCAACTTCAAAATTAATTTACTTTTTAATCTTGCCAATTGAATTATTAAAATGTGTTGAGAAACATATGATCCGGGAAATGGAGTATGAGTTCTACAACAGAGTAAGAATCATATTTGATTCAATGAAGAAGAACATCGTTTATGGAATTAAGTGCAAATAAATAGAGAAATATTCTTTGTTGGGTGTAGAATTGGAGAACCTTTAGGATGACAGACTAAAATCTTCAATTCAGTCTTAGTGTTTAAAAACTGAAGCGAGAGCTAGCCTTCGGGTGAAAAGAAGTGGGAGCTTTGGAGTGGGAGCTGGTATCCTCCTAGCCTAGCCACGGATTTAAGGACTAAACACTGAGATTAGCCAATGATTTTCTATGCACTGTATCAGGGTAGAGAATTAAAATTGCTCCTATTTGGCATAATACATATTACATTTATCTCATCTAATTTTACCATAGCCTCATTGTAATGGGAATGATGCTTTTTCATATAAGAATCTCCGTTACATAAACATAGTTAATAGATTAGTATTTACTGTTTTAAATTTTGCATATTTGATTTGATAATAGTTTAGAAATTTAATTTTGATTATATCTTAACAATTGAAATTAGTGATAGTGATTTCAATTGACTTTCTGTGAATTTCTTAGCAAATTTGTCATTTCCAATTTAAACCTTCCCTATAGGATCAATATTTGGGGCTTAAATAGAATGTCCATTATTACTTGATAACGATACATATACTTGCGTAAAATCTGAATATTAATTGATTGTATTTAATTAAATTTTACACAATCTATCGCAACAAAAAAGTTGGATCCAATTTCATCCAAAAATATGTGAGAAGTGTAAAAGAGATTAAGTATAGAAAGACATATCAAAATGTGTCAGGACATAATTTTCTTTCTTGCTTGTTTTTGCTACAAATTGCACTTTTTTGTTTATTTTCTCTCTAAAACTTAATTTCCTGTACCTGAAATAAAAAATTTATAAAATACCTTTCTTTAAAGTGCAATATCGTTGAAAATCACCAAATAGAGGCATTAAAGCATTTGAAATATTGAGCATTTTTAAGCATGTTAGTTTTCAATATTTGACATTGGGTGTTCAAAAGGGAATATATCAAATGGGAACATTTAATTTCAGGAATCCAAAGAAATGAAAGATAAGAGATATTCATGATCCGAGGGAAATCTCGATGTCTTCTCAAACTATCCTACTATTTGGCTTCAATTTTTAGAAAACATTATTTGATGTTTCATATTGTTAGTTTTATTATTTAGAGCTTACATTGACCACACAAATAGTCTGGAAGATGGGATGATTTATATCGTGATGAGCAAAAACCTTAGAGCCTAAGACGAGTTAGGGCATATATTGCACAACATGGTTGTGTAAAAGCCTAAAGATAAATTGAGGAATTATGTTGTATTAATTCTAAGGAAGGTTGTTGCTATAGACTGGTGTCCTCTACTTGCTCCAGATTTCTCTGAGCTATTCGTCGAAGTGAGAGCTTCAGATAAATACTTTATGTCTTATGCTTTTCTTTCAATATTTATTAATCTAATTAATTAACAGTTATGTGTCTGGTTCTTACAACGATCCACCCTAGGTAAATCGGCTATTGTTTTATATTCTAAGGTCATGCAATTACAAAAGCAAAAGTAAAAGAACATTAAAAGAAAATGTTGCAATAAAATTGTTGCAAATATTTAAATTAGCATACCTAGGCTTTTGCTACCACTACATGATTAGCATCAAAACCATAATATAATTGCAGGAGATTTAAATAAATTACAGAAAAGTGAACAAAAGAATACGATACTGGAAAAGATGAAAAATGAGTCATAGTAAATCACGAAAAGGAAAAAGAAAACCCCTGGTCACATATGAAAGATCAGAACTAAGTGTAAGACATTGGTAAAGGCAGGGGCTCAGAGGTGGACTGTGTGTTTCCCAACCCTGAGTAAGAGCTACCAACCCAATAAGCTACGGAGGGAAATTATAACATCGATCCAAGTGATTAACAGTGGACCTTTACAAGTTCTCATTTTTAATTTAATTTTCGTGCATGTAGAATTTAATTTAACAAGCAATAAAAATTTTGTTGTTGTAAATACTTTTGTGCAAAGTAGTATAGTCTACAAGTTAATTACTTTAATCAAGCTAGAAGTACTGACAACATATAAGTATCGGGGGTAACAATCTCATCAAGAGTCAGCAAATAATATCATCGGTCCTTATCCTCTCCCCTTGTATTAAAGGTCCTCAAGGTAGGAAATACTATTCTAAAATCCTACTTCATATCCCTCGTTTTAGCACACATTAGCATTATCTTCATGGCCCTAGCCACCTAGACCTCTGACTTACATAAGTTTGGTAATCCATATATGGCAAAAACAAATAGCTCCAGTTGCTCACAAGGATTAAAATACCTTAGAGAAGACTTGAATCCTTGAGCATTGGGTCATTAATGTAGGATAGGTAGCATATGGCATTTTTATTAATTTAGGTGAATTATCAGGCCCCGGTGCATAACTTGTTGGGTCTCTAAAAGTTTTAAGGTTGATTTTCTTGAATGAAATATAATAAGTTCAATTGTTCTTCAAAACACCTTAAAGATTATAAAAGCGTTCGGGGCATAACCCTAAACAACATTTAAAACCCTTTGAAATGTTTTGATTTCATTTGAACTTATTACATTGTTAAATGAGTCCCCCAAAGTTAAGTTTAGATTCAGTGGTAATTAATTTATCTTGTGCGCTTTTAAACTTGATGTTTTAATTATCTCATGAGCAGAGTAAGTAGGTATTCACTCGGTGTTCTACTTAAAAATTATGTGAGTGGGTGTTTGAGGCAAACTGAATTATTAAGGAACTTGTGCTCATGATTAAAATTTGACTTGTAGTGTTTTAAATGTATTCTTGATTAATTATTTTTCTCTTTTCTAAACCTCATTAGGCAAATTCAGATCAGACCTAGTTCACTACTAAGCCCTTTGATTACATTTATGGATATGTTTATAATAATTAAGGATGTTGGATTAAGTGGATTTATTTCTCATTAAAAGATTGCACTTATCGTCTAATCACCAATTAGAGGGCTTCAAATGAGTAAATTATAATCTTCTTAGCTCAAGTCCACTACTCTAAGATCATCGAATTAGGTTAACTTCCAAGTCACAATAATTTATAAAAATTATAATTTTACCATTGTTGTAGAAAAGTGGTGAATTGGTTTTTTCCGTTTAAACCTTCACGTTTCAAACATCTAAGGAAGTTTATTATGATCAATATTACTCATTTACCCTTTGACTTAACCTAAATTTTAATTAAGGTTTCAAAATCCATAATTAACATTTTGCCCTTAAGACCCTCAACTTCATAACTCCTTAAATTCAACTCAAATGACTTAAAAATTTTTGTAGTACATCACTCATGGGTCAATTAAAATATCAGAGATGAAATTATAATTTTTTGAGTGTTATTTAATTTTTAATAATTACTTTAGTCCAAAAATAGAGATTTTCAATGTTAATTCATTTGATTAATCAAAGTAAAGTTTTTATCCTTAGAAAAGTTATTGGAGATTCACCTAGACCTGAGGGCCACTAAGAATAATTTTCATAACTTTTGAGTTTTATTTTAATTAGTTATTGATTTTGGTGATTAATTAAATAGAAAATATAATTTAATTTCAAAAATTACTTTTTATATTTTTATTTAGTCTCTCCGAGTTCATAAAACTCAGAAAAACAAACTTTTCATTTTTTTTATTTCTATTATATTTATTGTGATTATTTTAATGTAAAATTAAGGAAATTACATTTTAGACATTTAAAAATATATAACTATATTAAGAAAACTAGGAAAGAAGTTTTAAGTGGTCCCAAGTGGTTAGAGAACACTTTCTGACATTTTGATGCATTTTTATATTTTGTGATTTTTAAATATTTTTAATTATTTTCAAATAAAAAATAGCTCAAAATAAACTATTTATTTTAACATTAAGTTTTATCTTTCTTGAGTGCCCCTAGTTGCAAGAAACACTCCAAACCACTTTTCATAATTTTTTTAATTATATTTTATTTATCATAGTTATTTTAGTGTAAAAAAATCTCATTTACTTAGAAAAATAAATTTTGATATCAAACACAATTCAAATGGGTTTCAAATTTTAATAGAGGCTTAATATGTTCATTATCTTCATTGTGGATTAAATTTTGTGGTTTTTTGAATTATATTTCATTTTCTTAATTTTTTATTAGTTTTAATGACTTAATTACATAAGATTAAACTCCTTTTATATTTTTCCTAAGGCTCTCTGATCACAATGAACCTACCAAAGTAATTCCCATATTTTTCTAATTTATATTTTAATTTATATAATTATTTTTAATAAAAAAATAGGTGACTTACCTTAAAAATGAAGGCTTTTAGGGTTAGGGGTGTTCACTGAATTTGGAAAAATCAGGAAACACTCCTAATCACATGAAAGATAAACCCTCCACGTTTCAAGTCATGGTGATTAATATTTAATTAAATAAAATTAAAATAAGTTCTATGGTACTTAATTAATTAAAAATAAAATATATGACAAATAATTTTTAATTTTTGGTTCATAATTTTCTACTTTATTCATTGAGCACAGGGCTATTTTATTTTATTTTTAAGAATTCTCTACACCANATACAGGATTTTGAGGTAAAGCGCTCTTTCATTTAAACTATGAAAATTATGGGGTCAGTTTGACTTCATCTTTTCCAAAACTAAAAATTTTTTTAAACGTCTTTCTGAAGCGGGCAATGGAATTTCAATTCTGATGACCGAAAGCTTCTTACGGGCAAACCCCACACCAAAAATAGTGCCGATAAGAACAATTTGTGACATTTTGATGCATTTTTATATTTTGTGATTTTTAAGTATTTTTAATTATTTTCAAATAAAAAAATAGCTCAAAATGAACTATTTATTTTAACATCAATTTTATCTTTCTTGAGTGCCCCTAGTTGCAAGAAACACTCCAAACCACTCTTCATAATTTTCTTAATTATATTTTATTTATTATAGTTATTTTATTGTAAAAAATCTCATTTACTTGGAAAAATAAATTTTGATATCAAACACAATTCAAATTGGTTTCAAATTTTAATAGAGGCTTAATATGTTCATTATCTTCACTGTGGATTAAATTTTGTGGTTTTTTGAATTATATTTCATTTTCTTAATTTTTTATTAGTTATAATGACTTAATTACATAAGATTAAACTCCTTTTATATTTTTCCTAAGGCTCTCTGATCACAATGAACCTACCAAAGTAATTCGCATATTTTTCTAATTTATATTTTAATTTATTTAATTATTTTTAATAAAAATAGGTGACTTACCTTAAAAATTAAGGCTTTTAGGGTTAGGGGTGTTCACTGAATTTGGAAAAATCAGGAAACACTCCTAATCAGATGAAAGATAAACCCTCCACGTTTCAAGTCATGGTGATTAATATTTAATTAAATAAAATTAAAATAAGTTCTATGGTACTTAATTAATTAAAAATAAAATATATGACAAATAATTTTTAATTTTTGGTTCATAATTTTCTACTTTATTCATTGAGCACAGGGCTATTTTATTTTATTTTTAAGAATTCTCTACACCATGTTATGAATTTTTAAAGTTTCTGAATTAATATAAATAAAAAATGCCATTTTTTTTACTTATTCACGTGGCGCCACGTCCTTCCTTGGCGGCTTTGAAAATCCACGTGACATGCTCCCATTCAACACTGCCATCTGTGGTAGTGCTGACTTGACCCGTGTTTTATGTTCCATCTCCTCATCTGACTCCTCCATCATTGGATCAATACATGTGCGAACGAACGTCATCCGTTCATTGTCCCCATCTGACATAAACCAAGAATCATCCACACTAAATTGCTTTAGTATCGCTCGATACTCAACCAAATCACTCACGGTTTGATCCTATAACTTCATCTAATCAAGACGAACATATCCATAAGGTTAAAAACATATGAAATACAAGTTCACTTCACAATTAGTGAAATTGGATTATACCTTAGCCCAAGAGGTGAGACCTCAATTGAGTTGTTGCAGAAGCTTCCTTAAAGTCCCACAAGCGTGCTTGACGCATCACCTTCCTCTGGGATGGGGTCTAGCTATGAGGTCGATCAACAGGTGACACGAGCTTGGTCTAGGAGTGGTTTAGAGTGTTTGGGAGAGAAGGGTTCTGATGTGGAACTTTCTCATTTGGCCTGAGGAAGCTTTTGGGACAATCAATTTCAAGGTTTGTGGAGTTTGGTGGAGTGACAAAAAAAGCCACGGATTTCAAGCTTAAAATTAGGGTTTACAGTGGGGGAGATGGCTGGAATTTGATTGGGATGTGCTTAAGAAGGCCTAGGGAAGCTTTGAAAGCAATTTAAAGTGGTCTCTCTAAGGAATTGACAATACAGTACATTTGGTCGTGAGAGGGGCTCAATTTATAACCATGGAATTAGGGCTTAATTGGCCAAGCCAGGGGGTGGAGAAGGATGCTTAGGTGACTAGCTAGGTCAGGGAAGGTCAGGGAAGTTTTAATTGTGATAATTTTGAGGCTAGGTGCTCTAGTTTCACGGGTTAGTGGGAGTAACCAAATTAAGAGATAAGTTTGCATGATTTAAGGGACCCTTGGTCCATGGCTCAAAATTGGGTCCTTCGGTGATTTGATTAGCATCCTTAGAGGTTAATCAAGGCAAAAGAAGATTAGGATTGGTTAATTTCAAAAGTATAGGTTATCTTGGATTTTAAGCTCAAAATTGGGTTGGGTTAAAAATTTGATTTGGGATTGGTTTAAAAATTAATTGAAGGGTTCAATTTGTCTAGGGATGTCATAAAGAGTTTAGGAAGTGAATTTAGCGAGATTTAATTGGTTACATGGTTCAATTTAATGGAATTGGAAGTTTGGCCAAGTTTAGGGCATTTGATTTGGGCTTGGGTTTTTGTTAGGTTTGGGTTTGGATTTGTGTCATGTGAAAGCTCAATTTAGTTTATAAAGTTGTCATGAGGAATTTAGGATTTGAAATTAGGATTGACAATTTTCTCTAAAATTATTTTGATTTCTCTATTATATACTTCTGCTAAACCACTTATTTGTAGATGATATATTGTGGCAATCTTATGCTTAATTCTATACTTAGTAATGAAAGTCCTAATTTTTATATTCCTAATGTGGCTCCCCCCATCATTAATGATCACTCTAGGCATACCAAATTTACTAAAAATATTCTTCTCTAAGAATTTAGCTACACTTTAAGCATCATAATTTGGAAGAGCTGCTGCCTCAATCCATTTTGAAACATATTCCATAGCTATCAAAAATTATAAATTCCCACTTAATTTCAATAAATAAACAATCCCCAAATGTATTTACATGTACCCCTTCCTTAGAATTAAGTTTTAAGAAGTGCAACTTTGTTGTAAAATTTAACTTATGTTTAATCAAGATTTTTGTTATATATTGCCAAAAAAATTGTTTTGAACAAGTAGATCTTATAGTTGTCCTCAATCCAATCTCTTGATTCAATTAAAATTTAATGTGATTTAGGAGATTCAAGAAGTAGTCAAATTCAAGAGAGTTAAGGGTTTTCCCTTATTCTCTACCCAACCTTTCTTAAAAAAGTCGTATTCTTCAAATTTTTTTGCTCCCAACAAAATCTTTTCTAGTGCGCTAAGCTCCCATTGTGATTGCATTTATTGGAAAAGAGGGTTGCATAATTGGGTGGGAAAGAGGGTTTTATATATGGGTTTCACAAAAGAAGATGATTCTTCAAAGTCATTGTTAGGAAGCAAATCAAATATTTGTGATGTTGATTGGGCTTTCCTTAGAGAGATGCTCAAAAGAAATCTTTGTTAATAAATTTGAATTTACAAGATTCTCTAAATCCTACTTGCACCCATATATCCCCTCAGTTAAATTCTGCTTGAGAGGTTCAATTCTCTAAATTCTAAAGTAATGGAATCATAAAAATTATTATGCATGTTATAGGCTAAATTTGGTTAAATTTTGATGAAATATTTAGTTACATATGTTAAGATTTAAGAGTCTGTTTGGGGCAGCTGCAACTTATTAAAAAATAATTGTGAAGCTGCTGAATAATGATTTGATGCTAAAAAAGTTATGGTGGCTATTACAAATTTTCTTTTTCAAAAGTCAGACTATAACTAGAAAGCTGCCACCGCATTTAGCAGGAGTGGTGGGAAAACACAAATTTCAACAATAGCTTTTTTAAAAAGAAGCCAAAAGGTAGTTTACCTAAGCAGACAAAACTGCGCTGCAGTGCCGCACCACCATCGCACTGCCGCCCCAAATGGACCATAAGTCTTTTTGCTCAACTAAGAATTTAATATTAATTATATGAATGTGATTGATATGTTATCATATATATTTGGCACAACTCACTTGTAATTGGCACTTTAAAGTATAATCTATGCAAGATAAAATTCTTATTAATAGTTAATTAGTAACAATTAAGTTATTTAAAATGATAATTTATATATAACCAATTTTCACTTATATTAATATTAGTAAATAAATAGCAATAATGCATAGATTAATTTATTTTCCTAAAAATGTATTTGTATCTAACTTATTTGATAGATTATTACTAAGTATACTTTACAGTTTTTTTCAACCCTAATTAGATTAATTAAATCATATGTAGAATACATTAATAGCCAAATTGATTTTTAATTACAAAAATTTCTAAACCAATTAAACACAAAAGTACTAAATAAAATTAAAGCAGAATACAATCATTTAATATATCTTTAATATTTATTTTTAATCAATTAGCATTGCTTATTAAAAATAAAATTTTAAAGATATAAATTAACATGATCAACTTAAAACATAAATTAAAAAAATAGTTTCTAGTCTCTTAAACACTATTTATTTCTACCCTAATTCATGAAACACCAAGTTGTTATGAGGGCTCTATTCCTTGGGGGAAGGCATTGATGGGATCAACTTGTGAAGAAGAATACAAATTCATAGCAAATATTTATCTCTTACCCAATATCCCAAAAAACCTTCAACTCAAATTCTTAAAACCCTAAACATCAAATCAATAACGAACGCTTGAACATGTCAATTACAAAGAAACGAGGAAGTAGTGACAAGATATGGATGGCAAAGGTAACCATCATCTTTGGCCCCCTTTGGTGTGCATATGTTCAATAAATTTTATAACCATGTCAAACTTTTGAATTTAATTAATTCAACATTTTAAACAAAACATAGTTGAAAAGAGACTTAAAATTGTTGTGGATTTATTTTATCCAAAATGATTGATTGGAAAATTTTAAGTTTAATTTTGCATAAATCCTCAGATAAATTTGGTTGTACAATAGTTGGAAGTAGAATTTAACTCAAGTAATTTTCTATTATTTCTACAAAACAAGAATTAATAAGTTCTAAACTCAGGTAATATGATAAAGGTAGACTAATTCCTGGTAAACTATTTTGATATTTTTTTCAAGACTTTAGTCTCATAGTACATAAATAAATTTAATATTAATTATTTGATGGTGTAGTTATTAAAGCTAACTTAAATTTGATTTAATTATTCTTATTTTAATTACATTATTCAATAATTATTAATTACCCAATCTAATTAATCATCAATTAGAATTTTACTTTGCTAAACAATCATTAGTTATTAGTTTATTATGCATCAATTAAAATAATATAACATCTCAATTAATCATTAATTGTACAATATTAAGCCAATAAAATTTCATTTAGTCTAATTAAATAAAAATAATATTTATTTAATTAAGCAAATATTTTAAAATTTAATAATAATAATAATAATCATGAATATTCATTGAAATTTTATAAATTTTCATCACATCAATTAAAGTATAATTAAAAAAAACAACTTATGATTTAATCTAATTGTTTATCAATAATTTTTAAATCTATTTAAATATATTATTTTGTTCTTTAACTAAATTTGATCATAAACCGTATTAATTCATTTAATTTAATTGTATCTTTAGTCAAGTAATACATAACGCAACGCGGACCTGACGACCGTTTCGCACCATTTCTGCTTACCTTCCTCTCCTACCCGAATCGCTCGACGAAGACAAGCTTGAAGTTGCGACCGGAGCTTGCCGGCAGCACCAACCGGATCGCGGCGGTGTGTACTCCTCGTCTTCCCCCTTCCGCTCCTACGCGAGACCCTTGAGGAAAAAGGAGCGAGGAAGTTTCAACGGGAGCTTGCAGGCGAAGGTATGGATGGTATTCTTTCGCTCTTTTTTCTGCCCCTTTCTATTAGCTAAATCCGTTAAATACGCAGTACTTCTGGATTCTGAAAAGCAAGATTTAGTAAGATTCCGTTGGATTTAAAATTCTGTTTGGACCATTTGGTAGGATTTATGGTTAATCCTGTGTAAATCCTGGTTAATTCCGGATAGCAAACTTCCCCTAAAATCTTAACAGTTAGATTTACTTGCTTTGCTAAAAAGAGGGGGAAACTGGATTGAGTATAACTGTAAGATTTACTTGCGCTAGTTAAAACTTTTTTTTTTGCACGATTTAACCAAAATTTCAGTTAAATTTTGCAACTAAACAGCCTTTTTTGAATCTTCGCCCCCAAGGAATAGTTCCTTGTCGGGTTATCGGAAGCCATTGGAGTTATTGAAGCGAACCAAGGGGCTCGTCAATAATGGGCAACATAGACACCTCTGGAAGTGGAATTGCTGGTGATAAGTGTCGGCGATTGGGCTGGATGGCAGCTGCTCTGTTTGCAGTCCTTCTGGCTACGACAGTGATTCCAAGGAGAACCTTCATCTTTAGAAATTCAAAGAAGACCTGCGAGTTAGCGGTACTTACTTTGAAATTCTCTTGAATTAGTTCAAATTTGCTTCAATTTTTTTTTTTAATTATTAATCTTGAAAAATGGTTTGCAGGACTCCAGAAAGTATACGGGCATCGTGGAAGACTGTGCTTGTGGCTTTGAAACCGTGGATTCTCTCAACAAGAAGGTACTGCATCCCATTCTACAAGAGCTAGTCGGTACACCCTTCTTCCGGTATTTTAAGGTAAAACTTGAAGTTTCTTGTTTTTTTTTTTTCATTTGGTCTTTTATATTGTGTTGTTGCTATTTTGGGGGTTCTTTTTTTATTTTTCTTTTTTCTTTTTTGTTTTTTTCTGATAAAAATGGACGTTTGTAGTTTAGGACTTGGAAATATTTCAACGAGCTCAAGTTTTTAGAATATTTTGGATTAGTGGATGAAGAAGGTGGACATGGTTTTGAGAATTTTTACCTTGCAACTCTTTCAAGGTTCAGGAATGCTAGAAATCAGTAAAATGCTAATCATGATTTTTAATGAAAATATTGAACTTCATGTAAATCTATTGTAATTTTAATCAAATCATTGAGAGGATGGCATCGTAGACTTAAAAAAAAAAGAAAAAAAAAACAAAAATGTCTTAGAAGTAGATGATAAAAACACCACCACCAACAATAAAGCCTTAATCCCAATACGCTACATGAATCCTTTTTCTCTATTGCATCCTATTTAGTCATATTTTCATTTAGTTCTATTAAATTAAGATCATTTTTTTACAATAAGCCCAAGTCTTCCTAAATGATAAAAACATCATGCAAATATATTTCTTACCCTTGAAGCGTCCACATGTTTGTTCACTACAAGTTGTTAAGAATCTATTTCACTAAGCATCACTAAAACATTTTTTTTTGCCCTTTGTATTATGTAATTTTAAATGTTTTTTTTAGAATAATCTAGACATTATTTAAATTTTTAAATAACAAGGTATAGTGTTAAGTTTAAGATCTTCAAATTGAATGACAATTTTTCTCTATGAAGCACAATAATTTTCAAACAGCATCTGCGTGCATGTTAAACAAATGTTAGACACAAACACGGCTCTAATGCACCCTGGCATGAGTTCATCACTTCAAAATTTGTGTCGTAGTCTTTTTAGTTTGAAATTGTTCTTGAACACTAACTAGATATGGAGGATTGGGACATGGATATGAAGAAGGCGTGACTTAGAACTCAAAATCACTGGACTTAAAATATAAGCTTGTGAAGGAAATAATATATGTATTATTGCGTACACTAGTTGCCTTAATTTTTTGTGATACAATTGCACCTACTCTTCTTCTTACATCACCTCTTTGATTGTATGAAGTTGTCCTGCATCTCCGCCTCTTTGGCGTCCTCACATATACACATTTTCTTCTTCAAAACTGAAGACAACAGAATATGATTTTGTGACTTCAAGAGCTTGGATCAAAGTCAAGGTTTTGCCATAATTTTAGAAGTCATTCTGCTATCTTCAAAACCAATACCATGCTATACCCTTCGAAGTTAGTAATCCTTTTCAGCTGAAGTTTTATTGTGTCAACCTTGAAACCATCTTCAAACCCAATATCAAAGTTGAGGCCATGCCCCTAACTAGCTATTTCGAACAAATGTTGAAGTTGTATTGCGTTACTCTATCCTTCTTTTAATACTATAATAGAGTTACTAACTAATAAATAGAAAGAGTTAAATAAATCCTATCAAACAACAAAGTCTTCTGCTTAACTTCTTTTTAGGCATTATCTTCCTTTCTAAATATCATTTAGATGAGATCAAGTTGTTCCTAAGATTTTATTTGGCTCCATTTATTAGCCATTTAGATTTCTCATGAGGAATTTTGATTATATGAAAAACATCTTAAAAACTTATTATATTTATAGATATTTTTAATGACTACATGAGCCTATAGACTATATATTCATGCGGTCATGTATAGATTTAGTTATTAAATAACTAACACTTTTTATTGTAAACTCAGAATTAGTAATTTAGTAGAGAATAGTTGATATTTTATATATTTCATATCATATATTCATGTGGTCTTGTATAGATTTAGTTGTCATGTTAAATTTTTTATAGTTATGCTATATTATTTTGTCGATGTTGTGTTATTTCCATATCCTCATGTTCGTGTTTGTGCTTCATAATTGTGATTTCAAGAAGTTTGACAACTTCTATTTATTTGTTTAATTGCACTTGTAAAAAATTAACTTGATCATGATGAAGCATTATAATTAATATGCAATGGAAGAATAAATTTATTAAATAATTATTTGTTTATTTGTTACTTTTCTTTTAATAATCATCAAGCATAAAATATTAAGACCCATCTTATATTAAGCGTCTATCATTTTTCTGTTTGTAGAGTTTTTGTTCACTTGACGATTCATGTACATTATACAGTTGCTTCCTCGAGAACAATATAAAGTTTCATCTAAAGATTAGCTAGTGTCGTTCAATCCATAAGCACATAACATACTCAAAATGTATCTTTTTGATCCACAAACCGGGAAGTATTCTTAAAAATTCTTAGGTAAAAACTATAAACAATTATATGTACACTTAATTTCTTCTTTTATAAGTATTTGGGACTTAGAATAAGATTTTCAGTTCACATTCATTGCAAACTTTGCTGTACACAGTAGTGGATACCATTTTTTAAAAACTCGACTAGTTGCAAGAAAAGAGTTATGCTAATTCAAAAAATTAAAGTGATGAAAAAGAAAGCAAGAACAAGAGTATTAATACTTTTGGAAAATTATTGTTTCTTGAAATTTCCAAGCTTTCAGCCGAACTGAAATTTCTTCTTTAGGAGTGATAATTAGAATTCATATCAACATCTGCAAAACACTGTTATAACCCAATGTCTACAACAACAACAAAGTCTTAATCCCATTACGTTGGGTCGGCTATATGAATCCTTTTTCTCTATTGCGTCCTATTTAGTGTCATATTTTCATGTAGTTCTAATAAATTAAGATCATTATTTATACAATACGTCCAAGTCTTCCTAGGTCTACCTCTGCCTTTCTTAACATAAGTCGAATCTAAAACATCTACTCGCCTAATCGGATAATCAGATGGTCGATGCTTAATGCGACCAAACCATCTAAGACGGCTTTCTCTAATTTTGTCCGTCACAGGAGCTACTCCAATCCTATCACGGATATAATCATTTTGCATTTTTTCTTTAAGTGTAAAGCCACTCATCCACCTAATCATTCTCATCTCAGCAACACTTAACTTAGTATTATGCTTCTCTTTTATAGACCAATGTTCAACGCAGTAGAGCTTGTAGGTCTCACTACCGTGTTATAAAATTTTCCTTTCAGTCTAAGCGGTACTTTTCTATCACACAAATGGTCAGAAGCATTCCTCCACTTCAACCAACCAACTTGAATTCTACTATTAACATCCCCATCTATATCACCATCGCTTTGAACAACAAACCCGAGATATCTAAATTGTTCACACCTTTTAATATTTTGATCACCCAAAGCTATATTTTTGTCACTAGAGCTACTACTACTAAAATTACATTCCATGTATTCAGTTTTAGTTCTGCTCAAATGAAGGTCCTTAGACTCCAATTTAGACCTCCATAATTCAAGTATTTCTTGGGCTTTTTCTCTTGTCTTATCCACGAGAAGGATATCATTAGCTAAAAACATACACCAAGGTACATCCTCGTCCATGGAGAAAATAAAAACACACTTTAGTTTAAACCAGTAAGACCATCCATAACTAAAGCAAAATATATGGGCTTAAAATCGATCCCTGATGTAATCCAACAGAAATAGGAAAATATTTGGTCAATCCTCCTTCAGTTCGAACACAAGTAACAGTTCTAGTATACATATCTTTAATGACTTGAATATAAGTCGTATCAACGCCTTTCTTCTCAAGAACTCTCCAAAGGATATCTCTTGGAACCTTATCGTAAGCTTTTTCTAAATCAATAAAAATCAAATGTAGATTCTCCTTATTATCTCTGAACTTCTCCATCAAGTTTTTAAATAAATGTATAGCTTCCATGGTAGACCTGCCCGACATAAATCCAAATTGTTATAACCCAATGTCTAAATGATTTAATTTAGAAAACTTAATGGGTTAGTAAACAAAACAAACTTCAGGAAAATAACTTATTTGATATGATTTCTTAATAACCAAGAAATTTAAACAATCTACTTCCATCCTTCTTGCTGCTTCAAGAAAATTACTACAAAAGAAATATAGTTAAGTATAATAGCAATCTACAAATATTGAAAGGGTCAGACATGGATTTTGTTGAGGTCTTATACATTAAGTAGTGATTTTCCATATTCGTCTTCATTACCGCCAATAATAGTGCCAATGACAATTCCATCCGAGTCATTGAACTAATAAACTGGTAGTTAAATATAACTAAAATAGGAAAAATGGATTCAAGAGTTGTTTATATAATAAAAAGGTTTAAAAAGGAGGCCCTCATAAATTACTTTGATGAGAAATTTTAATTTCTGTGGCAGGCCTTGGAGAGTTTGAAGCCAACCAAAATGGCATTCCTTTAGACTCAGATGCCTAATTAATCGATTAGCACTTGAAAGAGTTTTAATTTTAGGCCACTTGTCTAATGTGAGATATTATTGAGACTTGATAGAGATAGTCAAAATAAATAAAGTTCTAAAAGAATATTGAAACTCATGCAATACAGATTCGGCAACCTACAATATTTCACTGCGAAATTGACAAATTTAATATGAAAAAAAAAAACAATGGCATTAATGCAAATTAGCATAATTACACATTCTTCAGAACAATCTCAGTTTTCTGGAAGCAAATGTTGTGTATGAAAAAAATAGGTGATCCCATATTTTTATTTCTTTAAATTTCTAGATATATACCAGAATAGTGTTCTTTAGCTTTTACTTTGTTAGTAAAATAATAAAATTATCATTTGAGATGCGTGAAGGGAAGTATCAACAAAAGTTGCTTTAATTTTTAAAAAATATTCAAACTATTATTAGATAGAAGCTTATCATTCAATGAAAATCTCGTGCATACGAAAAATCAATCTGCATTCTTGTATTCTCTGAGCTTCCAAATCTTAACTTTCAGCCATACTTTCCCTGAAATATTTATAATTAATATTGATTTTTAATAAAAAAATTAAATTTAAAAGTTAAAATTGAAATGGTTAAATAGTCTATAAAAGTGGGGCAATTCATGGACATATCTAAATTATACAAATTTTGAAAGAATATGCAAGTATATAAAATATGATTGTCTTTGCTAAGACATGGGCAATATTTGTGTTACAGCCAAAAGTTCGTCCGAGTAAATAAATACAACATTTATTATTTTTTGACTATTTACACATTATCATAATCCTTAAAGGTTGGTTAATTTGTTTTACATATTCTTTGTAATGTAATGTTTTTGACAGTTGTTGTTTGATTTATATTATCAATCAGAAATTCTTACATTGGTCCGACAAAATTCAAATAAAAATTCCTTAATCAAACTGGGCTATTGGAGCCATGTAGAAACCAAAATATAAAATTTAATAATAACTACTATGCATCAAGCCTAGGGAATAGAATTGATTGAAATAATTGGAATGTTAGAGAAGCATATGGATAAAGTGTTCTTTGAAAATCAATATCAGCTATGTAAAATTGTTAGGCGTATATCTAATGAAATGTTATAATTTTTTAGGCCATTTAAGAATTTTAATTTCCACTCAATGTTATGCCTAACCTTCCAACTGTAGAATCAATATTTTTTTTATTGTTTTTGTTTTGTGGGGTGGATGTGAAAGTCTGATTGGAGTGAGTGAGGTTGACAGGGGACTTGTGGCTTGCATGAGAGCAAGGGAGATAAATGCTTATGCAGATGGATAAAAATGTCTATATATTTTTGTGGTGTGGCTATACCTAGTCATTCAAACAATACCCTCTTGTTTGATTTTATGATAATAAAAAAAATTTAGAACGACCAAAATATCATAAACTTGCGACATACAAAAAAGATTTGAGCAAAATTAAATTTGGTCATTTTATATCAAATATATATTTATGACTTTTAAGATATTCTTAGCTACAAAAATGGTAACATAAAGTTAGCAGCATAATAAAGAAAAACATGTTATGAGTATAAAAGAACCATTCCAAAGATTAAAGCTGACCACACGAGAAAATGTTAATGTATTCTTTTGTGGTCGGCGAGTCCCTTATAAAGCTCATAAAGGACCTAGGGGTGAGTCCCTTATATCCATTACTTTGATGGAATCCCCCTCCATTCTTGACAAATCCCAATAAATTGATGCAACGAACTAGGAATTCTCACATTTTCTTATTGACCAAAACCCGTTGTGATAGTAAAACCACAAAAACACTTCATAAATATTGTAAAAGCTCTACTTTCTTAGAGATATAAATCATAATATTGTCGAAGTAAATCACCACAAACCATCCCATAAAATGTTTGAAAACTTGATTCATGAGGCGCATAAATGTAATTAAAGTGATACAAACTCTGAATGGCATCATTGTCAACTCGTAAAGCTCATCTCTTATTTTGAAAATTGATTTCCACTCATCCCATGTCACATGCATATTTGGTGGTACCCACTTCAAAGACCTATTTTGGAGAAAAGAGTTGCCCTTTTAGTTGATAAAAAAGGTCATCCAATTGAAGATTGACAAATCTATATTTGATGGTGTCTATTTACAGGCCGACTGTCAATGCACATGCGCCATATCCCATTCTTCTTTGAAACCAAGGGAGCTAAAATCGTGCACGAGATATCACTATGTCACACCAAGCTTTTGTGGATCAGCTCATCCACTTGGCGTTGAAGTTTCTCGTGCTTCTCTGGAGACATCCTATATGCAAGTTTGTTGGGAATGACCGAACCAGAAATAAGGCAGTGGCGTGTTTTACTTCTTTCATAGGAGATAATACTGTAGGAATCTCTGCCGAAAATATATCTTTAAACTGTTGTATCAATTCTTGCACTTTGGAAGTTGTCGGTAGCTATCCAGAGCACTTGATTATGATCAAGAGGTACCTCAGAGCTGTCTTCTCAAGATCTTTCAAAAGCAATGGAGTGAAAGTGTTGATTTTAGTCTCTGCTGAATCTCCTCTATCATAGATACCAAAGTGGTTTGATTTCCTGCTTGGATAAAAGAATAAGTATTAACGTACCCATCCTAAATTATACGACGATCATATTGTTAAGGTTGACCAAGAAATATGTGATGAACGTCCATAGGAATTACATTACATAAAACCTACTCCTGAGGTTTAGGACCAATCGAAAATAACACCTTGCATTGTAGGGTGACTTTAATTTCAGCCCGCTTCTTGAGCCACTTGAGTTGGTAGGGATGGTGATGAGGTTGAGTAGTTAGCTCAAGCTTCTTAACCATGGTTGTTGTTATCACGTTCTCACAACTTCTACTATCAGTGATAAGGTTACAAGCCTTGTCTCGAACTGTGCACCAGGTTCTAATGGTGTTATGCCATAACCAATCTTTATTGGAAGATTGTTCAACTCTTATAAGACATCTTCTAACAAGTAATTTCCCTTCACTCGCATGTACGGTTTGGTCCCTTGTTGGATTTGTATCTTCTTCTTCTTCTACCCCATTATTTTCTTATAGATCATCATCATCCACCAATGAAATGATGCGCCAATTAGAACAATATTAGGCTATGTAGCCGAACCCATGATATTTGAAGCATCGTATACTGGATGTAGCTCCTTCACTCAATGTGGTAGCAGTCCCTTGTGACTGAAAAATAGTTTTGCAACTGTTTTCAACATTTCAACCACCAGCTTGTGTGCGAAATTGAACTGATTTGCTGGAACCACCCATATCATTGGTAGGAATGTGTATTGGGGTGTTCTTACCTAATTGCTGTTGCTTTTCAACCTTTACCGCCATGTTAATCACGTCTGTGATGTCCATAATGGTTTGAGATGAACCACATTAATGATAGATGGTTCTAGACCATCCAAAAAATGTGCAATAGTGTGCTCTTCAGGTCACTTCCGCCCCAGTTGTTCGAGTTCAGCGATATATTCTCTATGGATTATTCTTGTTGATGAATGTTATGTAGGCGGATGAAGACTTCTTGTCGGCAATTCTCAGATAAGTATTCCCGTTGCATTTGTTTCTTCATTTTAGTCCAAGATGTGATTTTGAATCTTCCCTCTCTTTGTCGAATCCCCTTCAAGATTTCCCACTAAAGTGATGTGTTCTTCAATATGTTCGCTACTAGTTTGATGATATGTTCTTGTGACACTTCCTTGAATTCCAGAATTCGTTCAATTATATGTAGCCAATTGACGAATTTATCGAGATCTAATCATCCGTCAAAATCTGGAAGGTCGATTTTGATTCTGAAATCTGGAGATTGCCATTGATTTTCACTCCTCAATGTATGTAGAGCTTGTTCATCACATGTTGATGCCTCATCTTCTTCCTCACTGATCATCTCATTTTCATATTCATTTTGACTTTCTTCCGGATCTCGCTGTTCAAGAAGTTGTAGATGTTGAATTTCTTGTTGTAATTCTTCAACAACCAAAGTTCAGGTTGGACAGAAATTGTTCTTCCTTCGTGGCATCTTCAATTGTTTTTGGTCACTGGAAAAGAGAAAATAACAACTAGATCTTCTTCAGCAAAGATGAAGGTAGGGAAGGTGCGAACTGGTACAGGGGAAGAAAAGAAAGACATTGACTCGATAGAATGATATCGTAGGCAGACTAAAATGAAGTTGAAACCATAAGTAGACATTTAACAATTGAATAAAGAAAGCAAATTAGAAAAATTTTTGTCTGCCTCTTTCAAAAGAAAAACAAAAGTATGCTTAAGAATTAGGGAAAGGAAAAGAAGACTGTTTAAGAACTCGACAAAGGAAGAGAAGACATGCAAGAACCGTGCTCTTATACCATGATGGTACCATAAAAAAGAAAAATTGAAAACTGCAGTTTCGAATTTTCCAAAAATGGGAGGAAAGCTGAGCTGAAAATACCAATGAAGAAAAATAATGCATTAACTGAAAAGAAGGATGACTGACTACCACCTGGCTGCTACTCTGGGATATTGAATACACTTCTTGAACTGGAAGGATACGGGAAAAGTCATTAGAACCAATGAAAACTCTCCTCCCCCTCTAAGATACAAGACAACCTTATATTGGTAAGCTCTCAATAAACACATAAAACTAAGAAAAAAAATTAATTATAAGTATGACACCTTACTAAAAACATAACAATTTTAACTCCAGAATCACAAGAGGCCCTATGTATTTCTCCACTACAACAATCCAACTTGAATTCTTCTAATAACATCCCCATTTATATCACCATTACTTTGAACAGGAGACCTTAGATATCTAAAACATTCACTCATTTTAATGATTTGATCACCCATTGTTAGAACTCCACTATTAGATCTCCTACTATTAAAATTACATTCCATGTATTTAGTCTTAGATCTACTCAGGTGAAGGCTTGTAGCTTCTAAAGTAGACCTCCATAATTGATGTTTTTCCTGAACGCTTTGTCTAGTCTTATCCACAAGGAATCTATCATTACCAAAAAACATATTCCAATGCACATCCTCTTTTAAATGTCAGTAAGAGCATCCATAACTAAATCAAAGAGATATGGACCCTCATGTGAACTAATTGAATTAGGAATATACTTGGTCAATCTTCTTATTCAAACACAAGTAACAACTATACATATTATATTAAAACCTTTTTTTTCTTGAACTATTGAAGTAACTTATCTTGGAATCTTATTATAAGCTTTTTCTAAATCAACAAAAATTATATGTAAATTCTCACTCTCTCTATCCTTCTCCATCAAACCTCTCAATAATGTATAGCTTCCATCGTAGACTTGCTCGACATAAATCCAAACTGATTATGAGAAATATTTGTATCACACTTTAACCTATGTTCAATTACTCTCTCCCATAATTTTAATATATGACACATTAACTTAGTTTTCATATGTTCAATTACTCTCTCCCATAATTTTAATATATGACACATTAACTTAGTTTCTCTATAAATTGCACACTCTTCTGCATTCCCTTTATTCTTAATAATGGGAATCAAAATACTCCATTTCTCAACCATCTTTTTATTTTTAAAAATAATATTAAAAGTTTAGTAAACCAAGAAATTATCAAATCTCCTAAATATTTAAATACTTCTACTGGGAACCATCAGATCCTACATATTTTACACTCTTGATTTTGTTTAAAGTCTCCTAAACTTATTCTTACTAATATGACATTTTAAAAAAAAACCATTATTAATGATAATAAATTCACTACAGTCGATCGTATTTTTAGAACTTCATTGAAAAGTTTATTAAAATATTTCAATCCCCTATATCGAATATCTTTGTCTAAAAAAAATTCTTTTTTGGTTTTCATCTTAATAAACTTTACTTGAATTAAATATTTATTTTCATTCATCTTTGTTCTGCTAGTTTATCTATATATATGAATATATATATATATATATATATATATATATATATATATATATATATATATATATATATATATATATATATATATATATATATATATATATATATATATATATATATATATATATATATATATATATATATATATATATATATATATATATATATATATATTTTGAGAAAACCCAACGGCTAATATATTAAAAAGAAAGTAGGATGCAGATAGATTGTGTGGGAGGGCCCAAACATGCAAATGGTTCCAAAAAGAGAAAATATAAAAAAATACATTAGAGACCTAAAGAAAAGAAAAACAAAAAAGTGTCAAAATCTGGATTATCAGGTAACTAAAGAGCGACCCAATTTTGTCTTGTATCTGCCTCTAGTTTTAGGGAAGGAGTCAGCTAATAAATTGGTGAGATGAGTGACATTGTCAGTGTAACCAATGTATCATCCAATAAATTCCTGAGCTCGAGTCTGCCTCCATTCTTCTTCTTTCTCCTGGAATAGACTTGTCATTCATCATCTGAGGATTGACTCGCCTGGTCAGTGGATTGGTCTGAAGCGTGTCGAATATGTGTAGGTTGTTGAACATTTGAAGCAACTACTTGATGTACAAGTTGATCTTTTATCAGATCAGGGGAGCGGGAGCACTCTCGTGTGTCCTGGCATGTAAGTGGGTCTTCTTCAATAACAGTGAGTGGTATAAACACATTTGACTCTATACCTGTGATATGGTGTTCTTCATCGGAAACTGCGGTGTTGGCAAGGGGGGATCCACAGGAAAATTAGACATCAAATCCTGTCTTGTGGGAACCTCATCCGCAAATTGAGCAGATGTGTCCATGTCAATGGGGCTACACCCCTCTTTGTTTGCTTGAGCTTTAACTTTCAAATTTGGATGGAGCCTATGACATTTATCAAGTGTATGCCCAAATATATTACAGTGGGTACAATAAAAAATGGGGCTACACCCCTTTTCGTTTGCTTGAGCTTTAACTTTCAAATTTGGATGGAGCCTGTGACATTTATCAAGTGTATGCCCAAATATCTTATAGTGGGTACAATAAAAAGGTTCATGTTCTATGACAATTGGTTGTCAATATCCATTGTGAGTTGTGCCCAGCTAAACTTTAGTAATATTAGATAAGGTAATATTCATTTCCACAAGTATTATGACCACAGGTCTGGTTAGGTTGAAGGTGGGCATATCTAGCTTCATAGGATCTCCAAGAATGACTCCAATAGAATAAAAAGCCTGATGATTAAAAAATGTAACTTGAAAGCAGATAAACTAATCCATACCAGAACAGTAGGAGACTCATGATTTCAGTCAAAATCAGGAGACCACTTGAGTAACTTCATTGACTTGCCTGCAATGTTGAGATATTTTTTAGAGAAAATCCGAGCATAGTCTTCAGTTAAGACAATTTGAATCAACACATATCTCCTATCCATAAGTCTCACTTTCCACTTGCCTACAAGTTTGAGATCGTCAACGCTCTTTGTGATAACTTCCATAGGTGGGTGCCCCACTGAAATTTCTCAATAAGAGCGAACTTGAACTTCTTAGTTAGGGTTGAAATTTCTGAATCGGAGAAAAATAGTGTTATTTTCCCACTCTTCTTACTTATCTTCTTAAGAAAAGGGCAATCACTCGTACCATCACGACATTTCTTATAGCTTGAGGGGAAGACAATAGTAGATTCCGCAAGATGATTACCCATCACGTAGGTGAAAAAAGCTTTGCCAGGATCAACCGAAGAAGAAGGAAGTGCCACAACGATGATCCTTCAGCCAGCAGATGCAAAAGCCAAAGAAACCAGGCGGTTCGATCTAATGGAGCGCGACCAGAAGCGAATGGACGCGCGTCGAGTCGAAGCAGTTGAAGTCGAACCCGCGGAAACAGGCGCAGAACGGAAGAAACATGCGCGTACTGGTCGAAACAGCAGAACACGAGCTGCGATCGGCTCGAAACTGCGAGAGAGGAGCCGCAGAGCGCGATCAGCCCTACAACGAGCAACGAGCAGCTCGACGGGACAGATGAGCGTACTCCCCTTCTTCTACGAACGTGGAATTACAAGTAGCAGAGGCTAGGGTTTCGCCTTGAGGCGAAACCCTAGCAGAGCCTCGACGAAGCAGACGACATTATGACATATATATATATATATATATATATTATCATCTTTAGTATCTAATATATTTATTATAGAAGTTACTACAAAATAAAATTTTAGAATCACAGATTGTTCTCTTAAATTCCTTATGGGTTACCTTATATTTTTCTCAATTCTGCAGACTCTTACATTTAAACCTGTTTTTATAATCAAACTTCTTAAATTTTATCTTTCTATCATTCCATAACAAATTTCTTCAAAACTGACAATGCAAAGGAATACTTCAATTCTCTTCTTGGACCCTACCTTACAAAGAATGGTATTATTTATGTGAGCTATCTTGAAACTTCATAATAAAATGGAATAACTGAGAGTATGAGTAGACATCTAATTGAGATATTTATTTTTATAATACTTTATCACAATTTCTCCAAAGTTTTTAAGATGTGCTCACAGTCACCTAACTCATCAATGGTATCTCAAGCAATCATTGGATTCAAAGCTCCTCTCGATATTGTGATGGAAAAATACTCTCATGTAAGAGTCTTCTCATCCAATCTTACTCCTAAAATTTTTTATTATCTCTTTTGTTCATATTCATCAACCAAATCACACAAAGCTTGATCTAAAATTTATCAAATGTTTCTTCCGCTGTATGCTTCTAATAAAAATGAGTACAAGTGCCATTCTCCTATTACAAAAAAAAATATTATAACTCCATGGATGTTATCTTCTTTGAAAACTAACCCTTCCACCCCAAACCTAAGTAGTATAATGACACTATACAACCACAAGACTCGTACAATGAAACATGAATTAACACATCTTTGAACTTCCAAGGGATGTGGCATTCAATGGAGAAAATAAGGAAAGTTGCACAAATTATCCTATCCAAAATTATGTTGTTTATGTGAATTTGTCATCAATTTATAAAGCTTTTGTATCTATTCTTGATAATGTGTAGATACTCAATGTTATTTATGAAACATTTCAATGTCTATTGGAAAATAAATTTTAAGAGGAGATTCAATCATTTGATTTAATTGAGACATGAATATTTACAAAGCTTCCTCCAGATAAAAAATATGATGGGTGCAAATGGTCTTTAACATCAATTATAAAGTAGATGTGAGCATTGCGATGTTCAAGTCTAGGTTGATGCCCAAGGGTTTCACTCAGTCTTATGAAATCTACTATCAAGAGATATTTGCTCCGGTGGCTAAGTTAAACACTGTAAGGGTTCTTTTTTCCTTCACAGTGAAGAAAGAATGAGAATTGCATCAACTTCATATCAAGAATATGTTTCTGAATGGAGACTTTCAGAATGAAGTTTATGTGAAAATCTCACCAGGATTGGAAAATGACTTAAATAAACATCCAATTTGGAAAGTAAGAAAGTTAACATGTGGCCTCAAATAATATCCAAGAGCTTGGTATGACAAGTTTACCAAGTACATCCAATTCCAAGTAGATCATCACTGTTCATAAAGCATATACAGGGATGTAAGAAGGCGATACTCATTATCTATGAGAATTATATGATCCTAATAGGTAAATGATGAAAAGGAGATTGGGAAGTTCAAATTATGGATCTAGGAGCGATGAGATACTTTATGGGTATAAAAGTGGTCAGGGTCCAAGATAGGTACTATGATTTCCCAAAGAAAGTAAATCTTACACCCATTAAAAGTGATAGGAATGGGATGCAGACTTGCTTAGATATCTATAGATTGTAACAAAAAATTATATTCAAGGGAAAAAAACACCAATTCAAAAAGTTAGATACCAGAGATTGGTGGGTAAGCTTATCTACCTGTAACATACCAGAGCTTATATCGCATACTCTGTCGGTATTGTAAGTCAACATATGAATAGTTTGAATGAAAAACATTTGGAGTTGACTTATAGAATATTGAGATTTCTTAGGAAGACCCTTGACAGAGGGTTACCGTTTACAAATTCAGACAATAGAGAGAGAGGTTTACATTGATGTTAGTTGGGCAGTAAAACTCACGAGCAGAAATTCCACTTCTGGGTATTGTTTTTATGTTTGGGATGTCTTGTTAATCGGGGGAGCAAGAAGCAAGCAATGGTCTCTAGAAGCAGTGCATAATTTGAGTACGAAGCACTTGCTTCGGGAATTTGTGAAGGAATGTGGATCCCAAGGTTATTAAGTGAATTGGGATACTCTAGGGTCAATCCCATAAAGATGTTTTGTTATAGTCAAGCTATATTAGTATTGCAAAGAATCTTGTGCATCATAATAAGATTAAACACATTGAGATTGATAAACATTTTATCTCTGAAAAGGTCAATGGAGGCATTATTCAGTTAATTTACATTCTAACTCATCTTCAAGTCGCTTATTTTTTCACTATATCTCTACCTTCAGGCAGCTTCGTTGATTTGAATATCAAGTTGGGCCTTTACAACATCTATGATCCATCTTGAGGGGCAGTGTGGAATTTTATGTTTCCTCGTTTAGTTTTATTCTTTTTTTTTATGTCATATTTCTTTCCTTCTTGAGTTATTTTATCTTTGGCAAGTTATAATGATTGTAATTAAATCATTCCTTATTAGCAAGGAGAAGAGATAATTTGATTATTAAGAAATAAGAGAATATTGTTTCTCTTACTTTCTTCACTAATGTTGCCTGAAACCTTGCTGTTACTGGGTGTACTTTTTTTGTCAAGAAACATCCCCTTTTTCCATTTCATTATGAGATTATGCCCGTTTTAATTGGAATGCAATAAGAACTTAAAAATGCTGCTGGCCCTTTTTCTATCATGGAGGACTTCTATAGATGACATTGTCAGCCCCTCCAAGATGGTCTCTTTGCCAACCTACTATTGCCATCCAACCACTGGACTTTGCTGCATTCCTTGAACAACCACTTGAAGATGGATCTTGGGGTTCTTGAGTCAATTGAGGCAGAGTCTAGGACTACTCTTAACACCTTTCCTTTTCTACCTTTTCTCTAATGATGGAATTCTACCTAAATCAAGATAAAACCTGAAATCAACTCAACTAAAAAATTGAGAACCAACAAAGAGAATTGGGGTCTAAATACAACAGTCCCAACTAAGATTTTAAACTGTTATTTAAATTTACACTAAAAAATGGTCCAAAAGAGAAATATAATTTAAAAAAATGTAAAACTATTATATCGTTCTTGCAATTCAATTACTGGTTATTTGATACTTGTGTAACATGGCTATTTCTATTATTGATGTAACGATTGTAAACATAATTTTCTATATATTGTTATTTTATCATTTTCCAATTACCAATTCATTTTGATAAGGTTGATAAGTATAATTTGTTTGTTACTTTTGGTGTTAGTCCTTCCATTTTCGTTATCAATTTTTTATGCTTATATGAAATAAGGGCATTTACAAACATATCACACAATTTATTTATTTACCTATCTAATACTCATAAGTTTAATTTTTATATTTTTAGCACTCAAATCTTTTGTATCACACCAACACTTTTTCCCTAAAAAATGCAATGAAACTCACACCTCATTGTACCAATGTGATGTGTAGGTGCGCCTCACCTCGCTATCTGTGTGGCATGCATAATTCAAGTTATTTTTCTTACATAAATTAAATTAGTAATTATCCTATTTAACATTTGGGTTAAATTGGTCCAATTAGCAAAAAAAAAATCTCACTTAGCTCTCATGACCCCTCATGTAGCTCTTGGTAGCACTCACACATCCTCTCACCAGTCGGTCTTTTCTCCAATTGCCTTCACTATCGATTTTTTCTATCATCAACCTTATTTGTTACGATTGACAGTCTTCTCTAATATCGTTGTCGGTCTTCTTTGTTGTCGCCACTATCTTCTTTGCACCCACCGCAATATTCTGACTTCAGCAATTCTATCTGTTATTTTTTCTTACATTCTTGCTTAAGTGGAGGAAAAATATGAGCGCGTGATGAAACTTGTGTTAGACACTTGAACTTATTGGATTGTTACTTTAAGATGTTTAAGTATTTTACTTTCACATTAGTTTATTTTAATAGTTTGATGTTTGTTTTAGCTTCTTTTATTTCATGATTTGATTTTAGGTTTTTAGGATGTTATTTCTTACTTTGCATAATTTGTTACTCTCTACTTTGTTAGCATGTTGATATATTCATTTTTAATATGTGAATATGTTACAATTTTAGTATACTATTTCTTCATTCATTGAGTTTGGAAAATGCTTTTTTCTTTTTTCCAATTATTTGATTATAAGGATTGCTCCTCAAAATGACTTGAGGCTTACACCTTGTCTCATGAATAAAAAAATTGCCTTAACATCGAATGCGTAATTTTAAATCTTAACATCACATTAAAAATACCACTATTAATAACATTTTAAAAGTGAAATACACCTTTTTAAGCATATATAAAGTGCTTTAAATGTAAAAATCAAAGTTTAGGTGTTATATAGGTAAATTCATAGGATTTGTCTATTATGTATGTAAATCATCTTATGAAATATAACTATTGATATTGTTTTAGTATGATATAATAAAATAAATTTTCAACGACATCAGTGCGTGGATGTGAAACCATCACAATGATCTAACAATGCTTCGTGTGGCCATGGATTGCTACGAGTGCACACCTTGCTTGCACTTCCGCTCGTAATGGACGAGTATTCATCTGGCCGTGTCTTTCGCTTGACCTCTTGTGTGTCTCCTCTTACATGTTATGCTCACATCATTCTCAACTTGCACACTGTTTGGTTCACTTTTTTTCTTCAGTGTGTGGCATGGCTTCCTTTTCTTTTATTATTCTCCTCACATTGTCAGGGTCTAGCTCCATTCATGCTTGCACTTGTGTGGGGTTGTTGCTTTTGGTTCATCCTGCATCTAGGGCCGTTGTGTTGCCCACTAGAGCCGCTTTCCCACTGTGTATTGGTTTTTGTGTTTCCTATCGCCTTCGATGTCATGCTTGTTCATTTGTTTTGACTTTAGATGGCCCTACATTTATCTTCAGACTCTAGCTTCTAGTCCTTTTCTTACTTTTTGGTCTCAGGTTTATAGCATCTCACCGCTTCTTTCTAGCACATTAGCTGTTCGTAGGCTTTTGGAGGATACCCAATTGTGTCTCCCACTCTTGTTCTGGTCGCTCCTTGTTTTATAGATACTCTTGCTTCCCCTCCTCTAGCAGGGCACCCCTCTCGTTCTTTTGCAAACCGTGTTGGTGGGTTGAAGGACTCAATAAGTTCATTCCTTAACTTCTAACAATCATTTCTCTTTATTTTTTTTTTTATAAATGTCCTAATTATTTTTCTCTATTCTTCTATCAGTATCCTGCATCACCTCCCTCGCATTCATCCTTATGTCAAGGCAAAACCTATGCTCATCTTTATTGAAGAAGAGATCTTTGGGCTTGTTAGGTCTTTATTTTTTTTTTACATTTACAAGTGTTCTTTGGTCTCCCCAACTTGGAGATTATCCTCCCATTTTGACCTGATTGATGTTTGGTGGTTAACCATTCTGTTAGGCTCTTTGGTTTATTGTTAGGCATTCTTTAGACGTAGATTTTATCAAGTTTTCCTTTTAGAATTCCTATCATCTTAATGTTTTCGTTGTGTGTGTGCTAAATAGTTGTACCTTTTGACTTTACTAATGATCCATTTCTCACTCTAGTCTAGATTGTATTCCATTGACTTTGTTAGCACTATTTCAAACAATCCATTCTATATTCTTTTCCGCTATATTTGGCAAGCCTTGGTAGGTAGATAATGCTACTACTTGTCTTGTAATGCTTTCTGTGGCCAAAGTCCTGTTTTATCTACTTGTTATGTCTTAGAAAATGAGAAATGGATTGGCTTTTTTGCTTATGGATATTAGCATAAGATTGATATTGAAGGAATCACAACATTTTACTCATCCTACAAGATTTTTGGACAAAATTTCATTGAATATTTCAAGGCATATTTAGAGTCAATGAAATCTGATTATCAAGTTATAATATCTAACCCTCTATTATTTTAGTGGCACCGCCTCTAAAAGATCAAGCTTGCCTTAGGAGAAGAGGTTTTTTTTGCTCAAGCTAGCCATTTGCTGGTGGTTACATCAACACCTACAAGTATCATCATAGACATGATCTGCATATTACTGTAAGCATTTCCCTCCAATCTATTATTCAATAATGATCAATTAAGGCTATTTTTCAGTCTTATGCTTCTGATTAGAGCTCTCAAAGGTTGACTGGTGGATTGGAGCTTTTTAATCTTTATTTTCATGGTGAGGCAGGAATATTTTCACCATATTTTAAAATTAAGTAATTTGAGGATTGTCTCTCTTCAAAAGGTACGAGACATGCGCCTCATGTTGTAATAATTGCCAAATAATAATAATAAATTTGTTTGGGTCGATTCAAAGAGAAGCGATCATCTTAACAATTTCATTTAAGGAGACAAATCCCTCTTTCGAACCGGACAAAACAAAAGAAAGAAACACAGAGCGAGATCGATAAACGGGAAAGAAGGAAGAAGTAGAGATGAATAGTGCTGGAGAAGACGGAATTCTAGTCAATTGTGTGTGGGTGCCTACAAGAGGATGGACGGTTTCAGTGCATGCTTAGTATGAGTCTTCGTTCGAAGAAGAAGGGCAGAAGAGCCATGACTTCGCCAAGCAAAGTGGAGGCTTACATGCATGGGAGGCTTTGACACCGCGTGTAGGCTGCCTGAAGGTAAAGAGGAGCATCATGCATTAGAGGGAAGCAAGCGACTTCGAAGTGTGCAGGGGAAAATGACATCACTTGCATGGATTCGGAGATGATGCCGAATCAAATGCGAGGCTCATCTAATGCATCAGGGAGCATGCTTCGTGCACATTCTAAGCGTGAATGAAGAAGCTTGTGCCCTAGTGTACGAGAAGCTCGCGTGCGTGCGAGATATAAAAGAGCCGAGCCATGCCTTTAGTAAGGTAAGGGTTTAAGTTCTTATGTTATGTAACATGTTTATTTAAAAATGTTATTATAGTAACATTAATTTTTTTATGAATTAAAAAATGATAGCATAAGTGAAAATTTTGGTGGGAAGGACTATCGATCTGAACAAATTTTAGTAAGGTAAGAGTTTGAGTGTTTTATTTATATAAGTTATTTTGTTTATTTAATTAGATGCTATTAAGTTGGTATTAATATAATTAATTTAATCAATAGTTAAAGGAATTTTGATTCAACAAGTTAAGACTTTGGGATTGTGGTTTGTGCAAATGAGGTAGAGATGAAGAGATGATAATAAGAGGAAGTAAAGTAGATGATTAAGCTTGTAAAAAGGTCTTTGAAAGGTTAAAGGTAGTAATTGCTATTTTATTTGCATTAAATTCAGTTCTTTTATTTTAAATATTTCATTTGTTTTTACATATTAAAAACACATTTACAGCCGAAAGAAATTAAATGAAAAATAAATAATTATTTTATGATTTTCGACTTGTTTGTTTTTTTGTTTTGTATTAAAATGAAAAATAAATGATAGTAATGGTTTATAGGAATGAAATAATTTTTTAAAAAAATTTTAATGTTAAGTCTATCTAGAATCACTCCTTATGGGACTAGCAGGGCATGTTATTTTACTCATGAACGTAGAAGGTAACGAAAGTGGTAAATGTGTATCTTTGTGGTATAAATGGTAAATGTATGCTTTTATGATACAAATGGTAAAGATTATACCTTTATTGATACATTTTAATGGAGCTCTTGTGATTGCATCTAAAATTAAAAGAAAAAGGGAAATGAAAAAATTTATTGTTAAAGAAAAGTTACGTGATAACATGATAAATACAAATTTCATAAATAAATTTTAATTGTTTGATCAACATGCTCAATTGAGAAATCATGTTAGGTTTTTGCATATTATTTAATGTATGATAAAATAGTAATTATTCCCTAAATTGCTTAAACTTAACCTGCGTATTGGCTTGTTTTTTTTTTTGTATGTTATATCACTTTTACTGTATTACTTGTGTTTTTGTAGCTGATCGGATGGTATTATATGATTAATTAGAAGATTGCTTACATGTGTGATGTGGATTTAGTAGCTCTTTCTTATATGAATGTTATTGTGGATTAATATTAATGTTTAAAATGACTTTCATTGTCCGTCTGTCGGTACTCGCCTTAGTTAATTCTAAGCTCTCGGGCTGGGTCATGACATATTATTAAGGGTTTGGATACTTTTTAAAAAATAATGTTAAAAGAATATTATAAAGCAAAACTAATTTTATTATTTCTCTCCCTCATGCAATCTTGCTCCTCTCATGCTCTTAGTCTCATGTATGGCTAGACCCCTTGACTTTGACTTTTTCATCGGTCGTCTCTTGCCCACCGGTGTTGGCTTTTCCTTTCTAGCCACAACCACCAAAGTGTCATTACCAAGGGACACATTTCCTCTTCCTCCTCCACTTCTCTTCTTACCGATAACTATATAACTTTTTTTCCTTTTAAAGCATTAAAAATTCCCTTTATTTATTTAGATTTTTTTTCTTTTGTGATTAGCTGCTTGTTCCAATTCTTTTAAAATTAAAAATTGTTATTATTTCTTATTTTGATATCTTATTTTAATTTAATGTTTTCCATAACACTTCTTCCTTTATAGTTTGATGTTAGGATATTAGTATATTTTTTAATATTTTACACAATTTATTACTTTTTCTTTTAGGACATTAGCATATTAATTTATTTAGTGCGTTAGCATGTTAGGTTTTTAGTTTGTCATTTTATTTATTTCATATTTTGATGTGTATAAAATCTTCTTACATGGGCAATTTATTTATTCTAAGGCTTACATTTTAGAACATCTTGAAGCTTACACCTTATTTAGCGCATGGAAAAAATGCCTAAATGCTAAATTACTTAATTTTAAATCTTCATCTTCACTGCTGTGTTTTGACCAGGTTTAATGAAAGGAGATCTAAATGAGTTATTTTGGAGTTTTTGTGTTAGGAATTTAGTAGCAAAAGCTTTCATGCCATCTATATCTTTTCTTGTATATTTTATTTTTTCTCCGTTGATTTTTGCCAATTGCTCTTTTTATACTCATTTCATTTTCTTATTATACAAAATTTCTTTTAAAAATTAAGAATTTTTCTTAATAGATTATCTGAGATATTGATCAACCATTAACTTTATTTGATTCGTTAGTTATTTTGGTTTTACAGGTTAAATTGTGGTGTGATTGCCCATTTTGGCCTGATGACGGGATGTGTCGTCTTCGTGATTGTAGTGTTTGCGAGTGTCCTGATAATGAGTTCCCTGAGCCATTCAAGAAGCCCTTTGTTGGGCTACCATCTGATGATCTCATTTGTCAGGAGGGGAAACCAGAAGCTGTTGTGGACCGCACACTAGATAGAAAAGCTTTTAGAGGGTGGGTTGAGACTGACAATCCATGGACAAATGATGATGAAACGGATAATGGTAGTTTGTCAATTCACAGTGTCAATTAATTTTTAGTATTTTAATAATTATTATCACTTCTCTAACTTGAGGGTTTTATTTCTGTTTTTTTGGCAGCTGAGATGACATATGTTAATCTCCAACTAAACCCTGAACGCTACAGCGGTTATGTTGGTCCATCAGCTAGAAGGATATGGGATGCTATTTATACTGAAAACTGCCCACGATGTTAGTTCTGTGCAAATCGTGCTCATCTTCATTTTTACTTATTTTTTTTAAGTTAAAATATTTTTTTTTTAACTAGTGCCATGGAAAATATTTGGACAGTACTGACTGGTAAGAACTACGCATAGATACAAACATCTCTTTAGTGCTTATGAATATTGAAGTATAAGCATTTATTGATATAAAGAAGAACATTGCACAAATTTTGAATTCCAGTCACTAAAATTAGGATTAGTCTTCGGGGCATCAGAATTTTCCTTAAATTTATGCTTGTTATACATGAGGGCAGTAAAATCTTGCTCGATTTCTTTCTTTAAATACAAGCATAACTAAGAATGTTACCAGAGGATATTTTAGGTGTGCTCTTAGTTGCTTTAGTCCTCCTTTTGTAGCTACAGAAATGTAGTTAGGATGTTAACGAGGAATTATATAAGGATGTTGCTTTGTCTTTGTATTCAACCTGCAATGTTGAGTGCCATCATCTTGGTTATTTTGATTTTATTCTTGAAAAATCTATGCTCAAGCTTAACTGAAATCTTCTAATCGCTTTCATACTTTGTCAATGCAAACATAGATCAAGTTTAAATATGGTAATTGAATCAATCAATTTTCAAAGTTTGAATATGCTGGCAATTATATTTTGCCTTAAATTTATCTAATTTACTTTAGCATGTGGAAATTTTATTAAAGTTACAATATTTTCATTCAATTTTTTATTTGCCCTTTGTTATTGCTATAGTATTTTTCTTATAACATTTTTGACAAATATTTATATACAAATCGATTCTGTTTTTTACTCTGTATCCTAAAAGCTTATTTTCTTGTTGAATTTAGCAGATTATCTGATATGCAACTTTTTATCACATGTCTATTTGCTCCTATTTGTTTTGGTATACTAGTTTGTTTTATTTCTTTTTAGAATTTTATTTTTCAGAAAATATTTAAAAATTAAAGGATGCCTTCGGGCTATGTCTTAAAACAAGATTTTTTTTTATTAAATTCCATTTTTTTAAACAAAAGAGAAATCTTAAATGGGCCTGAATTTCCCCTTTTATTAATTTTTTTTTTTACTTATGTCAGCATAATCTCTTTGTAACACCTTAGAGTTAAAGTTGTGAACACAACAAAGTTTAGCGTTCTTTTTCTGGCCTTTAAATGATCAGCAAGTTGGCATGACTTGATCTATGTGGAGAAAAATACCATTGTGCTGTTTTTTTTTTGTAATATGTATAAGAAATTTTTAATACTACGCTTTTTCAGTATTAACTTTTGTTCTTGCTTTTACCTTAGATTCTTCAGGAGAAATTTGCCCAGAGAAAAAAGTTTTGTTTAAGTTGATTTCTGGATTGCATGCTTCAATCTCAGTGCACATTGCTTCAGATTATCTTTTTGAAGAAGCTACAAATATGGTTGTTACATTAACTTCAGCTCAATTGTCTATGTTGCTTTGAAATCCCTGTTTATTATATGGATTACCTTACTTCTACTTTTCTGCAAAATTTCAGTGGGGACAAAATTTGGAGTTGTTGTATGACCGTGTTTTGAGATACCCAGATCGTGTCAGAAACTTATATTTTACATTTTTGTTTGTTCTTCGGGCTGTAACAAAGGTAATTTTTTTCTTATAATGTTTCATTTAAAATTATATTATCTCAGAATTGAAAGATAAATGCCTGCATTTTACTGAAGTTCACGTGGGCACGCTTAATAGCACTATTATATGTCCCCTTGGATATATTTCATAAAAATTATGTTCATTTTTTAGATATTTATGTCTACTTCATCACTGCCTGATTTATGACGTACATTGAGTCTGAGTATATTATCTGACTAGGCTTTTCATATATTATGATGCCTCCAATCCAAATAAAAATGAGAATCCTTTAAAAAGGGAAGCAAATATTTTGACTATATCATTTTTTTTAAAACGTATGTTTCATATTACAAAATTTTCATTATTTGCTAGTATTAGATATTTTGGCAATATAAGCTTCTGCACTTTGCTCTTGCTCTCTGCATGCTTTTTCATGCTTTGTGTAGTCTCATTTTTATTTTTTTTGCATTAACTCTATGGAATACTTTTGTCATTCAACAAATTGTGATATTAGAAGTTAAATTTACAGACGCAGTTATACATGAATGATTCTTTAAACAGTTAATTGTTCAAAATCTAAACCTAACTCCTGCATATTTTGTTCTCCCATCATACATATGTGAATGTTCTATTTTTTTGGGCCCCTATATTTTTTATTTATTGTTTCCCTTTAAAGACGTGAGATTGTGAGTTTAATTTCAGATTAAATGGTTATAAAACTTGATAGTATAAAATACCTAGTTGTTAGCCCTCACAAATTTTACTCTGTCAATTCATGACCTCTGCCCTCTTATCTTGCTGCGTTTTTTTATAAAAATAAAAAAATAAAATCTTAGGCGGCAGATTTTTTAGAACAAGCAGAGTATAGCACAGGTAATGCAGATGAAGACCTGAAAACTCAGTCTCTAGTTCGGCAACTTGTCTTTAATCAAGACCTCCGTGCTGCTTGCCCAGTGCCTTATGATGAGGCCAAGTTATGGCAGGGTGATAGTAGTCCTGAACTAAAGCAGCAAATTCAGAAGCAATTCAGAAACATCAGGCATGCTTCTAAATATCTTTTTTTATCATATTTACGTTACAGTACTGAATCTTAAAAACATATACAATCTCTGATTTTATATGCATTCTGCAGTGCATTGATGGATTGTGTTGGATGTGAGAAATGCCGGTTATGGGGAAAGCTTCAAGTTCTTGGTTTAGGAACAGCATTGAAGATCCTTTTCTCTGTTAATGGTCAGAACCATGCCAATCAGCTGGTATACCACTTTCTTTTATAGTTTTATCTCTTTTGATTTGATGCATTAAGTGTGGGAATATTGGTGGAACTTAATTCAAACTTTGAAAACGGAAAATAAACTAGGAAAAAGAAAAAGTCTACCCGCAAAAACAAAATAATTTTATAGCGGTTTACTTAGTTGATGGCTGTATCCTGTTGCCACATTTCATGATGATTTATGATGATTTGGTTGTCAAGAATTACATCAATTGATTGGGTTGAGTAGTTGCTAAGCCAACAATATGGTTATCTCCTGCCAGGAAAAAAGAACATTTCTACCTTTATGCCAAAATCCTATCTATGAATTTGATTTGCTGAGCCATCATCGATCTAATACCTAATTATAACCATTGGAGTGGGCACGAGCTAGCATGGTGGCATTGATCTGGTTATAAGTAGAGGATTCATAGAAATTGAATCAAAATGAGCGATTAGATTGAGCTGATTAATCACCGGTGAATATCAACTCATGATTTCTGAACAACTTACATAAGAAAATTCTAATAGCTCTTCAAGCAACAGCTCAGAAGCATGAAGCTCTCTATACCTTTCGAATTAGGTTGTTAAGCAGAATGAGAACCATAAATAATTATCTATCAAGATCCAAGCTTTTATCCTTCGTTCTATGATACATAGTAGTTGCAGCTAGTTAGAGTTCATTAATTAATCTCAGCACACTAATAAAATTAAATTAGAGAATTTTCTCCATTCTCTCAATTAAGTTAACGATATAACTGTTATAAGGCATCAACAATAAATCCCTAAGGTAAACACTTGGGTGTATGATGCCGCTCTACTTTTTGCTGCAATGATAATTTCAATTATCCATGTGTACATTATCATTAAAAGTTTTTGCCACCACCATTTAATTACTGTGGTAGAGCAATAATGAAATAAAATGTGCTCTTACCTGCCATCTTATTATTCGAGTTTTTTGTCTTGGTACAACATTGAAGATTATTGTCTATGAATGCACTAATCATGTGAATTGGTGGGTATACCTGTTTGTCAATAATTTCCTCTAATGATGGGATGCATCAAATTTTGGGAAAGAGGTGATACACATCGAAAGCTAAAAGAATAAAAAAAGATCATTGCGTAGAAAAACAAGAATTTTATATGGGTTCTCCCAATTTCCACTGTTATAAATTTTACTGTGATTTGATTGTCCAGTATTACCACCGCAGACTTTGTCATGATTCAACCGGTGATTAAGGCTACGCCGCTCGTTTTATTAGTAGGCCCTTGATTAAAAAAATTCCTATTTCTTCATTTTGGATCCAATGGTAGAAAATATTTCTTGTAACCAAAGGTTGTTTTTCACATTTGAATTCCGATTCTCAGCGCAATTCATAAATTGCTAATATCTGTTGTTTTGCTTCAGTTGCAGTTGCAGCGGAATGAAGTCATTGCTTTAATAAATCTTCTGAACAGGTTGTCGGAGTCTGTTAATTTTATACATGAGATGGGTCCATCTGCTGAAAACATAATGAAAAGAAGGCCATCCTCACAAGCAAGGCAGACTCTCTCATAGCAATTTGCAGAACAAAACAAAGTATACTTACGGCAAGTCCTTTCTTAACTGTAGTTTTTTATCTCATAGTAGCCCACATCAGGCGTTAATGTACAGCTTTTTTTTTTTAATTTTATTATTTTTTTTGTAGACACAAACCCCTATTATTACTTTCAGGATCAGCAAACTAACTCATGATTTTTTGTTGTATGTAGATTAATTGATACAGACTGTTTGATCAGTAGCTGCTGGAAGAGTGAATTTGTTTAGGATAAGCCAAACCATTTTGAACATGCATCTTAGTACATTATAGCATTGAGGGTTTATACAAATCCATCCGTATAGGAGTAACGTAATGCGGGAGAACTACTTACTGTTCTGAGTGACAGTTTTCATTATTGTTAAACTTTTTGTAGCCTTGATTTTGATCTTTAATGAAGCAATTCATGCCATTTTCAGTGAAAGAAAGGGTCTGATGGTTCAATTTTCTTATTTATTTATTTGCAATTAGAATGACATAATTAAATGTTCTAACAATTTGTAGGTAAATTATTAATGTGCAAACATTGATTTGATTTTTTTAATATTTTTTCACTTAAATTACTTCAATTCAAATGCACCTTATAAATTTAGTAAAGTAATCATAACTGAAGGCTCGTTATGAAATTGTATGTAACGACCCAACTCAATGGAGTGGGTCTTACATTCAATATGTATAACATATCTGAATGTTATCATAGCAAATTATTTTTAAAAAATAAACATTGATTATAATGAGAATCTCCATTTGTACTAGCCGCATTTCAAAACTCAAAACCGCTCTCAATGGAAAGGAAAAAAATTGCGTACGTCAGTAACCTACAAATAGGTTACAGGGAGAGTATTGAGAGATTACAATCACATTATACCCCATATAACCTCTCTGTAACCTACATGTACCTTCTAGTAAGTTTCGCGTTTTTGTTTTCATATATTTATAGGTTACAGTAATATTATAGGGGGTATAACGAGAATATAATCCCTCAATACCATCCCTGTAACCTATTTGTAGGTTATTAACATATGCAGCTCTGCGTGCGTCTTACGTACGCAAATTTTTTCCTAATGGAAATATATGCAGTAAGCAAAGTATTGAAATTAATTTATTTTTTAGATTGTAGTAGTAGTCAAGAGTTTAAAAAAATTAATTTTATAATAATTAGAATTGTACAAATCAGTCCCAAATTCCTTATAATATGTTACATTTGCCCAACAGAGAATTATTACATGGTGAGTAGTTTTCATGCGCTTATCGCCTGACATGTAACAATATATAGTGTAACACTAAAATCACAAATTATTATATCTATGTTCTCAGCATTTGACTTAGACAATTATCTTGCTATCCAAAGCCACCTTTTCTTTCAACAGAAATCGGCAATAACATAAGTGTATTAAAGTGAAATAAAGGATAATAGATATATAGAAGATAAATCATCTATCTGAATTGTAATATGTGCATGAATATACAAGAAGTTCAATGTGACTGTAGTTACACATCTAATTCGTTAATTTAATGTTAACTAATGACTATATAAAAATAATTAGTGAGATCATAATTATTGATGTCCACCACCTTTTCTACTTCATTTGTGGCATTTTATTCTTTAGTGTTGGTCTCAAATAGCCTCCTTTCTCAAGTCCATGGTCATCTAAAACTTGAAGCCCCAATCTCCTTCCAAAGAAAATGAAAATGAAATTGAGATCGAAGCAGTTTACTGTGAGGTTTTGGATCAAATTTTTAGAATGCAAATAAGATAGTAGATAAACTACTATCCAGAGATTTTTACCTCATTTTGCGATGATTTTAAAATATGGGTTTTGAGAAAATCCCATTGGCGCAAGCGTATGTGGTTAATTACTCTTGCAGATAATGGAAGAACTCATCTGATTAAGGCTAATCATTCGGTGCTAAATATCAAGACTTGGCATAAAGTATCGACAAATTTATGTTTTTGAAATTACTAATTTATCACTATATGCTTAGAGTGAATGGTGAGGGGAATGATGATGAACTCGATGCATCGTTACCTTGATTCACTGAATGGTTCTAAGATCTCATAATTATATTATTTCGGTTTGTCGTGATCCTTGATCTACTTAGTAAAAGATGTAGTTAACTCAACATGACAGAAGAATCCTTGTCAGTAGACATGTGTTGTTTTGTCAAAATAGAAACTTATAGATTTAGGGTGGATATTTGTATAAGGGACTAATTTATGTCGAGCATAGATTACAGAGGACTAACTACCCTATTTACTATGCCATTTGATCCGCAACTCAAAAGGGTAGACTACCACTTGAGAGCATATGGGCTATAACCGCAACTGTAAGAAGGCTCTAATGGTAATCACTTCTTTTGTAAAATTATCAAGCCAAATTACACAAATAAATGACTCGAGTTATTTATTTTCTTCGCATATTATTTTATAAATATAGTAATTTGTTTGATAAGACATTGACACGCTGTGAGCTTAAGCTAACATTAAGTTTGTTAACCTTGATTAATGGTTACACGTGGTGGATGAGACTTATTCTTGGACTAGCTTAGTTTTTTATTTAAATATTTTTTAATTTTTTTAATTAATTTTTTTAAGGATAGAGCCTTTCGATTGAGATTTATTGTTAGCATGGTCACCATAAAAAAATTGATATTTTCGAACATTGTGGACTACGTTTTGTTGAGATAATAAAGTTCTAACTTTTTTTATTTAAATTTACTTAAAAATTCATCATCAAGGGATGATATATTTTAACATTATAGACTTTAGTATGCTTACAAATGATCATGTTCATGGCTTATATTAAATTAGTTTACTAAAATATCACTTGATGCTTAGTTTTCAAATTAGATACATACAATTAAAATCTTCTATCAACTCAGACATTATCAGCATATTTTATTTGTATCAATTTAATTAATAATTAAATTGGAGCTTATCACTCAAATATTTCTAATATTATAAATCTTTGCCAACTTCAATCCTTCTAAGGAGGAGTATTGGACTAATGAGGGATTGACTTAGACTTGCCAACTTCATTCCTTATAAAGATTAGGATCAAACTATTGAATTAAGACTTACAACTTTTTCTTATTGGCATTGTAGCCTATCGAGAACATATAAAATCTTCTATCAACTCGAACGTTATCAGGACATTTTATTTGTATCATTTAATTCATAATTAAATTGGAGTTTTTCGTTCAAATATTTCTAATATTATAAATCTTTGTCGACTTCAATCCTTCTAAGGAGTATTGGACTAATGAGGGATGGACTTAGTCTTGCCAATTTCAATCCTTATAAAGATGAGGATCAAACTATTGAATTAAGACTTACAACTTTTTCTTACAGGCAATGTAGCCTATTGAGAACAAATATAATTTAGCATCTTAAATATAATCTTTATAAGATAGATTTTGTAAAATCTAAAATATTTAATTGCTTTTAGAATAACTACACACTTCTTAAGCTAAAACACATTTAAGTCTAAACTCATATGTAGCTCACGCAATGTTCTTGAATCGAATATTTGAGCACGCTATATATTGGTGGGAGCACATATGAGTGATTTAAACTTTGATTTAAGCTAGCCTAAGCAGGATTTCAAATCAAGTACTTGAGACACCCTATACATTGGTTGGGCATTCTATACATTGAATCGAGTAAATGCAATTATTTAAGATTTATTTTATACAAGCCTGCACAACATTTTTAAACCTTATAATTAAGTATTTAACATGTTGGTCTAAGCACAAGCTATTGATTTAGCATTTTGTTTTTATAGCAAACATATTATTCTCAAACCATGCAATCGAGCATTTAACATGATGGTCGAATCACCAGCAGCTGACTTAAAATTTATTTATACGGGCCAAAAAAATATTTTTAGACCATATAATTAAGTAATTAGCACCTTGGTCAAAGCACATGCAAATAATTTGGCTATAATAATGCATGATCTCGATTTATTTATACCATGCACTAGCATGGATCTCAATGCACTTGTAAGATGTTTGTACATATATTTCAGAGCATTTCAAGGGCTGAGAATTGATGCAAGCACACAATTTAAAATATTAGAGTTTTATATATTTGCATGCTTCTTAAAATACAAGCATGAATATCAATACCACAAACTTTAAATTACAAATAACATAAAAAAGATATAAATTTTGAAATTATCACAACTTTTGGATGTCTACATGAATATTATAACATTACAATTGTGTAAGGTGTTAATTTAAATGATTTTATTATCATCTTCTTTTCACTTGAAAGAATGTTACGATCTAATAACGAGTAGGATGAGTAAACATCTTAGTATATATTCTAGAAAAAAAAAACATTTATTCATTGAGCTCAACCATGAAGTAATTGATAACAATATTTTTCAAAGAGATTTAAATTAACTTTGTAGCAAACATTCAAGTTTAGTATAAGTCGTGTTAGAGTTTTAGAATAACTCTTGTTCGTGTTTATTCATGTATGAGAGCAGAAATTCAAGTTACGTTAAACTCTACATGTGCTCATTAAGCAGCTGTTAAAGACTCAATTATCCAATTCTATGTTCAAATCCAATTCTCATTCAATTTGTTTGCATGTGATGGCCGAAAAGATGCAGAGAGACAAATCTGTCAATCACATAAGTATATATCAACTAATTTGCATTATAAGAGTCCACTGTCGATCCCATGAAGAAATGACTTAAAATTATTCTTATAGAAAAATCTTTAGTTTACTGACCTAAGCCCATGCCTAGGTTAGGAAAAAAATTAGAAACCCATGAAGTTAAGTTTCTCTCAATCCCATGACATATCCCATGATTCTTTTGATCCCATACATAGGTTGCAAAACCCTAATTATAATATGCCTGTTTAACTAGGATTATGCAATCGACATAATCGTTCCACCATGCAATAAGCAGAAGTCATAAATCACAATAGATTTTAACATCTTATTTCGTTAGACTAGAAGTAAAAGAAATCTAAAAGGTTAACCAACAACATAAAGACTTGATGGCTTGAAAAACATTACATAAAGTCATTTCAAAAATTCATGAAAAAAACACTAATCCTATATCACAGAGGCACGAAAGAGATCTAGCCAAGGATAATGGAGAAAATCAAGGAAAAGAAACCCATGCCGATTATTGTGAAAAACAAAGAAATGTAAAATTTACAAGAATGAAGTGTCCTCTCCACAAGAGTAGAAAATCCTCATATGACAATATCCTAAGAACAACAAGAAACAAGAGGGAAAATTGAAGGAAAAACAACCCCTTAATGTTTCAACCCAGTGAGAGAAAGAAAATTCTAAGGGAGAACTTTCTCTCTCTCTTTCCCAAAACTCTCTCAATCACAGTCGCTCAAGATCCCCTAGAGTAGTCCCAATACCTTACATATAGGGGAAGCTTGACAAAGGCAATAAATTTCTTAAAAATTTGATTCAACAACCGGGCGCGGTGTGCTAAGAGGCCAGCACCGGTGCACCAGGGATTTAGTAGGTAGACGTAGGAGTACTGGTCCAATTTATTTATTTTTCATTCTTGAACAACATCCAACCAATAACCTACACAAAATGGAAAAAAATACCTTCATTGCACATAATAATGGCATAAAATATGCAAAAATAAGGGTAAACAAGCTAGAAATTCTTCAAATGATTCATTCATATCAATTCCTAAAAACATGTCTATTACTTGCTCTCAAGTAATTCTTTCACTTAGTACATATTTTTGAACAATTAAAAGTTGACCTTATTTTAAGGGTATCCATGCCTTTTAATAACGTGGGATGAAAATTTTGCTAAGGTTTTGTGATTTCTATCTTTTGTGGGACTACAATTTCGTGAATCAATACTTTCTTTTTCTTTTATTTAATTATCTCTTTCTTAACATAATTCCTCCTAATTCATGTAATTTAGTGTGACTATAATTTTATTTGTTATTCCATATGCTTTTAAGTACTTTATTCTTATTCACACAATGGGTTATGCCCTCATTTTTCCTCAGTTTATAAAATTCTAGAGTTTCATTAAGGAAGTGATTAAATCATTTTAGTTGTGGATCTCCCTAGAAAACAAAAGCTGAAGTGCTCATATGCTTAACCTCAAGTTTCTTCTCCCCTGAAAAATTAATTTAATTTTTCTTTACCTTCCATTTTTAATTTGGAGTGAATTTCAACTCTTTTTTTTCTTTTATTTTTAAAAAAGAATTACTATATATGGTTAAATACATTTTTTAAGTATTATAACTTTCTAGTTATTCTTAAGTTAAAAGTTTTAAATACACCTTAATGTGAAACTTGATGATCATATAAATCAAGTCAAAATCTAGTTATTCTATTGTTTGAATAAAATGTTAAGACTTAAAACACTATAGATTGATTAGTTTTTCTTATAGACACACTTTCTCAATTGCCTTCAAGAATTTTAGGATAGGAAAACGGATGATTGAATTTTAGTGTTAGCCCATTATTAAACATTTCGGGTCCAACCTTAGTTTGATTTCACAATGACTTACCAACTTCTTTCCTTCCACTATCAATTAGCAATGATTCTCACAATGTAAAAGCAAATATGAGCATATTAATATCATTCTTTTTAGGCTACCAAAGTTGAAAAGTTTTATCCTCCAAACTTCTTTTCTATCCTACTCTGCTCGCATAATAATTTCCCAGGAAAAGTACGAACAATAAAACAGGGAATTAAATATCATAGACATGCAACGACAATAAGCATGCAAGTACAATCAATTGTGTGTAAAAATACATAGAAGTGTGTATTAAGAACATCACATATAAGAACATGTACTCAACAAACAAAGGCAATAATAGCAAAATAGTGAAATTAGTAGCAAAAAAAATTACAAAATAGCCATACACAATACAATCTCCACACATAACAAATATGATATAAAAAATCACATCACATCCCCACACAATCAATCATCACACTCATCACTTGTAAGCTTACCCCTCATCATCATCATCATCCTCATCCATCAGTGTTTCACTATACTCAAACATCTCAAATGGTGGTGATGTTGGGTACACCAATGGGTCTGGTCCAGAAAGCCACCCTTGCCTTTAGTACATCTCATTCGGGATAGCATTGTCCTGATGGTACTCATATTACCTTTGGTGTTGTCCAACATAGTGGTGAGACCTTTCATATAAATCGCATACCTCCCAACTCATCGCTATGAAATCAAATGCTAACTCATCTACTTGCTTTGATAACTCCATAACCATCCTATCATACCTCTAAGAATTTCATATTTCTACAGCCGTACAATGATACCCTTGAAGCGAATGATGGGAGACCTTTTGTGTGTAAGGCTGGTCGAAAGAGTGGTAAGCTTGCTATTTTCTTGACAGACAATGATAACGCTAACCTTTCAGCTAGTTGTTAATTTGCTTTGGCTGGTAAGTTCCTATATTGGCATATGAAAATGAAGCTGATGAGGAAGGCTTCCGATAAGCTAAAATTTAAAGAGGAATGGAAAATTGTTCCGCTAGATGAGAGCCATATTCTCATTCAATTGAGCAAGGAGGAAGGCAATGTGTGGATATTTGTGAAGAAATACCTAAAAAGTGAGAACAAAAACATGAAAATTTTAAAATGGTATGTGGATTTTGATCCATAAACTGAGTCCCTGATTGTTCAAATATGTTTTAGAGTCCCTGTCCTCAAGTTACAATTATTGAACCATGAAATTTTGTTTTCTTTAGGTGTGATATTTTGGAGGCCGATGAAGATGGATATTCCAAAATTTAACTTAACGAAGATGGATATTCCGTTGAAGATGAATTGTTTGGAAGAAAAATGATAACCTCACATATTCAAAAATCTAAAGTGATAATCATGATAAACATGAGATTTATTATTGAGTAAGACACTAAATTATATGAACAGTTCATTTTTCTGGGTGAAAATATCATGATGGGCTAATACATAATTTTTTTATCATTTTAATTTAATACTGGCATTACTCTCGTATGTTTTTTTTAGTTTAATAAAGAATGAATCATATGTTATTTTCAGATTTAGTCTCTCACACGTGCTATCCATGCTATCAGAGACATAATTCAGAGTAAGTACAATCACTCGTACATATCATATAGGGAGATCCCAATGTCAGTTTGAGATATGTAGTTTGGGAAGTTTAATGTAAACCCCAAACACAGCAATTACAACTTTGTATTTTTTTTATGAATCTAATAATTTCTAATTCAATTTATAGATAAATTAGTTTTGGTCCCCTAAGGAGGAGGCCACATCCGTAAAAACTTCGAGCAGTTAGCTAGCGATTGTCTATACAACCCGTTCAGCGATATTCACCATACACATGAGCTCCCCTTGTGGATTAGCGAGGATGTGTTTTTTGCACTGCTCGGGGCCTGAGACTCTCTCGAGTATCAGAAGAAGATGGAGCAAGAAAAATTGAATTGCTGCCCTGGCTGTATCAGCATGGGGCCTCAAAGCACAATAGTGGAGCACTTCTACATACGGAGTACAAGAGGAGGCTGGTAAGAATTTTTTTTCGCACTAAATCTTATTTTACATTAAATTTATCCTAACTATTCCATTGCACTGATAGAGATGAGAGCCAACTGTTTTAGAGTTACACGAGGGTGCCCATAAGCGGCAGCCGTATCAGTTCTGGGTGGACAGTAGGTTTCAGGCAAATCATATATCAATGACTATAAATTTCAAATAACTATAAAAAATTATTTATTCGCTAACTTTCATTAATTATGTGTTTTGTAGGAGGCCTTCTGGAGGCTCAAGGAGAGTCGATTTCAACAATCAGTCTATGGTTCGGGCACATCTCACAATCCTTCTATGTATGTCCTATGGAGGGAGGCTATTGATGGAAAGAAGAATGACAGGGTCTATGGGTTGGGGTCTCAAGCTCCGCTCTATGATGTATGCCCGACCTCTAGCACATCTGGTGCATCTACTCCCACTACAGAAGAGGAGGAGATACATCGTCAGGTTGCTGCTGAGGTTGTTTCCCAGATAGCCTCCCTGAGATCAGAGATGAGGGCAGAGACCGAAGTGGTGTTGCATTCTGAATTGCAGATAGGGAAGGAGCTAGTTTAGGATGAGAATGAGGAGGATGAAGATGAGGAGAGGATAAAAGAGGATGAGGAGGACGAGTAGGGGTTATTTTTTGTTTATTTTTATGTTCAATAATTTATTGTTATTGAACAGTATTTTTATTGTATAGTTGTGCGTTTTGTTTGGTTTAATGCTATTATTTTTCTTATATTTATAGGTATGATTTATGTTTTAATTAGTTTCATTATTGTGTTGTGTTGTGGTTTGATTTTACTGTTATGATTGCATATGTGTAGATTGTAGTGTTGAAAGAGAGTTTTAAATTTTTTTATTATGGTACAAAATTTCGATAGCTTGCCGACGGTTTTATAACCCCTTGATTATATGCCAACGATTTTTTGACGGTTTATCAAACAAGCGATGTCTAGATAAATTGCTGCATTTTAGCTATGAAAAAAACCGTAAGTAAATTCCATGCTCGTTTAACAGATGACTATGCGACATTTTACTGATATAATTGTGACACTTCCACCGGAAACACAACAATTTTCCTAAGGACGTGTTAATTATATAACCAACAGTCAAGCTACGGTTAAACATGTCATGTTATACCGACAGAACTGCGACAATTTTTTCGACAGAACTGCAATATGTTTCCTACGAACATATGCGTCGATTATATAACTGACGATCAAGCTACAAGTAAACATGACATATTTTTGAATCTTTAGCGATGATTATGGTACATCGAATACCCGTCGGTTAATGTAAACCGTCGCTAAATTTGTCTGTTATTTTATTACGAACAAGTGTTTTTGCTACATAAATTTAATCGTCGCTAAACCGTCGGTAAATATATTACCTACGATCTTTATTCTATTACCGACAATATTTGACTATTGTTAATAAATTAAATTCTTGTAGGGTGTGCAAATAATTAACACAATATTTTCTCCCCAAGCAGATGTAAAATAAGCATATATTTTGAGATTAGATGATTGGGAGTAGCGGAGGAAAGGAGAAAAAAAGAAGCTTAGAAGAGGAATGAATAAGAAATGATTTAAAGAGCAGTATGCCCTCTAGTTTTTCTTATTATTATTATTACTCTTCTGAAATTGCTAATATGTTAAAAATGGTATATATTGGAAAACTAATTCAAGAAATTCGCAGTAATTTGAACTTATTATATGACATGAAATTTTCTCACAACCATTCAAATAAACCTATTATTTCCTATATAACCCATTCACATCATCATTAAAAAACAAAGTATAGGTTAATAATATAGCTTTAAATTCACATTTTAAAGAAGAGACATTAACATACATATACCTTAAAACAAATTTACGAAATTAAAAGAGCAGGAGAAATGGAGGTGTGGGGGATGCTGAAAAACTTTCAGGTCCAATCAGCCATTTCTAAGCCTACTCATTCAGAAACTCCCAGTCCCCAATCAAGATGGGAGGTCATACCCAGAGCATCCCAACCTCAGTAAGAAGCCAACACATTGTCAGACTTTCTCTGATTAATTACTAATTACTGGATTTGCTTAAAAAGTCATCTTTAAACTAAGGGAAGGAGGAGTGCGTTTGGGTAAAACGAGGTGAAAAAAAAAAAAGGCTTGACGAAGCGTGCAGTGGCCCTCTACACTCATTAATTTGCCCTCCCTTTCACAAACAAAGACATATTCTCCTAATCACTTTCTCATTATTTTATATATATTTTTAAATTGTTCAAACTCGCTTAATTTATGAGAGTCAGTAATGGCAGCAGAGACAGTGGCAGAAAAAGGTAACAGAGTTCAGCAGGTTTCTCCTCAGAGAGAGAGAGAGAGAGAGAGAGAGAGTGTGTGGCCTATTTCTGTGCTGGGTTTGCTGAGCGATGCTGGCAGTTGCCTGCTTCTGCTAGTGGTGTCAGTCATAATAATAAGAGCAGTCACCTGCCACAGGTGGCAGCATCCGCTGCAGAGGCTGACAAACCCATGAGCACTTCTTAAATCCATCCTTTTTTTTATTTTTATAGCTTTTATAGTGAAATTTTTTCTACCTGAAGTCCCGATCAAAATTTGAGTTTTACTCCCAAATAAGCTATTTAGGTATGGACAATGCAACCAGCTCTCACGGTACATAATTTTATTCTAATAATTTTTTAATAACCTCTGCAAAAATTATTAGGAGATTATTACAGAGTTATTTTGACTTTATCTAGAATAAATTTCCTAACACTAAAAAAAAAGTAAAAGTATAACTACGGAGGGTACTGACTCCAAATAACTCTGCAACAACCCACCAATAATCTTCGCAGAGGTTATTGAGCGGTTATTAGGAGGAGATTACACATGAAAAGCTGCGTGCATTCTCCATACATAAATAACGCTCACTAAGCAAATAGAAAAAAATTGAAAGCTTAAGAACTCGCTCAACTCTTTGATTTGGCTAATGCTTCTTTTGCATTTCTAATCTTTCAGCTCAGTTGTTAATAAATTAAAAATATAACGCTACCTTTTTTTTTAGCATAGAAAGTGTACAGGATGTTATATCGTTTCATCGACATATTTCATAGGAATTTATGTTTAATTTATGAAATTATTTATTTATATAAATAAAGTTTAGGTTTCATCGACATATTTGTCAAAATTTTGTTGAATTTCTATCACAAATTTGTCCAAAATCTAAGATTTCTCTTAAGAAATTTGTTATAGGCTTGAGGAAGAAGACGAGTGGAAGCGTGAGAGGAAAGAACGAAATGAGCTAAGAAGGAAGATTAGGAAAGGCAATAAAAACTAATCTCCCTTTTTATTAAAAGCCCAACAGTAAAACACGGATCAAAATAAAGTTGATTACATTAATTAACATAACTAAATAATTTCTTGTATGTTATTACAAGAAGTATTGTTTTCAGTCACCCTCAAGCTGAGAACATTGCTAGATAGTGTCGGCTTGTTTTGCATCAAGATAAAACGAGATGTCGACCGGAGTTAGGTAAATATATCTATAGGTTAACCAGTGGTAGAAATATAAATGTTGTTGACATTTCTATATGAATGACCGAATTTTGAGTTAGTGTCATTGTGGATATGTTATCACAATAGATAGTGGTAGGTTGTTGAATGTTAAGTTCAAGCTTTTGGTGGTATTCATCTGAGCCACATAACGTCCATTATTGTAGATGTAAGAGTTCTATATTCTGTATCAGTGGAAGATTTGGCAACAATTAATGTTGTTTTTCAACTTGCTTAGATACGAGAGTGTTGCCCATTTAAGAGCAGCACCATGTGACAGACCTATGATCAATGTGATTACTTGCTCAGTTGGTTTCATAACAAGATTGAGGGACAAGTGGACCTGTTTGAATAGGTCGCTCGAGATCAAGAGTGCTTTTGATACATAGTAGAAAAGGTTTGAGTTGCTAAAAATGAATGTTTAAAAGTTCATGAAGATATTATGAGGGTTGATTGACTGCATATTTTAGGTTTGGACCAGTTAGAATAAGGCACTGGAGGGAGCCGACATGACACTTATAATATTTGGGACTATCAAAGAGTTGTTGATCATCGGGCACTGCTTTATTATTAATCAAAAGCTGATTCAGAAGAGCTTTATAATCTTTCACACCTACTCTCTCAAGAATGTAAATAGCATAATATATTTCTGAAAGAAATAAACCAGTGGTACTATGACTGATGTTAAAACCCAATAAAGTAGAAATAATACCAATATTTTTCATAAAAAAATTTTGTGAAGGTCTCGTAAAAGTTCATTGATGAATGCGCTACTATTACCATTAAACAATATGTCATTTATGTATAACACTAGGTAGATAGAAATGAAATTCTAGCTATATGTAAGTAAAGAAGGATTAGAGTGATTGTGAGCAAACCGATAAAAGCAAGTGTTTGGTTAAAAATTTAAACCCTTGGTGAGGTGTTTGTTTAAGACCATATAGAGTTTTTTTTTTTAATAAGCACACAATTAGAAAATTTGAGATCAACATAGCCAAGCGGTTGTTTCATGTAAATAACTTCATCCAAAATATCCTGTAAACAGGCACTCATTAGCATTGAAGCCCCCTAGGCAGCCAAAAAGGGCATATCTCATGGGTAAGAGTAAAGATATGCATGTGAGGGAGATAAAGGTGCTTATGGGGGCATTTTTGGAGACTTGGACTGAAAGGGGGCTAGCCATCTTAAAATTCTTTTGGGTTGTTTTTCTCTAAAGCTTCCTTTCTCCTTTTTTGAGTTTTTGATTGCTGGATTTTTGGTGTGGAGTTCTCTTGGGATACTTGAGGAGAGGAGTTCTTAGCAAGGGATAAGAAGAAAGCTTCTTCCTCTTCATCTTCTTCCCTAAACTTTTCTTATTCCTCCACTAATCTCTTTTAACAACCTTCTTGTTCTTCTTCCTCCACCATTCCCTTGAGTCTATTAGGGAGTTTTCTTGGAGGTGTTGCACTGCGGAGAATAGAAGAGCTTCATCTCTCTTAAGGAAGAGGGAAAACTTCATCTTATTCTAAGGAAGAAGGAGAGCTTATTCCTAACAATGTCAGAGCGTGGACAAGCAAAGGGAAGACTTTGCCAACCTTCACCACCGTTAGAACTTTTGAAATCCTTGTTCTTATTTTTTTAGCAAGCCTCTTAAGTATGAATGATGGAGGGATTAGGTTAGGGTTTTGTGATAGAGAAAGCCTCATAGGTTGGAAACTTTTCTCCATTCTCCCATGAATCCACAAACAAAAATGTCATTTCCCCTAAAACCTTGACCTAGTTGCTTAGGAGCACGAAAATACCATGATTGTTTGGCGGCCTCAACTTTTAATGAATTGGTTGAGCCCATTTTGGTCTATAAAATGAGAAAAACTACTTTGTTTCTCATTTCCTAGGTTAGGAGTGTGATGTCCATGAAGAAATTTTCATTACCTGAAGACCTTCTCCCGTGGAAATTTTCCTTGACCTTGTGTCGAACAATTAGAGGTAGGTCAATTCATTACATTACACAACAAACCAGTATCTATGGTTTCATCTCTAACCGTAGATCTTGTGAGATTGTCAGGATGAGTATGTTTGGTCGTCAATGTCAATTGGGTCTCATTTGCTTGCATGCCTTTGCATTCATGTTATGTGCACCGCATGAATTTTAAAATTGCATAAAAAGTCTTATTTGTCATGTTTCATCAACTGACTGTCCACATTATCAACTAAATTGGCTATGATTTTGTTGCATCGACCAGTCGACCACCAATTTCTCAACTCGATCGACCTTTTCTATCGCTTCGATTGACCCGCAACCACCGGTCAGATCAGATCGATCAACCTCTTCAGTCGGTTCGAACAATTGACTGCTATCAGTTGATCAGATCAACAAACCTTCTTCATCGGTTCGACCGAACAAATTTCATTGGCTCAATCGGTATGATCGACCCTTTTCTGTTGGTTCAACCAATCAGCCTATGCTCAATCAACATTTTTTTCACTTGTATCGATCAACCATCATTGAATCAATTAACTTAATCAACCTTTTTTGTTTCATGCACAAATCAGTCTTTACTGGCTTGACAGAATTGATTGACCGTCTTCATTGCTTCAATTGGTCAACCACTTTCGACCCGATCTTATTGATCTATCATAACACTTGAATATTGCATTATTGCATGCTTGTTTTGTACTGCTTGCATGAACACATTAGCACTTTTCACCATGTTGTGCACTTGTGAACATATGCCTTCATATGCTCATTGTGGATATCTGTGCCGCACTTGGGCACAATATCTTGTCTGTAATTCCTAAAGTCCTTATGTCACTACGCACTGCACCCCTTATGTCACTACACACCACACCCCTGTATGTTCGCATTTACACTCGTCCTCCTTTGCACATGCTTGCTTTCATAACATATTGTATGTTTGCATTTTGTATACTTGTGGTTTGCACCTGACCTTGTGTCCTTACACACTTCGTTTTACACCCACGTGTCTTCTATGGGGACAGGTTGCACAACAAACCTACTCATTGTGTGGTTTTCCTCTAAAGGAATCATACTCTTTCACCTTCCTATGACACCACTTTGGCACATCGTAGGTGTTTCATGTCATGTCACTAGATTCAATTTATGCTTCATAGCCTCTGAAATCACCTCATACATTATGTAGTCCCACTTGTGTGTATGACCCCGAGTCGTGCTTCTTGGTCTCTGAACTTGCTAGGCACATAAGTAATTTCATTCAATCCTTGTGACAGCACCCTGCACTATCATGAGCATATCTTTACACAGAGAGTGTGTTTGCTTGCTTGCATGGTGCATTACACTTTGAATGTGCCTATCATTTTTCTATGTGCTTAGTCATTATTATGGCAAGGTGTAATTCTCCCCTGCCCTAGGTGGACAAGCATAGTGTAATTTGCGTTATGTACTTTGCAAGTGCATATTTACATGTGTATTCTTCACCAGTATATGCCACTATATACTCGTGACCAAAATTTGGTATCTAGCAGTCACTCCTACCTTGATATATCTATCACAATACACATGATCCCTTTGCATTTGCATGAGCATTTCCAATTATTTTGATGAAGAAGCTGGCTTGTTAGCTTAGTGATCCTCTGTTGGTTGTGATGCATTAGCGAGTATTGTTTATGTGGATGTCTCGGTGGGCAATACCATCTATCGCACCTTGACAATCACCCATATGTTGTGCTAAGGTTCTAAAGGGTCTAATAGGTGCCACTTAGGCTTTTCCTTTTTAGGATATATTTTTAAGAATAAAAAAAAATTATTTTTTATTATGTATGTATTATCTTTCAAAATCTATTTTGAAACAATTTGTATATTTACCTTAGACCATATGTAAGGTGAATTTTTTAAAGCTTTTGTTCATACAAAACTTGCATCTAGTGACACCTCTTAGAATCCTTAATCCTTAAAAAAGGCCAAGGAAGACGACCACATGAAAATATACGCCAGTCTTTTGCCTACACCTCTACACACACTTAGATGTTGTGACTATTACACTATACATTAAATAGTATGCTAGGCTAGGACTAAGGTGATATGTAGTCTTTTTGATGTCATAGCTATTGTTCTCTATTGGTTTGGTTACCCTAATTAGGCATATTTTTTGTATATTGTCTTTTGTACATTTATTGGGGTTTCTGACTTGCACAAAAGTATATTTGGGGTGCTCTTCTTGCAGAGAGTCATGTCCAATAGAAAATAACATTAATAAGTTAAATGAGTGGATTTTCTGCAGGTTCTTACTTAGCTCTCCTCCAACAGGCATGGTTCATTACATTGCATGTAGATAAATTTTATACTAAACTAAATTTCATGCAAGTGGAGTCATTTATTAGACTTTCCTATGCACTTTTAGAGCCTTCTAGGCTCGCGTCTATATTAGAAATAAGATACATGCATGAGTTCTGAGATGCCTGAAGGGAAAAACCACATGATGAAGGCCAGAAGCTACAAGCTCATGTTTGGTGTCTTAATTCTAACTCTCTTTGATGTATAGAATTAGGAACAAACTTGTATATGTGATGCTTGACAGCTTTTTATATTTTCTGGGATATATTGCCACCCCAGTGGCACCCGACCTCTAATCGTTTTATACTTGACTTTCTTTCCTTTACATTGTGCAGTGTGTTTACCGGTTACTCCTTTTTTTTGGCATGTTGCTTGTATGGGCTCTCTACGAATACAACCTAAACTCTCTTAGACATAAAAATTTAACTTTTCTACATTAGTTTAATAATAATAATTGAGATTAATTAAAATTTAAGCTTAAAATATCTCAATATTTTAAAACATGCTTTTACTTTCTTGCATGTCCTTTAGGTCGGATTTAAAATTGATTTGCATAGCATGAAAAAATCCCAAGTCATACTAATAGGGCCTCAATGCTTAGGAATTTAGATAATTGCATCATATTATATGTTTTGAGAAGAAGTCCACGTGCTTCTACAACCCAATAGCGTGTTTCTACAACCCAACATACTCTACATAGATTTTTCACTTAAGTGGTTATCTAGCCTGCTTAGGGAGTTAGAGACTTCCTCAACCAAGATGGGGAGCAATTCCTTTGTGAGATCTTCTCATCTTTGATGCAAAACCTTTCTTTCTTTTTTCACTCCAGCGGCTTCCTCGCTACTTTGATAGGTCCCACCTCTACTTTCTACATATATAAAGTAATATTATCTAAATTTTCCTTCTATTGACCTTAGAGCTATAGAGGTTCCATTGGACTATGAAATTCACGGATTGCTAACAAGAGAACTTCGATTGTGTTTGGTCGACTACTTTGATGACCAGGTAAACCTGGGGTCATAATAACTAAGGATGATGAATCTGTACTACCCTGCCCCAGCTATCTTTACTAGATTAAGATTACTAAATCTCTTATTTGCTACCAACTTACTGCTCCCTTTTACACTTTATTGATGTCATCTTGTATGCTCTGTTATTGAAAAACCACCACCCCTTGAGATATGATGATTTTCCCTCTGCTCTTATGGTCTGGTTAAGCCTATAAGCATGATGTGGACTTTATGAGTTGATCTAGTTATCTCATAGGTCTTGACCATCAAAGAGCCACCATCAGTATATGACTGTGAGAGACTCACTCTCTACCTGTATGGCTTAGTGTGAGCTTTGAAAGTGTCTAGATGTTCCTGTGAGATAATCATCCTATGTGACACCCTCTCACTAGTAGTCATTCAAATGTAAGTAGGATTCCCTTAATCAAGAGTATATTGGGCATCCCACACGATGAAATTAACCAAATGTGATAAGTCACTTTAAGAGTGCTCTTGGACCCATAAAAAATACACAAATTTGTTTCTCTAGTTATCGGTAGCTTATGTAGGTATTCATTCATGGATATTTGGTTCAAGGTGTCTCGATTCGATCTTGTTTAGACGTACACTCTTGACCTATAACACGAGTTTACTAGACATAAGTTTTCCACATTCTTTTTCAAAATTTTTTGTCTATCATAGTTGTGTGTCCTTATTTTTTTATTATGTCCTTATTTTTTTATTTCTCTCTTATTTGTATCATTAACATGATCTGAAAGAGAAACTTATTTAGAGTAGAAAATTATACAGTAATAAATAGGCTGGAGACTCTGAGTTTTTACACAAAAAATAATAAAATAAAAAAATTGAAACATGCATTAAATATATTAAGTTGAAGATCCTTCCAATTATGATTAAGAGACAGGGTGAGGAAGATACAAATAGTCGAAAACTTGACTACTAGAATAAAGATCTCATTGTAGTTAAGATAATGTTCTTGCAGAAAGCATTAAGCTGTGAGTTTTGTTTTTTATCAAGCAATTAAAAACACATGGATGACATTTGATCTTGTAAGTCCATTGTAGCCAAGAATTTTCTCATTTTATGGTTTAGAAACATGAATCCTTGTCCCCAGATGTTGAAGGGCTTTTAACTTCTATGCCACGACTTGTTTCCAGTAGCTATATTAATAGCTTGATTGTAAATAACTGGTACATAATCTAGGATAAGATGATGAAGATTCAATTGGTGCTTAGGTGAGAGATGGTTGGACATCGATCAAGTGTTCATTTGATAATAATGGAGAGGAATAGTGAGGTGAGTCGATTCAATATTGGATGAGGAGGGTCTATGGTATGAATGTGTAGGGGCTTTAAGAGGTAATTTGGAGCCAGAGTGGGACGAGATAGATGAAAGAGTAATTTGATGCGTGTTCTTAGGAAGAATAGTTTTGAGTGGGGTTAAGGTAGAGGAAGATGATTTATTCTAAGTACTAAAAATTAGTAATGTGGCAAAAAAGTTGATGAATTTTGATGTGGAGGAACTTCAAAATGAGAAGTTTTATAAGGGAAAGAATGTTGATTAAAGTCTCCTGAGATGATGATTTTGCCAGTTTTAGGATTAAAACTCTTGTACCCTTTGATTTGATCAAGATATTCAATGAATGCATGGAGAGTAGATTTGGGTTACAATTTATTTCAGTGGACAAGTGGGATCCATGGGTGGCAGGCGCAACCAAAAATGCAAAGATGTGGATATTCTGAGATTGTGTTATGAAAAATTTTATAGGTTCATTTATAATGATTTATGGTGGAGGCAAAGGACTTATTAAATATATAATTGTGTGAGAAGTCTCCAACTAGAAAGAGGTAGAGGTGAGAATAATAAAAGGTGCAAAAGTGGTGCCAAAAATATGCCTGTGCTTACGTTCCACAATACCATTTTGTTGATGAGTCTAAATACAAGAGGTTTGATGAATAATGTCGTGAGTGTTAAGAGTGTAAAGAGATAATTCTTGTAATCACCCCTATCATCAATTCTTACTATACGAGTATTGAATTAAAGTTCAACACTTTTCTTGAATTTAATAAAATGTGATAAACCTTTAGTTTTGTATGTCATAGGGCATAACCAAGAATAACGAGAATAATGATCAATAAAAAACAAATAATATGTGTATCCTTTAAATGAAAAATGAGAGAAAAGACCTCAAACATCATATTGGTTTAATTTGAATGCTTTATAAGCGTGATTAATTGAAATTAAAAACGGAAGATGATGATACGTGGCAGTAATAGAAGAATAAAAAAAAGATTTTTTGCTAGAAATTAAATTATGTGATTTTTACTAAGAAATAACAGTAGTGGAATGAGAGTTTAAATGCCTAAGTCGTATACATCAAAGATTTGAATGGGAGGTGGCAAAAATAGTTGGGTTGAAGATGTTAGAGGGCAGGAACTAGTTTGACACGACTTTAGTAATATGTTATTTTGAGTATGACAATCATTGATGCACTAACTATAAGTGTTAGAAGTAATGAAATATTAGTTATTGCTAGTTGAGAATTAGAAAGAAGATTATATTAAATATTTTTTAAAGAGAAATGATTGGGGTGTGAAGCAATCATTTCCGAGAATTGTGTATGGGAAATGATTCACCAATACCAGCGAGTACTTGATAAGTGTCAATGTCTGTTGTGAACTGTATATCTTATTGAGATCAGTTGTAAGGTGTGTTGTAGCTCCCGGGTTAAAATACAATTAACATAGGATGCGGTGGAAGTAAATAAGGTGTATTCTCATTCATTTTTAGGGATTGGTAGCTTAAATTGGATCTATGCCAGCAGTGAGCAGCAAGATGTTCGTTCTTAAAACAGTTTTGGCTGGCAAGAACTTGTCATAGTTTGGGTTAGAAGTTGGAAGGAGTGACTTGATCACTAATCTGAAACTGCTTATATGCAACAGTATAACAATGTCTTTGATGATATTTTTCACTTATGTTTTCTTACTTTGCAACAGAACCAAAAACTTGATCCTGACGAAAATAAGAATTTAACTCTTTAATTTATATTTATATTGGGATACTATGCAAGTATATGTATCGTTATCAAGTAATATAGGACTTTTTGATTAAGACCTGGATATCGAACCCATAGGGAAATACACAATGTGCACTATTGAACAACAAAATTTCTATTTTAAAAAGATAATTACTTAAACTAAAAATATATTCGCAGCATTAAAATTCAAATCTTTTTGGTATTTTTGATATTTTGACAGAACAATAACAATTTAAAAAGATAACTTGAGTTTACGTAAAACAAAAGCACTGAATTTGAAAAAATGTCTTTCTCCTTATCATGAATCATTAATAAGTATAGGAATTCTGTTGTGGAAGTATGCAAATTGTGTTGTGCCAAATCGGAGGAATTATATTATTTACCCTTACTATAGATGCTATAAAGAATATTGGCTAAATTAATGTTTGAATAGTTCTAAAGACCTGTTAGGTAGGGAAGATACTAGCTCTCACTCTAGAGTTCCCTCAATTCCCTCCACATGGGGGCTAACATCTCGTATCAGAACCTAAAACATAAACCAAGTTGGGGGCTTTAACCTGTCACTTTAAATTCCTCTAACTCTACACCCTTCAATGATTATTTCCCTATTTATTTGCACTAAATCATATGAATTATATTCTCATTCATACAACCTCATATGATTCTTTCCAATTATTGACTGAGACAATACCAGCCCGATTCTTACATGTTCTCACAACAAATTTTAACATCTGGATAAACCAAATCAATGAGTAAATGAAGTTCATGGATTTAAATCATCACAACTTCTTCAAACATTAAAGATCAATACTCTCCACAACTTCCATCCAACACCTTAATTACTTATCATTTTAAGGAAAAAGATAAAGAAAACTACTCATAATCCATGGAGAAAATAAAAACACACTTTAGTTTAAAAGTAGAAATCATTGTCAAACCAACAAGAAGTCTCAATTAAAACTAAAAGTAGTTTAAAACAAAAGATAAAAACTTATCTCAAATCATTCACCAAAATCTTGAAGTTCTTTTGATCTCTTCTCTTTTACAACACTCTCAAAATAAACTAAAAACAAAAAGGATAAAGTAAATTTTTGTGGTGCTTGAAAATCTTTCTAAAACTATCTCTCCAAACTCCTTAGAACTCCTCTTTTTCTAACTCTTTTCAAAACTTTCAAGCACCCCTTCAAATGTCTCAACTTCCTTCTTTTATAAATCTCCAAAAGGTGCCTTGGAAACTCTTCAAAATGTGTCTACATTCGATGAATCCTCCAAAGGATGCCTCCTTTCACAAGTCTTTTAATAATATTTTTGTTCTTAGTGGGCATAACCACTCTCTCAAGCCAATAGGTGCCTCAAATACCCTTTCAAAATTCAGCCAAGTGAAGAAAATCGTCAAATAACTGCCTCTGACGCTTATGTGCGGGGCCTCTAGCGCTTAGGCAGTTGGTCTTCTCCATTTCACCGGAGCTTAAGCGTCAGATCTGGCACTTATGCACCAAAACAGTTTAACACAATTTTCACCTTTTTTCTCCAAATTTGATCCTTTCACTCCTTTAAGCATTTTTCACTTTTTTACTTATACCTGAAAGAAAAATACAAAAATACCTTCCATTAAAGCACAATATCTTAAAAATAGGTATAAAAATGTATCTAAAAACACTATATATTTTAGGTGTATCAAAATCCCTAAAACTTAAAATGTTATTTGTCCTCAAGTGTCACTTCAATCTTTAAAAACTAAATAAGTATGATATGTATATGAGGTTCTTTAGGAGTTACTAAAATTTAGATTTAGAAATATAATAGTCCAATTTAGAAAAAAATATTTAGTAAATGAGACCAACTTAAAGTTTAGAAATTTTTAATGTTAAGAAAGATGAAAATATGAGTTTCTATCTAATTCAGAAATATTGTAAATTCTCCAAGTTTAGAATTTAGCCCTTTTATTATCTCAACTTAAAAATTTTATTAAGAATAATTTTACTTACTATATTATATTTTTAATCTTAAGATTTTCTCAAGTCTTATACTTTAAAGAGATCAAATGTGAAACCAATTTTTGATTAGACACTAATCCTCAAGCTTCTCCTCCCTTATATTTTTT
>NEWO01000628.1:222220-291930 GCA_003013225.1 Phalaenopsis aphrodite
TAAGAGGAAACAAAAATAAAAAGTATAATAACCAAAAAAAATATGAAAACCTCATACAATTGATGTGAAATAAAACTTTACATGGATCCTTTTTGGGAAAAAAAATTCAGTCGGGATAATTGAACTTGCGGACAACCAGGAGGACCTTATCACACTGCATGCACAATAACAATGATTTAAACCGTCACGTTTTCGGACGCTGAATATAACATTTTCTGACCTTTGTAGCACTTAAAAAATTAAAAATCCTAGGCATAGGTCTCCCTACAAGAGTAGGGGCATAACAGTAGCCTTCCTATGATTTGTCCATGCAATATATCCACTTCTCTCGTATCATTAAAGCTTGTAAGTAGAAACATTGCTTCAATAGCAGGATTCCTCTTGGCCACTCTTTGCTCACCTGTAGCTGTCGCAAGGCTGGACGATGAGTGGGAGAAGCTGTTCAAGATACCCATTTACTGCTTCCCAATGGCAGGAGATGGAACACCAAGCTCTAATCTTTAAGTACATGGCTTCCGGCATTCCTATTCCTCCTGATCTTATCATCCCCATAAGAAGAAGTTTCCTCATTGACTCCAACGCAGCCACTCCTTCTCTTCCTTTCGTTCCTCACACGCAATGTAAGCTCTCCATTAAAAAGCTCTCTTCTTTTGCATTCTGCCAAATGCTCTTCTCCTCACTCTTCATGGTTTCAGTGGGGTGGAACTGCTTTCAGATGGGATATGGAAGGAAAACAGAGGACCCAGAGCCAGGGAGATGCAGGAGAACTGATGGAAAGAAATGGAGGTGCTCCAAGGAGGCTTACCCTGATTCCAAGTATTGTGAGAGACATATGCATAGGGGAAAGAACCGTTCCAGAAAGCCTGTGGAGATATCTCTTGCCACTAAACCAAGCCATTCCTCTTCCTCTTCTTCTAAACAAATGCCTCCTCGTTCAGCAAATCTGTCAATCTCTGCTCCAGAGACTTGCCACCTCTTCAGCCCTTACGCAAGCATTTCTGAAACTCCTCCTCTCCAGTTGGATTCTGCAAACTACTCTGATAGGAAATGCAGGTGTGTTTCTTAAGTTTACTTCATTCTCATTCTCATTGTCGTTATTATTATTATTGGTTTTGTTGTTGTTGTTGTTGCTTTTCAATTGTATTATCTTCATTGCTGGATAATTTCAGGAGTCAGTGGGTGAGCTCCATGGCAGAAGCTAAACAGAGCAACTTCTTTCTGTCAAAGGAGGAAGAAGAGGAGAGGCAGAGGCCTCTGCGCCATTTCTTCGACGAGTGCCCAGAGAGGAACAAGGATCAATGGATGGACATGGAAGCTGAAAATAGCTCATATTACAAAACCCAGCTCTCCATCTCCTTCCAGAAATGGTTTTAAAATACTCATATCAACCAGTAACATCATTACTGTAAAAATAAGTTTTTTTTTTGCTCTAGATATCCTTGAATTTTTTTTTTCTTTCTTTGCAGATTGATGACATGGCAAATGGGAGAAGAGGAAAAGATTTGATTTTTGCCAAGTGCTATGATGGTTTTCAGTCCATTCAGTGTTTAGAAGTCTGTTATTTTGTTTTTTGCTATGTTTATTCTTCAGTTTCTGAGGTGAGGCGAGGCCTGGCTTTTTGAATTTTTTGTTTAGGTGCATGTTTTTCCTCTGCAAATGTGTGGTATTTGTTTTTTTTTCTCTTGACTCTGCGAAACTCTGTGCATTCCAAAGTTTTATGCTCTCTCTGTGTGACTAAAATCTGCTGCAAATCTGCTTTTATTGGTCCAACTCTCTGTTGCCAAAAGCTTTTGTACTTAAAAGGGCACGATTGCCATTTATTTGATCCCTTGCAAAAGGCTGCAAACTATTGCCATGTTTTAAGATCCTTTCTAAATTTCTCATTTTTTGCGTTTCAGAGGCACAATGTGTAGGAATAGTGATTAGTACTAGGCAATTACTTCAAATTTTTTGCAGTAAAATTAGTTGTAATTTAAATGGATTTTGAAACTGAAATAAACAGGTTCTGCAAGTTTTTGAGTTAAAATATAATAAACTTTATTAAAGCAGAACTTTTTGTTCCAATTATTTGTTTGATATGACTATCATTATGATAAGTGCTGAGGCGTTTTTGGAAACTCCAGTACTATTTGGATCGCGGTTTTCTCCGCTTATTCGAAAACATGATTCTATTTTTATACTAAAAGTAGATCGTGGGCGACCCGCGGGCAGCATTTCAAGATAAGCTGTCTATCCTGAAATGCACAAACTGTCTCAAACGTATCCCTAGTTGGATATAAATTTAAGTTTAGCTATTATTTTACAATATCGATTTTAAAATTATATTGTTGTCCCGAATGGTTGAACATGAATGAACCAACTAATAATACTTACTATTTTTAACTTGAGAGAACTTAGATGCATATCAAACAATTTTTGTATTTTCATATCTAACCCCTAAATTTGATATTTTCATTTATAACACTGTAAGTTAATTTGAATTCAGTTAGGCCTGAACTTATACAAATCAGCTGAAAAGAATACCAAAATATATGTTTATAAAATTGATGCATTCTTACTTATCTTTATGAGTCCATTTATATTTATATTTATTTTTATGCATGTTTATGCAATTATCTTCAAATTTATTGAAGCAACTTATGTTTCGGTGCTTGTTTGTTCGGTCAGACTAAAATAGTTTCAGATCATAATTGGAACAATTTTTAGTGTCAGATCATAATTGCTTCGAAATAAATGAAACTACTCTAGCTTGAATCTAAATTGAATTGGGCCAGCCTTTATGTGGTCATTGGTGAGTCATTGAGCCATAAATACTCAACAAAAACTCCCAATGCATTATATTTATATGATCTTTAAGAAAAAAATTATTCAATGATTATAGAGATATTAACTAAGAAAAAGTTATAATCATAACTTTGAACCCTGATTATGATTATAAGAAATTGAGAATATCATTTCAACCTCTACAAAATATCTTCATTTTTTTCAAATGTAATCTGACAATCATGTGAACAAATGTTTAGTTCTTATTTAAATTAATGTTTTAATAAATTAATGATTTGAAAAAATTATGCTTGAAGCGTCATCAAGAAAAATTTTATTGCCTAACATGAATCTTCATGCATTTTTCGAGTTAAAAAACATTCTAAATTCACATTCGATATCATCCAGGTTCTTTGATTTCAACAAGTTTATGGTCAAACTAACTGCTTGAAGAAATGTGCCCAACGATATAAAGGTTGGGCCAATCCAAGTTCAATCAAACCAAGATCAAGCAATTAAAATAATTTAGAGGCTTCAGATTATCAATTGTATGATCAAATTAACTTCAAATTTGATAAATTTATAGTCAAATCAAGCATCTTGATGAGAGGAATCTACTTGCCAAAGATTGTCAATTTTGAGGTTATTATGACTGCCAAATAGTCAAAAGATCATATAATCAAGGGGGATCAATATATCTGTCTGATCAGATGGTTAGGGTAGTTTTGCACCGAAAAATCAAATACCACTTCCCAAATGCTTATAAATAGAACCATTCTCTTCAGATGAAGAGGAGAGAAGATTAAGAGAAATTTTAAAGCCCATCATTTAAACAAGAGAAAATTTAAAGCCCATCCTAGTTTAATTTTCATTAAGCTTGAAATACATCATTTAAACAAGATATTTAATTATTAATACTAACATACATATCCGTGCATGGTACAAACTAATGTGGGTCAACATCCATCAATCTCGAATCATGATTTATGCACTACACTTTGGCTCTTTATTTCCCATCACTTATAGACTTGTTTTGGCTTCACTAAAATGGATCCAACTTGATGTTACACATTATAGTGTACCATTAATCTTTATATTATTAAGTAATAGATTAATTATATTTTATTGGATACTTTTTATATATAAAATGAAATAAATATATATAAATGAATATATATAGCTTTTAATGTTACAAACATCGTGGATTGGCTGCGCATGAGATCCACAAATGTCAAATTTTTAGTGAACTCTATTGAACCACTCCCTTCCTATAGAACTTATATCATGTTCAATGAACAAAGTATGGTAGTGATTCTTCATAAACACAAAATTTCAAAAACTTTTGAGCATAGTCAAAACCAACTATTAGTTAAAATTAATAATTTTATTGAAGTTTGCTATTCTTATAATTTTTATTCATTTTGTATTTTAGATGGATTAGTAAAACCACTACCACAACTTCTTGCATATTACTCTGAGAGATTATCGATGGTGAAATGCTACATCACTGAATTGTGCAGCATGGAAAGGTTTACAATCATGCAAATGAGAAGGCTCAGTGGTTTGAGATCTTCAAGTTGAACATGGAGTACATAGAGGGCTGCATTGTCAGGAAGCACAAGTACTTGCTCGATATCAATCAATTCACAGACATAAGCAACAAAGAATTCAACACTATTTGTATATATGGAAACAAGTTATCGACCACATCTTGTACAAAATCGACCAAAGATATGTATAAGAATGTTCTTGCAACCAAAACCAATTTAGATTGGATGAGCAAGGAAGCGATCACTCCTATAAAGGATCAAGGCCAATGTGTTGAGAATTAATCCATACAAAGAGTTCCAAGTTGTAAATAACAAACTGGTTGCGCGGTGAAAGCAAAATTGGACAATAAGGAAAACTTCGTGGGACTGGTTGTGCAAGCGATAAAGTATAATTGGACGTGCCACATACTCATCATCATCACCCACATCCCCATCTCCACCCCCACCCACTTGACCCCATTCCATAATTTACCCATGTATCCAATCTATATGCTCAGCTTAGACCTAAAGAAATGTAAAATAATCGTACTCTTAATCTATAAAGGATAGTATTGAAATCAATTTTGAATAATTTAGAACACTTTTCCAATAAAGATTATTGAATTTTCATAAAGTGGTTTCTCTAATCAATATGATTAGTTTTAATATCAACATCTAGTTAATATACACCAATCTCAATTTATCCTCAGTAAAACAAACTAATTAAACTCTAGTCACATTTACAATCAACTTAGGTAAAAATTCATTTATAATTGTGCTAGTTGTTAAAATCTTACTTGATTTAAGAAGTATATTATCCAAAGTTGTTATAAACGATTCAGCAATCTTAGAAATAAATTTTAACCAATCCAAGCTTTAACTTAACATTTAGTAGGTGGGTCTATTTGCTTTATTTTTCATAAGTTCAAGTAGATCTTCTACTTCTATTAACATTTCTTTGCTGTAATATACCTCACATTTATCTGATAAGAGTTCTAACAAAGTTTAGTCCGTCTTCCCACTTTTTTGGCATGTTATATTTGCATAGAGAGATGTTGTTTCTAAGTTACAGTCAAGCATTTTAATTAGAAAGTCTGCAAACTTTTTCTTCTTATCTAGTTATCCATTCTCTAGAAATTTTTTTATCTTTCATTCTTAGTATCTAGATTTTTTTTTACTACTAAAACCAAATTTGTCATTTAAGCTCATATGTTTGAGTTAAATAATTAATAGACTTGATCGTTTGACTCTCATATTGATATACACTTACATATCACCTTTAAGTTTGCACCATAATTAACTAAATGATTATAGCCTCTAGATTTAGGACTAATAGTGACTATGACCATCATTATTATGTAATGGTGCATGTGTTGATAATAATGAATCTATCATATCTAGCTCCTAAATTAAGCATTTAACTTTAAAGAATTTTTAAAATAAAATTAACTATTTAAATCATATATTTTTTAAATATTTAAAATTTCAATTCATTCAAAAATTAATATATATCTATATATATTTTAGAAAGAACTACTTTCATAATTATCCAATTTATTTTTAAACATAAGTTTCAAAATCTAAAATGTTGTGCTGATGTGGATTATTATAAACTTCATTTCTAGTAAATTTACATGTTTTAACATGTTATTGTTATTATTTATTGAATATTGGTTTTCATTGTTTAATGATTAGATTTTTAAATTAATTTTTCTATGAAATTACAAATGCACCAAAACAATTTTCAATGATACATATAAAAATTAAATGTATTTAATATTCATTTTAGGATGTTGTCCTAACTATTTTTTTATTCTAGTTTGATTAATATCATATTTATAATTAATGATATTTAGTTTTTTTTATCTATTTTAATAACATTTATTTTATTCATGTTTGTACTTTAAATTTATTTTTATAATTTTCTACTATGGATTATGATCTAATATCATATTTTTAGTATTGCTAAGATTTTACTTAATTTAATTATAAAATTTTATATTTACTAACTTTTTTTGAATTAACTAAAATATGTTAAAAATTTTTATATAATAAACAAATCTAATTGTACATGCCTTTAGACTCGACAACTTACAATTGGGTTCCACAATGGAGTTTGGGCTTCATTGTGATGTGCTAACATTCTAGCGACTAAGTGCTTATGCTAGAGGCTCCACCATTCTACACGGGTATATGAAAGGAATGCTATCTGAATGGATATATTCCATGTGTTTCTAACATGTGTAAATGATTGACATATGTTCTTCATCCCAAACTCACTAGGTGATGAGAACATTATAATAAGTCGCCCTTGGTTAGAGCAATCCAAGCATAAAAATGAAAATCCAAATCAGTTAAAGCTTCTAAGAAGCTCAACCTATCCTATCCTATAGCTAGATTGTTCTATGCCTCAATTTCACTTTACAAAAGGCCAACACCAAGAGCCTTAATCCTAAGTTTTAGGCATACATTGTAATGTGGAGGTGTTCCAAGTAATTGATTGGCTCTAGATAATCATTTAGCTCTCACTAAAAGTCCTAGATTTCTATTTGCAGCTAGGGGAGGCTTGGATGTACTGTTTGATCAAACTTGAATGAGATGTCATCGGAGTTGGTCTAAGAGCTACATAGAGAGTTCAACTGAATATGGGGAACTAGGAGAAAACCTTAGGAAGCTCTTTTGTAGATTTTGAACATTTGATAAGGGGATTTATGCAGTTGGTATGGAGAATCGAGTGTATCTTAAGTTAGCGACACCTGATTTAGTGAAAATTTTAGGGAAAACTAGTGGTTTTAAAGCACTTTAAGAAACTTAAGGAAGGCTCTTTGACCTCTCTTAGGGCTTCTCCAAAGTTTTGGTTTGATAATTTGAGGGTTTTCCTCTTTTCTCAAATTGGTGTAAGCGTGTCTTTGTCATTCATTTTCCTTACAATTAGGGTATGGCGAATATAATGAGGTGTTAACTTGGGTTATTATGGGCTTGCCATCTATCCATTTAGTTGAAAAGTAGATAGTGGCTCTTAATTCATTCTTAATATTTTTGATTCTTTAGGCTCTAAGTTCACTTGGTTTAGTTATGGATTAGGCTAGTTCATGACACCTAAGATTCGGGTTGAGTTGGAGAAACTAGATTGTTTAGAGCTTTCAATGTACTTAGGGATTAATTTATCTTAAATTTAAGCTTTTATTTTGGGTTTGATCTTATGTCTTGTTTAAATTTGTTTAGGTTTAGGTTTCAGTTTATTTAGTTATGGTTATTATAAGTTTATGTTTATTTTAAGTTCATGTAGAATTATACTTTTTTTAGATTCAGTTCTCCTTAATGTGTTTGATTTAGGTACAAGTTATATTAGTTTTGAATAATGAGATAAGCTTAGGTTTTTATTGTTTAAAATTATGACATATTTCTTTGTTTAGATTTAAGTTTAATTAAGTAGCTAATTAAAGATTGGATTTAATATTAGTCTATGTTAAAGATTCATTATAATTAGTTTCTGTGTTGTTTAAATTTTAATTTATTTCAATAATGAATTTATTTAGTTAGTTTAAGTTTTGGGTTAAGTGATTACATTAAGTTTTTGTTTTAAAAGTATGTTAATTTATTTAATATTAGTTGTAATGCTAGCTATTTTTTATTTACATTTATGTTTGATTAAATATTTTTTAAAATTCAAATTGGGAGTTTTTTTAAGTTTTAAATAAGGACTTATTTGAATATATCATGATTCTATGTATGCTTGATTAAGAAGTTATTTAGGATTCCAATATTAGACTTTGTTTCTAGTTTGATTGACTTAATATTTTATTTGCTTATTGATTTAGATTTCACTTAAATTAAAATTATGTTCATTTAGTAACATGCATCTTAACTTTACTTTTCTTTTAATTTTTTTTTAGATTTCTTATAATTTTGAGATTTAATTAAGTGTGATTTTGTTAATTTTGACTTATGAATTAGGGCCTATTGATTTTTATTTGGGTTTTGTTCAATTATGGTTTTATGGGTGATATAAATGTATTAAAGTCTTTTTAAACCAAAGAAGTGAACCAAGAGGTCCGTAGGTTTCTAAAGCCTTCAGTGAGATCCCTAAGTTCAATGTATCCTTAGTTTAATGACTTAGGAAGTGATCAATCCAACCTTAATCACAATGAATTAATGATAAATTAAGTTCATTTTTAACTAAGGAGAGTAAATATATTAGTTTGGTTCTACATTGGGTCTAAACATCAACTAGTCCTCCAAGACATCCAATTAAAGAGTATTTAAGCTAGATCTTTGGCTCTAAGATTGAGCTAGGGAGGGAGAGATGAAAAATTCATCAAAGATGAGGTCGATGCAAAAGTAGTGCTTTCCTTTTTTTTTTAGAATTAAAAATTTAACAAAATTTGTCGTTATAGATGTGTAGACCCTACTAACAAGACTTGGATTATCTCATTAAACATAAAAGAAACTAAAGAATTGAGCGGTAGAAGGAAAAAAGGAAAGAGATAGAGAAGTTTTTAGAGTGAGAATTTTTAAAATTGTAGTACCATCATAAAATGCCCATAAATAACCATTGAGAACAATGAATTATGTTTATATTTTTCATTGCAATAAGTCTTCACTTTAGTGTAATTTGTTGCATAATTTTTGAAAATTTACTGTACTAATTAAATATGTTTTTAAATTTAGAAAATATTACTTTGAATGGAATTCAAGCATCTAATTTGAATAAGGAGTAAATAAGAGGTATTTTGGCCATAATATGCATTTTCAATAGGCTCTAGGTTATCTTATAGGCTAAGGGTTAGACTTGGGCACCTAGGCACTAGTGTGGGCACTAAGCTCAATTTTTTGGCTCTTGGGCAACAAACATGGCGGACTAGTGCTTGGTATCAATCTCCCAAAATTGAATGATCAAGAAACAAAAATTGGCACCAAAGCACCCAAAAGAAGCAATACCAAGTCCATAAAATGGAAAGCATAATGATTACAAGTTAAACCTTAGCAGCTAGGCTCCACGAAACTGCCTTACAAAAATTTGAGCATACTTTATTCAATTCCTTATCTTTTTTGGAGTATATTATAGGAAACTTATTTTTTGGACTTCCTAAAGTGAATATATGACTTTTTCAGTATCCATAAGTAGGTTTTGGAGACATTTTCCTAGGGTCAAGTAGCTAGTCCATTGTCAGAACTTAAGTAGGAAAATTCAGGGGTATGTATGATGAGATTAATGAGAGTTTTTTTATATATATACAGAATTAGTTGCAATTGTTGAATAAACTATTCCTTAGCATGCTAACATTGTTAATTTATATTGTTAGTGGTATTATTCCTTATGATCTGCTATATCACCAAAGGAAGATGTATATACTAATTCCTGATTTTATTTTTAGAATGAACCTTATCAATCTAGCAAATGCAAGGATCAAATTGTTAGGGGATTTGTTCAATTAAAGGAGTGTAAAACAACATTAGACTATGTCAGACTCTGAATTTGTAGGGTGTTTAGAAGATTTTAAAAACACATCTAAGATGTTTTAGTTAAAATTTATTAACCTTCCCTATTTAACCATATTAATGATTATGTAAAAAAAGTGATTTATGTCAATGGGTAGACAATATTTCAAAAATAAATGAAATACCCGTAAATTATATTTTGGAAGTTAAAATATTTGATTTTTTGGTATGAATTTTATGGGATAATTTATATCATCTAAGAAGTTAATTTTGGAGCAAGGTATGTGAAATCATGGGGGAAGAGTTGAGGGATTAATTGTTTAGATAAAGTTGAAGAAGTTATGCTATGAAATTGGTTTTTTTGTACCTTTCGTTCGGGAGTTCTTTACCACACTAAAGAATAAAAGGATGAAAAAGTGTTTGTTAGGGGGAAGCAAGTCCATTGTGATTGCTCTAACATTAACTCTATTTTCAAGCTTCCCCACATTCCTACTGATGCTTATTCATGTTTTCTTATTCTTGAGTTCAATTAATAAGAAATTATCATTTTTTCTGAAAATTCACACACCTAGTGGTGAATGTAGGATAATGAAATTAATAATTTTCTAGCTTCTACTTTGAACACTGGTTTGTCACTACTTTATTTTTGCTAAACTCATGCCATATACTAACACAACTGAGTCACTAAGGAACAATCACTCCTTAATTGTTATATTTAAAAGGAAGAATATAAAATATGGAGGCTACGACCAATCTTTCTATGATGAGCATGGTTAGAGGGGATACCTATTGGTCTGGGCCTCTTGTCCTTGATTTATGTCTTATGTATTCAACCGTTCACCTTTTGTGCATGACCCTCCACCTCTTCTATGTTGTAGAAGTTGCAGACATTGATAAAAGATATGGTGATTATGTAGTGGCGGTAGCAAGATTTGGGCTAGTTAATTGATCATTGCATGAATCAACACCAATAATATCATAATTATTAGATGCAGTTCAACTCAGCCTTGGTGGGTGTATTTCATCACTGCCAATTGTATGTAAGGCTTGATGTTGTATAGTTTCTCGTCACCCAACCATTCTGATGTTATGAGGATATTTCCCCTTTGATGAAGGAGGAGGGTGATTATGATGATGATGAGGAGGTAGATGATGAAGGAGATCGTTGATTTCTTTTGTGCTTTAGGCTTTTTTTCTATACTGCAACATAATTTATGTTGTGTTTTTTTTAGTTATAGTACATTTTCATTTTTTTTCATTCTTCAGTTGTCTACAACGTATTTTACAAGCTATTTTCAATATCATTTAATGTAATAAGAAAATAATTTTCTTAAGGGTTTCGAGGGGAGTGGGAAGGGGGATGTTAAAATTGTCCTCAAGCAATTATTGATATGTAAATTATAAAATTCAGAATAATGGGTAGCTTTGACTTAAGTTCATTGTAATTTAAAAAAAATAAAGAAACTAATTAAAAGTGTCTACTATTTATTAAATATTGAATTAAATATTAACTTAATAATAATTAAGCTCTTAATAAATTTAATAATCCCTTTAATGTAAATATTCTTAAACATTTAAGTTTAATAGACTAAAAAGTAAATTTAAGTAATCCTATGTATAAAAATTTAATAATTATCAATCAAAATAACTTAGATTTAGGTAACTAGAATGCGTAAATAAAAATTTGAAAATAACAGATTGTCTTATAAGCAAAAGGATTGATATTTAAAATTAATAAAATGATCTTAACCAAGTATAACATTCCTCAAGGAAAAATAAAGAATGAAAAAAATGATAAATAAGAAGAGGCTCAAAGATGAAAATCCATGAGAATTTAAGAATAAGATTGAGCTTAAGTTTAAAAATAAAAACTTCCTTGCTTATAAAATTTAGGGTATTGAATTTTAAATAAAAAGAAATCTAGATTGACAATATTTGGTTGATAAGTATAAAGGGATTCATGTATATAATGGTTAATTAAAGTTATTTTAGTAAAAAATATTTTAGGAAATTTGAGAATAATTGCATTTTAAAAAAATTAAAATAAGTAATGTTATGATATTATTATTTGATAATAATAGAGATGTTTAATGAATACTTATGAACTTTGATTTGATATGTTTTTTATATTATCAAAGAATAATGCAATCATAAGATAAGTGCTACCCTGAAAAATTCAATTTTATATTTAGATATGGAATATCTTAAGGGCAAGTAATGTATAGGTTTGAGAGAAATTAATATGTATGAAAATGTGATGTTATATTACAATATTTTTATTACACTTTTTGTTCATTTTTTGTGATTTTTTTGGGTATATATTTTGTATTTATATAGTATATAGGGACAAAGTTAGTTTTTAGAAGAAATTACAGAGCATTGTAATGGTACATATTGGGTGCCTCAGTGCTTGAAGAAGAAAATTTCTAGCCAAGAACTCGAGAGCACAACCTTGCGGTGCTAGAATCCAAAACTCCAATGATAAAGGCAAGTATCGTACACCCACAAACCCAACATTGTCGTGCCCAAAGCACTTAAATGAAGATTTAGAGTCAAGGAGCTTGGTGCTTGAACCCATCACTAACACACCCATCAATAGTGCTCTGACACTACACCATTTACGCTATGAAACTCCCCACAGACATAGGGTGGTTTTGTATTTTGGTGAAAGTTTAGCCAAATGGAGGATGAAAAGCTCAAAATTTATAATGAGAGATGGACTAGATATCCATCTAGAAGCCCGTAGTGAGTGAACAATTAGTGATAAGTGTAGGGAAGTGACACACAGTGATAGAGAGCCAGAGTATGTTCAATTATTTGTGTGTGACTGAGTGAGTGGGTGTTGTAATCAAGCAAGGAAATCTCTAGTGACAATCAAGCCTTGAGAACTTCATCTGGCTAGTATTTCATTTCTTTATCTTTCATACTTTTGTTTTATATTTTCAATGCAAGTCGTGTTTTTATTTAAAATCATGTGTAAGTTCTTTTCTCCTTTAGATTTAAATTTTGTACAAACTAGGGGAATTCATGCCAGATTTTTTAAAATTATAAATGATTTTATGGTTTTGTCTTAACCCTTGATGTGTAGCTTACTTTCTTTTTGGCTAATTGAAATAAGAAAATCAATTTTGATCTAGGATTGTCAGAAGAAGAGTAGAAGAAAAAATAGGTTAAAATATAATTTATTGTGGTAAAAGGAATATTACCAAAAAAGATTATAATATTTATGAGGATTAGAGAATTCTAAGAGTTCTTATAGAGTTAAGTAAACCTATCTATATATTGGAACACTAATGCTTGTTATATCTAGGATAAGAGTAAGAAGTAATAAACCCTAACTGACAACCATAGTAGAAGAATCATTTGGAAAAACTTAGATTTAATTAAGCCAATTTAGGTAGATATTGAAACTAGTAGAAAACTTCTCTCTGTTATTTCTAGGCTTAAAATTTAAAATCATGATTTTAGACACTTTTAAAACCATAAAAACTTACAACTTATTGGATTAAGTGTTGGATTAAGAAACTAGTAATTATACATCTTTGAGAGAGAACTTGTTCCTCGTGAGATTGATAAATTGGACTCATAATTTGCATTCTACTTGATTGTCAAATACACTTATGTCATAATATGTGCATCACCGCATATCAAATAAGTGACCGTGTCCTCTTGTGTGAGCATATAATTTTGTCCAAGTATTTGACATTGTTAATAATGATTACATGACAATATTAATACTAGATTTATGGATTAATACTTTAATTTTTCTCTCTTTTATTTTACATATTTCGATTTATTTGTTGGCCTAACCTATTTACAGGTATCTCCATAATGAATCTTTTATGCCAACAAATAAATGTATATTCATTTGACAAAGTGGACTAATGGAGTAGCATAGAAGAACATGGGGATGGGGGTATTATGTAATTATGCCTAAACTACAGTATATAACATTGCTTTTACACCATATATAAATGTTATAGATGGGGATACATGAGTACTACAAATGAAGCTAATAATCCTTACACTTTATCACATTAAGAGCACACTAATTTGTAGTGAATCAACACCAATGCAATTTATTCTCTATTTTATACATTTCTGGTTGAAGGAATCACCCCTAACTCTCCAAAAATAACCTATAAAACATAGAATAGTTAGGATTTTTTAGAAACTACCTAGTTATCATCATTAATGACCACTTATACAATTATGAAACCCCCAACGAATGATAAATTTGTTTATCTAAAAGATTTCTTAGCTGAACGATAACAAATGATAAATCAATTTTTATAATAAACAAATACAACAATATAATGACAAGATGCAACCATATAGTGCCATCATATTGTCATTAATAATGTTAAAATGAAACTAGCTCAATATTTGTCCCATAAGAAACCTAACATGCTCCTAAGCTAATTAGATCTTTATCCATAAGAAAATATGAAGGCATCATTGTGAATAGAAAAATTGATGGGTTAGAAGAAGCTTAAACCAAAGGAGGAAGTACTTTGAAACGAGTATAATGTTTAAAAATATCATGTGGAAAATGTGGATGTGAACCTAAGTATGATCAATATAGACAAATACTTTAAATGGTTTTTAATCTTGAGTGCATCTAGAAATTTTTTCTTTGTGTGTATCAAGGAAGCAACTCAATAGGACGCGATCATGACCTTGGAGCACATTAAGAAATTGGATAAAGCATAAGAGATTATCAATAAGTCACTCAAATACCTCATATAATGTAGGACTAAGCCTAGTCCATGTATTAGAGAGATTTCAAAATTTAAATGAAATGTACTTAAAAATCATCTAAAATTAACTACTTATCGGCATCAGGCATGCTACTTGGGAAGCAACCTAACATGAGTCAAGCTGAGCATGCTTAAACCATGTTTTGGATGGAAGGCAACCCAAACTATCCTATTTTATAATCTTTTTATTATTTTTTTCTTATTTTATTTTGACATTTGAATAATATTTTTATCATGTTAGCAAGAAAATGAAGATGAAGGTGAGAGTAGTGCAAGCATATTCAAACATACACCAAAAAAATAAAAAGAGTTGCTTCGCCTCTTTAGGAAGTTATGTTCCCCTTTCACATTTCATATTTTTCATATTTAGTATTATTTGTTGATTTTCATGTATTTAGTACAATGAAAGGTTTATGTGTATGTGTGTGCACGTGAATAAACCTTTTTATCTTAAAAATCTCTCTAATATTAAGGACTAAGCCTAGTGCATATATTAGAGAGATTTCAAAATTTAAATCAAATATACTTAAAAATCATCTAAAAGTAACTACCTATCAGCGTCAGGCACGCTACTTGGGAAGCAACCTATCATGAGTCAAGTTGAGGATGCTAAAACCAAGTTCTAGGTGGAAGGCAACCCAAATATTCTAATTTTATAATCTTATTATTTTTTTTATTTTTCTTATTTTATTTTTATAGTTTAATAATAATTTTATCATTTTAAGAAGAAAATTATGATGAAGATGGGAGTAGTGCAAGCATATTCAAACATACACCATAAAATTAATAAATAAAATAAGTAGTTTCGCCACGTTGGAATGTTCTGTTCCCCTTTCACATTTCATGTTTTTTTTATATTTAGTACTATTTGCTCATTTTCATGCATTTAGTACAACGAAATGTTCATGTGGTTGAGACTAGAGCCTCCACGTCATCATGCGATGCTTCTTCGCCCACTTAGGAGAACTTAGATGATGAGCTACAGAGAGTCATCAGACAAAGGGATGAACATCTGGATGGAGATAAAGATAGACGAGATGATGGGCATTATAACCGCACTTCAGAGTTGACCTCAATCTTCGAAAGCAGCTTCTCCAGAAGCAAAACAACTAGAGATAATTCATATCGTGAATGAGAGGGGAGGCTTTGTTGGGGGGGGGAGGTGTGGTGAAGGTGGTGGGAGTTGATTGGGGGGTGAAGTACTAAAACTATATTTTTAATATCCATGGTATATATGTTCCTTTTTAAGTTGCAATATCTTAATATGTCATAATCACTTAGAATTGCCACTTTATCCAAGTAGTAGTTTTTTGCAATGTCATGTGTTTTTTAAGTATAGCATGATTTATTATAAGTATGGAGTTGTGGGTTATATCATCCTTTTAGTTTCGCCTTTGTCTTAGCCAAAAAATTATACTATAAATAATGCTTTTTAATTCATTGCTAACTATTTGTAATTGATAACCGAGATAGAGAGATTTGATTATCAATGCTAAATGTGTAAGGTTAATTTGATAAATGACTTCTAATTTTTTTTATTAATATATTGCATGTTAACTAAACTGTCCATTGGTGCATTTGCCAACTTTGCTTTGCTATATTCACATATGACATAGACTTTAGATATGCTAAGTAAAAATGATTACATTTTCCAAAATCAAGAAAAGAAAGTGAGAAGAAAAAAGAATGAAAGCTATCATCTCAACAAGGATGAAAGGTATCCCACGAAAATAGTTTAAGTAAAAAAAAGATGAGAGTTGTTGGTTGCATCGTAGAAATAAGTTAGTGTGTTTGGAGATAGATTCACTCTTTATAATAGACTATATTATTTGTCCAATCAAGGTATCAAGAATAAATTATTTTGCGGTGCGTTGAATTCCTTCATAGTTATGCAATCATTGTTTTATTCTTTAGATTATTCTTTTTAGGCCTTTATCAAGAACAAGTGATGATGCTTGATAACATAGAATTATATATATATATATATATATATATATATATATATATATATATATATATATATAGAGAGAGAGAGAGAGAGAGAGAGAGAGAGAGATCTTCAATTTTGCTCTTTTTTTTTTAAGATTAGTCCGAGTTTATTATACGAGTCTCCCAGCCAACCTCGTGTGCTTAAGAATTTCATTCCGCATATAGCTGGGATGGGATCAAAATCGTGACCCTAAGGGTCTTACAAACTCTGCCAACTAAAGAGCGCGATAGACGACATCTTCAATTTTTCTTAATTTGTTGCTTACTTATTTTGGAAATTTATTACATAAACTAAAATATGTTTATAATTTATGAACATATTATTTCAGGTGCATTTCAAGTATTTGATATGAATGTGATGCAATTCAGAGGTTATTTGTGCAGAAAATCGCGTTCGAGACGCTTTGGCCTAACGAAAGGTTAATTATCAGTCTTGAGTGCCTAGGCCTCGGTTTTATCTTTTAGGCTCTAGACTTGTGGACATTGGGGGCCTTGCATCATTCCCACAAAGCTCATATGGGCAAAAAGGTGCCCAAAACAACAATTTCTAGCATTAGAATTATAAATTGGGCATCTTGACGCCTATAATTGGCATTAAGGCACTCGAAACATGCACGATTGAGTCCAGAAGATAGCCGTGCCTAAGTGCAACATAATTGCCTTACATAATTTTGAAAAAAATTGCCGGTTTTCTTGCCCTTCTTGGAGTAAATTATATCTGCTTAAACTAAGGAAATATTAGAACAATTAGGACACTTCTTTAACTTTCCTAAGCACGGTTTGGAGATTCATTAGAAAAATTCATGGAGAAGGCTTGGCGGTTTTTTTAAAAAGCCTTGGGGAAGGAGGGGTATCAATAAGAGACTACACAAGTCATCTACTTGAGCTTTTCTATTTCTTTTTGTGCTATTATTTTATTATAAAAATGTTTAAGAAATTTATATTTTTATTATTTTTCTCTTAGACATTAACTAATAGCCCCTTCTAAGGGGATGTTTGTAGCATGGGTTTTTGTTTTGCCTTGTTAATATTAATGTAAGCATATGATCTCTTAGTTTTTTTTTTTGATGCTACATGTTTTGCACTAGTAAATAATGAACTATTAATTATGTGAATACTTGTTAATAACACTGGAACTATGTTTGATATTGAACGGAGGATCATAGATTCATCTTAAAAAAAATATCACGTTGGATAGACCAAATGATAGATAATTGCAACGAATTTGAGTAGTCCATGTTGAGAACCCAAGAGCATTGGTGGATTTTATAACATTAAAACTATCTTTGGGAGATATTTAGATTGTTTTAAACAAAGTAAGAGCTCTATGTTTACGAGAGTAAGATAACAATCACAGTTTTTTTTTTTTTTTTTTTTTGACTAAAGTACTGTGTAACCAAACACTTTTCTTTTATTGATTGTCAACTAGCCCAGCCTACACTTGTGAAATATAATTCCTAGAGCTCTCATGCCTTGATTTCATTGCCACAGTCTTCATTTTGGGATAAGTGTTTGTGAGAGACTCTGATTGACTGCTTCAGTGGTTGTTTAAATATGGGCTATTGTTCGGAAGAGTGAGCCTTTGAGTTGGTGCAAGCAACTCTAGCAAGTTCAAAGTAGTTCCTAGTTAGTTCACCTTCTTAATAAGTGTTGTCTAGGGTTGGGTAAGTGCTCCTAAGTTTGGGTGAGTCTCGCTTTAGCTTAGGGCAAGTGATCCTTGATTGTTTATGAACATTATATGTCTTTAAGCTCCTTTAAATATTTACCACTTATTGATCATTATCATTATTTATTGATGATGTGAAGAAAAAAAGTACAGTTAATTTTTTTATTAACTTTGTAATTATGTATTTTTTTTAATTTTATATCATTTTTTTCAAAAGCATAAGAGAAAGTCATTCGATGTGATTTAATGGGAGGGCAGGAAAAATTAATTGTTGTTTTCTTTTTAATTTTTTTATTGATAAAATTTGATATATTTTAATCTGATAAAAAATACTAAGATGATTAGCCCATGAAAACATCACCAGTTGAAGCCCTTGGTGATTTTCAATTAAATAAATTTAAATTTAATAAATTTATTTGTGATCGACAGTCTAAATTGGAGAGCAAATTGGAAAGTGCTAGAGCCCATACATTTTTTAGAGATGCTCAAATTTTACAATTCATCCACTCGCGCAATTACATATAGATCACATATATGAAACTTGCTATTCACAAATCAACAACCCTGTTCCATCCATCTTTCAAATTGTCACTAAACTATCAAAATTTATGGTAAAAACCCAGCCCATATATTTTACTTTTATCAAATTCTTAATAGTTTAATTATGGCACTGGTTCGATAGTTAAAAAAAAAATCACCTGAAGGTTAATTTCTAAATACCAATGTTTCGAATGATCTATATCACATCCCGAGAATTTATCATCCACATCATTTATTCACATTGAGATTCATATTAACATCTCTTCTAATAAAAGAAATTTATTGACAAAATTTTAAATTTCGTCAAAAGACTAGAAAGAACTTTCTATAGAGATTTTGAAGAGGAATTTCTTACATAATCTCCTTCTCTTGACAATCACTTGACCATGAGAGTTCTGGTCACATCAGAACCTCTGGCTCGACCAGCTTGCGCTCAAAAAAATCAACTGACCACTCTCGAACAAAAGAAATGCTACAATTACCTCCACATCTAATTCATTAGGACAGAATATATACTTATAAAACAGAAATCCTACGTTCAAAAACAGTGTTCATCTCCGACGATGGAGGGCCAGGACACAAAGTAAAGCAAGTGACCATCTAACATATAAGATGAGAAAAATCTCAAACATATTTGGATGAAAATAAAAAGGAATTAATAGGAGCGAAAGAGGTTTTGAGCTATTTCTTCATCATGCTTCATCTGCCAATAATGCAAGCAAATGCTTCCTTGACGCTGTGGAAAAGAGCTCTCAGTATCTGGCGCTTGATCTCACCTCTCCTTGGCGGCACTTGCTTTTTTCTCTTCTCTCTGTCTGATTTGCTCTTTTCCATTAATCCTTCAGCATACATCTCAAAGCTCAAGACAAATGGGCGGGCAGATGGGCTTGCTAGAATGGCTTCGGAGAGACAAATATATAGGAGAGGAGGAAAACAAAAGTCATGTATTGAACGTGTGATTGGTGAACATTGTGTTCCAGATTGACTTCGCCTCCTAAAGTAAACATATAAAATAAGTAATATGATCGGAGTCAAGTTTAAATGAATACAGAATAATCGCAATAATAGGTTGAATTTGGGCTGGACTGGGAGTGATGTATTTCGTTGTATAAATAGTTCGATTGGTATGGTTTAATCCTTCGAAATTTCTAAATTTGAAATTTTTTCATTAAATTGATGATCAAATTTGTAGACCTTCGGACAAAATGTTATGTACAAATTTATTGTTTAGTAATTTGTTAAATATTAGATATCGCATCCAAATCTTTAGAGTTTCTTATTTGTATGAACCTCTTAAAATAAGGGTTAAACTTGCAATTATATGATAGTTCTTCTATTACGTGTTCATTAATTGTTTATGTTGAATTCAAATCTGTCCGCGAGGCACACCTAAGAAATAGAGCGCGAAAGGGAGGAATAGAGCAGAGGGAGCACAGTAATGAAGAACAAAAATCATGTAACCTATATTCATGAAGTGAGACACTATTTATGGGAATGACAGTTGTATGATTACATCATGTATCCATAGTAAAATAGGCACAGAGGGGGTATTTTGGTTGATGCATAATTAGATGGCAGAGAGCCTGAGATGGCATTCAACAGGCTCTTGATTCAAGTGGCTATGTGCCAGGAGTCTGAGTGAATGACTAGTCGGGTCATGACCTGGGAGCTATGGCAAAAGAGTTGACCGGGACATGTCAGCAGACTGCCTGAGATCCTGACAGTTCTTTGAGAGGATAGTCTAGTCCACCCATCACAGAGTAATTTTATCTAGGCTAGTAGGAGCAGGGCGGGTAAAACGGGCCCTCAAAATGCCTCTGGTTGGTCCCGGACCGCCATGCCATCTTCTTTGTTAGCTGTCAGATTTCTTTGAGGTTCGTGGTGATACATTTTTTATGCACGTATTTAAGTTCCCCGATTCTCTTATTCCTTGATGGCGAAAGATGCGATAAGGACGAATGAATCTTAATGTTTAAAAACTATTGGTATTCATGATTACTAAATGGGCAATATGTGAACACTCCTAGAATTTCGTGCGACATCCCCTATAAATAGGAAGGAGTTAAGGAAAAACTGTATCTTATCTTGTTTTTCTTCGGGAGTGTTATCTCTTCTTCTCTGTTGTTGGAGGTTATAGACAGTGTTCGCCTATCCAAGTCTATCAAGTTTAGCAAGGATACCCAAAAAATGGTTTTCTAACTCATGAAGTAGCGAACGAAGGCTTTTCCAAGAGTGAGCGTCCTGAAAAACATTATGTGACTGTGACAAAACTCTTTGGGCTAGGAGACAAAGTGGGGTCATCAGATTCATTTTCAGGCCGCTCAACAGAGATATCTCAAGTGAGAGAGGGTGTTTTTTCAATGATGAAATGTCAGACGACGGGAGTAAGCTATTTGGAGGGGTGGAGCCATTAATTTTTACTCGGGATCTTTCTATGTTAGTGGAGGAGCAAATGCAGAAACCTATAGCTACAAAGATGTTGTAGGAGGAGTTAGGGGTAGCTGCTCAAAGGGCATCCCATGATCCTTCTTTGGTTGATGCCTCTGGAACTATTGTCCTTTCCCTATCGGCACAATAGGAGATTGAGGGAGGAGCTTGCTCCTTCACTACCTCATATCTGCATAAGATGATGGGCCCCTCCTCTAGCATGGGAATAAAAACCCCACCTCTCACAGAGCATGGAGCCGCTGAGGCTGCTACGGATTTGGAGTTAGTTATGGGCTCTAGGCTCTGGGGGTGTCGCGGCATGTCCAACACATGACTCGGCTGAAGCACCTGGTATGTCGGGACTTTGGCCCCATGAGTCTGAAGCTCCACTGGTCCAGGAGGCTGATCACCCTCATCCTCAGGACACATTACTAGAAAGCTAGAAGAAAGAAATGACAGTTATGCAAGCTTGGAAGTCTGTCCTTCATGGGAAAGTTGTGGTGCTTTGACCAAAGTGTTTTCTATCTTGGAGACAACTTCGGTTTCCTAGATTCAATCTAAAATAGAAAGGGAAGAAAGATTTAGACTAGGGACAGTTAGTGTATGGGTAGTTATTCCAACTAGGTTATGTCACGGTTGAGGCAACGACCATGACTTTATTAAATATTTCCTCACTGGATGATAGATTGTACTCAGATGGATTTAAAAATGTAAATGAAATTATTTAATTTTTTCTATCATAATGTGTCTCTGCTTGATTTCATTTTTGCAGTTAAGTGAAAACATGACCCTGATGCCCTTGCGCTGGTTCAACTTTCACTGCGTACTATAAGTAAGTCGGTGGGCTTGCAAGAACACTACTTGGTTGTCTCTTTCTCTAGGTGATACTTTTATCCCCTCAACATTCCTAAATTCCTCCTTCTTTTTACCTGCCAGTCAAGATGTTAAAGTATTCTTTTAAGCACTTTGATGAGAACCCCTCAGGTGTGGCGTCTGTGGTAGTTGTAAAACAAATAAAGGTCCTTCAAAAATTGTTTGTCTTTGGGGAATGGATAGTTCTTCACAAGGAAGATGATTAAATCGAGAGAGTGTCAAGAACATTTTGGGGAAGTCTTGTCACTTTAGTGGACCAGTTTAAATTTGGATTAAGGCTACCGCTCTGCCACAAGCTCTAATCCATTTTCAATTATTATGATGTTATCATGGCTCAGGTGACACCGAGCTCTATAGCTATCATTATGGTGTTTTTCATCTTCCTCTGGTGATTAGGGCTTCCCTGATCCACTGAGTTTTTCTCCTACCTTTTTGAGTTCAAGGTGGACAGAGACGACTATGTGGTTTTCTCATGCGGCCTAAAACTTCAAGTGTCTGGGGTTGAATGCAAAATAAGGACCGACAATTGAAGTTTGTTATCCTCTCGAACAAGAGAGATTGGGGTATCTCCATCCTTTTCAAGAAGAGGAGCGAGAGAGAGAGAGAGAGAGAGAAGGGCTTATGTTGAAATGATTGAGTGTTTGTAAGTGGCGGTAATTAACAAGCCCTTGTAGCTACAAACTTATAGAGATATTACCGAGAAATTGAGGGGGAAGTGGGATACTAAGAAGAGAGAGAGAAAGAAGGTTGTGGCGATAATTACCGTCAAGAAGAAACCGAAGGGGAAGATTCCTCATGCTGCAAAAGATCCTTCTTTATGATTGCAGAAGCACTTGAGCACTCTTAGCACCGATAAAGAAATTTCATCCCCTTTTATCTTTCCATTTTTTTTTAATTTCTTTTTTTATAGCCAGTTTACTTTAACAGGTATGGGAACCTCCTAGAGGAACTGGGAGGCATTTCTCGGATTTTCCATTTCCCAAGATTTGAGTTCTAGAGGAGAGGCACCTCTTGTTGGCAAGTATATTGGTCGAGACGAATTGGGTGTGCCATTTATCAATCCTTGTAAAAGAGCTACGACACGACAATAATATCGAGTGGAAGTAGCATCATATTTGAGGGATGAGGAGACCCCCGTTGAAAAACCCTAGAAATTGGATATTCTCGCTTGAAAATGAAAGAGCAGGTCATTGAGTTCTATGCCACCCCCTCCCCTGTTGTGGGAAGGTGGCTCGGTTCTGATGTGGGTCAGCTCAATGGAAGGGAAAAATAATGTGTGGGAGAGTTTGGGTGGATGATATGTCTTGGTGGATACCTAGAATGATTGGAACATTGACCAACCTCTTGGGGAGACATCTGTGACCTGAGAATACCCCTGTCATCTGGTAGAGGTGGTCCAATCTGAGGGTTTGGACTCTATGCTGTGAGGGAAGACGATTGCAGACCTAGAGCAGATTGTCAACCGATTCAGCCTGCTTGTGTGGTAGATCAGCCATTTCCAATCAAAGACCCATGTCTGTGAGGAGTGGAAGAGAAAGGTGGGCAACGATTGGTGTCCGAATCAATTTTGGTAAAGTGAATGATCAAGGGAGAGCTCATCCATCTTGAGAAGAAGAGGAAGAAAATGACCCAGAAGTTGTGGTTGAGGGAGAATGAGAAGGAAAGGATCATCACAGCCTTGAGAAAGATAAATAAGGAGCTCTAGAAGAGATTGGGCATGATGGTTGCACAAAAAAACCATGTCGTGGCTTTTTCCTAGTGGATAGAGTTGGGGCACTAATAGATAGATATGGACCAACTCGTAACCCTCTCCATAGGTTCAGATGAGGAAGGTGGAAAAGTGGATCATCCAGGTGAAGTTAGGGATGGAGGTGACGAAGAGTCTGCAATAACCTAGGCTTCTCGTCATTTCTTTTTTTTTCCTATAATTTTCCATTTTTTTCAGGAAGTCTATTCTCCCTAGCCATGCCAAGCCGGAGGGTTAACTATTTGTAAGACTCATGTGTTTAGTGAGAAGAAAAACTGTGTACAACTCTTTGTTTAAGAAATAAAAAATTTATGCTTACTTCTTGTTTTCTCCTTTTTTTGTACCTTGTGTTATGTTGACTTTGCCATATATGCTCTTTAAATGCTGAAAATGAAGAAAAGCACACGAAAATTTTTGGAAACTAAATTATGCAAAGCTTTTGATTCTGGTGGCTCGAGGTTCAAAAATCTTCAATATATGAGTTAAGTTTTTTATTGTAACTTGTGGAACAAATTCAGATCATAAGATTCCTTATGTGCTAAATTTATGTGAGGAAAATACTGATACACCAAAAATATATGCATTTTTAGACCCATATTTTATATTTCTTTTTGGTGATATTACATTTTAATGAAATGTATTTGTATGTTTTCTTGCAAGTTGTTAAATTTTAGGACTTGAAGTAAGAAGGAAGCAAAATGATGAAATTTGAAACAAAAATGAAGAAGTTGAAATTTGTTCAATGCCGACGGCGCCATTTGATAGAGAGCGTTGAATTTAATTACGGGACACTGGAGCCAACGATGCCAGAATGGGCGCCGACGACACCAATGTCGGTTTAGCCCTGATCTCTAGAAGATTCAACAAATCTTGACACATTTTGAAGAGTTTTTGGAGGCACCTATTGGAGATTCGACTGTAGGCTTTATTTGGGGCCAAAATTGATCAAAAAAGTGACTCTTCCGATCATTCCATCGCCCCAATTCAACTTTCCACACAACACATTCCTTCATTTTTCATTCCACAACCATTTAGATTCCACTATTCTTATAATTTGGAGTTTTGTGATGAGATTAAGTGTGAACTCGTCTCTAAGAGTGTTGGAGAAGGAGAAAAATGAGAGATTTCTTCTTCCTTCATTTCCTATAGGAGACTACAAGGGACTTGCTTTGAGAAAGAGTTTCAGATAAGTGTTGTTTATTTAATAGTGTTGTATGAAGTTTCTTTTATATATAAAATTTGTGTTTTGTTGTATTTTTCTCATGAAGTCTAAGTAGTTTACTTTAACTTTCTCCCTACTCTAAGATATGATGAAATGAAGAGATAATATGGATGTGTCAATATTAAAATATAAAATAAATTGTGATGATTTTTCAACTCCGAACTTAATTTACATTTTGATCTGGCCAATTGAATTATTAAAATATGTTGTGAAACATATGATCAGGGAAATGAAGTATGAGTTCTACAACAGAGTGAGGATCGCATTTCATTCCATAAAGGAGAACTTCGTTCATTGAATTAAGTGTAATTAAATAGGAAAATATACTTTTTTGGGTGTAGAATTGGAGAATCTTTAGAGTCACAGATTAAAATCCCTAATTCGGACTTAGTGTTTAAAAACTAAAGCGAGAGTTAGCCTTCAGGTGAAGGGAAGTAGGGGTTCTGGAGAGGGAGCCAGTATCCTCCCAGCCTAACCATGGATTTAGGGACTAAACCTGGGATTAGCCAATGATTTTCTATAACACTGTATCAGGGTAGAGAATTAAAACTGCTCTTATTTGACACAATACATAATTGAACCATTTATCTCATCTCATTTTACCAAAACCTCATTGTAGTGGGAAAGATGTTTTTTCACATAAGAAATTTTTATCACATAAACATAGTTTAATAGTTTAGTAGTTACTGTTCAAACTTTGTATTTCAATTTTGTTATTAGTTAAATAATTTTGTTCTAATAATATCTTAACATTCAAAATTAGTGACAGTAATTTTGTATTGACTTTCTATGAATTTTCTAGTAAATTTATCATTTCAAATTTAAACATTCCCCGTGGGATCGATATTTGTGGCTCAAATAGAAAGTCTTTTGTTACTTGATAACGATACGTATACTTACGTAGAATCCCAACATTAATTGCTTAAATTTCTTATTCGTAAAATATTGCATCAAGCTTTTAGCATCATTGCATAGCGTAGTCAACTTTATAATTTTTACACAACTATATTATCGGGATCAAATACTGCAAAAACTGTCACCCAACAAAAGCCTAATGAAAACTTAATGACACTAAAATTTTGGAAACAGGTACTAAAACTCAAATCCCAGACTGAAGAATTTTACAAGTGGTAAGTGGGCAAAGGAGACCTTAATTTTTGGTTAGATAATTGGTTAGTCGATGATCAAATTATTTCTCTCCAATACACACCAAGATCATCTCTTCAACCATTGAAATAAAGACCTTCACTAAAGATTTGTCTCCTAAGAGGCCCTTTATCTTATTAAGGATGTTGCACTTGATTCTTCCATAAAAGAAGGGATTGTTACAAAGAGCCCAACTAGCCAATCACTTAGCCAATTCATGTTTAGATCTCTCTTCAAATGGCTAAATGCAACTTGTAGTAAGCTTATCTGGGATAAGATACTATCACCTTCCATATTTATTTTTTGCTGAAAACTATTCAGTAAACTCCTCCCAACTAATGATATATTGAAACTAAAAGGTTTATGATGTGCCTCCAAATGTTACTTGTGTGGTATGAATGAAGAAGACTTGGACCACTTTTTTATATCCTACAGGCTCTCTAGAGAAGTTTGGGCATTAACTTTACAGCACCCGTAGCTGTTCATCTTTATTTCAAATGGATTAACTCGGATAAATGCTAGAAGGATTAAAAAGATTACAAACTACACTATATTCCTCTTGTTATGACTTGGTTCTTTTGGATGGCTAGAGACAATGCAGTGTATGGTAATATATTGTCTTCGGCTTGGTGCATCAAAAACAAAAACTATCTTGCTTATTTTAGTAAGGCCCATAATATTTACAAGCTCAACTTATCAACATTAGAGTTAATTGGATATAAGACTCACCTGATACAAAGAATTTTTTGGAGGAAATCACAAGCTCCTTAATTTAAATTAAACACGGATGACAACTACAACTCATCCTCTACTGGTTTTGAGGGAATATGCAGGAGTCACAATGGACACTGTCAATGATTTTATGAGCTCCAATGGTTGTTAGGGTTGCTTTAGAGAATAAAGCTAATCTTGTCTAGTAAACCTTATAACTGTCTATCTCATGCAGTCACAAGTTCCTACATGTAGAATCTGATGCCCAAAATCTAATTCTAATCATGAAGCAGCAAACCACTAAACCTTGATATCTTATATATTGGGTTAAGAATATTTTGACCCTCTTTTCTTCAATTCAAGTCATTTGGAGCTATGTTCCCAATGAAGAAAATCAAGCTTTCTATGGAATAGAAGAACCTTTTTCCCAAGTGCAAGAGGAGTTACCTCTAAAAGTGAGTAAATCCATCCAAAGAGCTTCCCTATCAGATTGAAAGTAGACAGTATAAACCACAACCACTTAAACATTTATTTCATAGAATACAATCTCAATCAACAGAAATACAGGTTTATCGCTGAGATGCAGATGAGGCAGAAGAGAGCTATTGAAAGAATGAAACACCACTTTGAACTATAGCCAATTTTTCATATATCCAGCAGCTCTCAAAAGTTTTAATTTTTGTGATGGAATTTCCTTGCCTCCTTATTTTAATAAATACATGAAAATATCTCATATTTCAATCCCCATCTACAAACAAATGCCCGACTGCTTTTTGACTCAACCATTTTTCTTCATTCTGAATAGCATTCTAAAGTTGGGATTGGGCACAATAATACATACCAAAAGGAACTTTCCCATGGCATAATCATCTTCCAATTGCTACACCATTAATTCTGCTTTTTAGAACATAACATGAACACTCTCAAATACATCCCAATTTCATTTTTTGAGTGCTTTGACAATTTTTAATGCAGCTGTCAAAGATTAATCCAGGGATTACCACCTCTTTGAAAATCCCAATTCACTTTCACAAAATCTTAAAATTCAAGATGAGAAGGCAAGACATTCAGAAATCTAAAGGGTGTATGGGGAGGCTTTGCAGTTTATTGTAATTCAAAAATAAAGAGGGGTGATCTGAGTTGTTTCTTACAAGATGGGATAATTTAAAAAGCGTGTGTGACTCAATCCAGAGAGTATTCCCCAAGAATTTGTCTGGTCTTGGAAGCATTGTCTCTTATTCAAGTAAAAATAGATCTAAGATAACCCAGATCATGTAGACCAGCATCCTAAAGGGCTTCGACAAAAAAATTCATGATAGTCTGATTGGGAAGGCAAACCCCTTTCCTTTGCAAATTAAAAGCAAAGGTATTAAAATCTCCCCTAACTAACCATGGTTCCTGATTAGAAGTACCCAAACAAATTATAAATTCCCAATGAGACCTCTTAGACATTCTACAGGATTTTTCATAGACAATAGTGAAAAGAAATGTGAAGTTATTGATTGTCACCCTAAGAAGGATAAACTGATCAATAGAAATTATATAGTGAACAACAACATGATTCATCCATAACAACCCAATTATTATTTTTAAAATTAGAGATTAGCTTAAATCTTCCCAGTCAATTTAAACATTTTTTATTGTTTTAAGTAGCAACTAGAGGTTCTAGTATAGAGAAGAGATGTAATTATTTTGTTTAATAAGCAACAAAATTCTACTAGTGGCATGGGCATTGGCTTTGCCCCTAATATTCTACATAAGTAGCTTAAATGTCATGACTAGTAAGAAATTTTTAGGCCCCCCTTGTTATTCTGAGAGATGGCAATGTATTACTGGTGGATGGTTTCCCTTTATAGAAATCCTTCAAGACTTCATCAAAAGGTTTAAGATGAAGCAAATCCCTTATAACGTTAGTCATTCTTTTTCTTGATTTATGAAAGATCCATTCTTCTTCCATAATAACTCTAGCATTAATTAAGTCTTTTGAATGAATGCCATCATATTCAGAATTATGCTTTTGAGCCTCATTATCAGTAGAGTAACCAACTTAGGCTATAGGGTCATTTATGCCTTTATGGCCAAGGAAAATTTCAAGGGCATTAATGGGGATAGCCTGAGCATTTTTGGTGACATGAAAATTTAGTGTAGTTTGGGTATATTTCCTAGTACCAAATATAAAGTCATGATAAGCTGAAGGATTTACTCTTCTATCAATAATTTCTCCTTTTGGTACCTTTTCATTAGCTTCAAGAGGTTGTGTAGAGGGGACATTTTCCTTCCCACTGTTCTCCCCAAATGTCATCTGTTTCACATTATTAGCAAAAGCATTCAGGACATTAGGATCAGGGTCTAAATCTACTAATGTAATATTTTCATCATTCTGTTCAAGATTAGCAAATTGTTGCAAATCAGTTCCCTCTTATTTCTTTTAAACCTCCTCTCTTTCTTTAATTTAGGATGAACAAGATAGCAGTGGTCAATTGCATGGCCAAACATTTTACATTTGGTACAATATAAAAGAATGAAGTCTACTTCCACTAGTTAACAATACCTATCATTTTGATTGCCAAACCAAGCAAAATCTGAAATAGGTAAGGTAATGTTTCTTTCAACTAATACTCTAGGCATAAATGGCTTAAAGAAACTATGAGTGGCAATGCCCACTTTCATAGGCTTCCCATATATAGCTCCCATGGAAAGAAAAACTTCCTTATTATAATGGAGTTTTAAGCCAGAGAATTTAAACCAAATGGGAAAAATGTGTGGTTCTCCATGAGGGTTAAAATCAGTTGTCTATTGGAGCACCATCATTGTGGCTCTCTCTCTCTCTCTCTCTCTCTCTCTCTCTCTCTCTCTCTCTATATATATTTTTTTTGAGAATATGAGCCCATAGTCAATTTCTTTCTGAAGTTTAATCTTTATATGTCTTCCATCAATTAGCCCAACATTCTGATCTCCATCCATCTTCAAACCAACAAAAAAATTTCTAATTTTTTTCCATTTTAGGATGAGAAGGTAAATTTGCCCACCAGGGTAAATTTGAGATGATCAGTCAGCAGTTGAGAGTCTTGTTCAGAAAAGTATAAGACCATTTCTCCTTGTTGGTTTATTTATAAACCTAGAGGTCTCCTTGTGCTCATGCAAAAAATGATGCAGTTTATTGTAATCATGATATATATATATATATATATAACACATACAGATATATTTAAAAAATTCAGGTAAAGTGCTTAAACCGAGTTTAAACACTTTATAAAATCATCACATGAGCTCAAATCATAAAATTCCAAGTCCGGTTGGTATAAAGGCAGTGAGATGAAAGCAAAGGTGCAGACTACGTATAACACCCTTAGTCGTTGTCTATATGGCCCATTACCCGTACCATGCATTCATTCGTAGTTAAGCTTGCATGGTATTTCTGATCCTCAAATCCCTTTCCGTCTGGACTTCCCCTCCTTCCTCGCAACTTCTTCTTTTTATTCATTTGCGGTTGACAATGCGTTCACAAGTCAGCATTCATCTCGAACGCCTAAAATCTCTGTCTCAATTGTCAACTCGGACAAAACAAAGCCTTTTTTTCTTCTTTAAATTTATTGACATAAATTAGCATTCGTTGACATAAATCAGCATTCGTTGCATTTGGCGAGACGAGGATGATTTGCAATTTACAAGCAGGTTCGAAAGTATGCGGCATCTCATATTTTCTTGTCTTTTTATTTTTTTTTTTTTGTTATGGTTGTGCAGCATCTTTTAGATTCATGCAAACATTAAACTTATAAAATGGAAGGATCATTCGACTTATAAAATTAGTTCTCCGGTTATCGTTATGCTGCCACCAGTAGCATGTCGTAGTAAGACAATTTCACACTACTGAGAATTCCAATTGGAGAATGTGAGCTTCATAATTTTTTTTTTAATTTTATTTATTATTATTATTATTATTTTGTTGCCGACAAAAGCAATATTTTTATTTAACTATATTTATTATTATTTTCCAAAAATAGTTAAGATGATTACTATAGAACCAAAAGTGATAACTCGGTTGATGAAGGGCCACATATCACCCAACATAGATGGCAATTTGACCGTCCTCCCGTGCAAGCCTGCTGAATAAGCGAGTCCAATGCCGAACAATGAAGAGGTCGATGCAAATTATCAGAAAGTTACAAGTCATACTGAAGATGACCAAGAAGCTTGTGGGCCTAATGCTGATAGGTCAACTGCGAGAGGCCGAGTATGAGACACTGATCTTAAGAACCGACGGAGGTAGTTAACTTCCCCATTTAGGAAAGAAGTCAACCCAAATATGATTTCTCTGATATGCCAACTTTATTGGGGATATGGCCATTAAAGACAACTATTTGTGCATGAAGACTTGGGGATAATATATGCCAAAAAATATCGTTTTACAAGGGTCAACCCGTATAATAATGTGCATTAAATGTAAAAGGGATCAAACTCTTTCACATGATTTGAACTGATTTTGATTCTCCACTCACTGGAAATAAGGAAAATCCCCCTTTGATCTCACTTATTTAGTCATTTACATCTTAACGCAATTGTTCATCTCCTTCTCTTTACTCGTAGTCACTACAAAAATTTAACCTATTTCCAATGGTCAAAACCGAATGGTTAAAAATGAATAAACCTTCAGTTGATGATTTTTCCAACGGTTTATCGACGCTTTCTATGGCGGAGCAACAATGTTTCTTGGTAATTAGAAAATAGGAAAAACTTTTAAGAACTTATATGTACTGACAGACTTTCAATATGATATGATCGTTTATTTTTAATGAATAAGAAATTGTAAGCAGTCGGTTTTGGTTTCTTATTATCGATGACTAAATCTGTTGTTTAAAGTTATACATTGGCGTCTGTCAATCGTCGACAATAACCAACGAATTGATAGTCATTAAATGGGAACATGCGGCATTTTTTGCTACAGTAATGGTAGTCGGTTAGGCGTCAGAATTATATCCGAAGAGGCAAATGCTGATAAGCTAAAGAATCTATCAGTTTTTTGTCGCAATAAAAACAGTTGAACTCACTTCAATTATTTGTCGGTATTATAACTGATGACTATTACCATCAAATAGCACGACAACTGCTCGATATAATATTGAAAGGCACACAATAAGTCGTCGAAAACCTGTAGCATCAGAAAAAAAAAATCTTTTATTTGATGGTTACAATTTTCACACTTACAATCGATGCACATAAAAATACATTAAATACTTTGTAGTTTAACCAATCCAAACATTTGCAGGACTAATATCAAGATAATTAACTTTCAAATTTAACAAATAATTAAATAAAATGCATTTAATTAAAAAAAATTTACATAACCATTCAATAAAATAATATTTGCTTTAATGTTTAAAAAAACATATACAAATGCAAAGAAAACCCATGTTGATCATCCTCCATCTCCTCATCATCCTCCTCCTTATCCAATTGATGCTTCTCCCATTGCTTTGCCCGATGTCGACACGCATCTTACTTCGCCTTCTACTTAGCCACCATATTGGCCTCGAGCCCTGACCTCATCTACAAAATTGAGTCTCCATATCTGCGGTGAATGTAGAACCCACCTAGAAACCTCTTCTTTTTGTATGGTAGAAGTAGATGCCTTGAATATATTAGTGGAAGAGTGAGTGTCGTGGGTGAATGTCTGTGACCCGAGCCCGTAGACTCAACTCTTCTTCTTGCCTTCAACATTCCCTTTCGATAGGACATATTTGGACGGATCACGATCTCAGACCTTAATACGGCATGATTGTTGGAAATCGCTCACCTTCAACTTCTAGAAAAAAGCATAAACAAATGTAAAGAAAATCTCTGTTGATCATCTTTCGTCTCCTAATCACCATTGTCCTCCTCATCCAATTGAAGCTTCTTCTGTTGCTTCGCCTGATGCCAACACACATCTAACTTTGCCTTCAACTTGGCCTCCATATTTGACTCCAGCTTTGACCTCATCTGGGTGAATCAAGTCTCCATATCAGTTGTGATGCAGCAACCAGCCTAGCAACCTCCTCCTCCTGTATGTGGATGTAAATGTCTGGGATGCACTGGTGGAGAGGTGAGTGTCATAGACCAATGCCTGAGACCTGAGCCTGTAGACTCAACTCTTCTTCTTGCCTCCAACAACCTCCCTCAATTGGTAGTAATCAGACGAATCACGATCTCGAAACTTAATAACAACCGACTGTTGGGATCAGCTCACCTTCAACTTATATAAGTGTTTACAATAAGCACAAGATAATGAAGAACACAGTACTTTGTTTTTTCCTCTAAAAGAAATATGAAAATCTCTCCAACAAAGTCTTATGCTAATCCATGCAATGCTAATACAACCCCTTACAGATATCTCTCAAAATTCCCTTTCTAATCTCTCAAGAAAATGTAGAAATCTACATTTTCTACTGCTATCTACGACCTCTTGGCTTTACTAAAAAATTTTAGTGGGGGAAATATGTTAAAAAGTCCCCTTAATATATCCCTCTAAATCCCTCAAGAGTCACTTCAAATGTCATTTCAAAATTCATCCAAATACATTGTATTTAAAAAAAAAACAATTCTGGCGCTTGGGTGCTAGATCCTGGCATCGAGGTGTCAGTCTTCTAGAAGCCTGAAATAACTGTCCGACTTCTAGGCGCTAGAAGTCGACGCCTAGGCACCAGTTCACTTTATGCACCTTTACTCCATTTGACCCATGTTGCTCTTTTTTCGCTCATTTTTTGCTCTTTTTTTCTCCAAAACTACATCTCTTATACCTGAAACAAAAAACACGCAAAATATCTTCCCTTAAAATGCAATATCATTAAAAATGAACATAAAATATATAAAAAGTAGAGCATTTTTAGGCGTGTCACCCATTCTGAAGAACGTATAAGGTCTAACATCTCATCATGAACCTCTCAAACAAACCAAATAAAAAACAGAAGAAAAGAAAAAAGAAAAAAACACTTAAAAACATCGTAAAAAACCCAAACAATCATAATCAATGTACAGAGAATAGAAATAAATATGAACTACATAAAATAAACAAACAGAAATTGCTAAAAGGAGTAATTAATTACATTTTTTAGTAGATATGAGGTTTCAAAAAACTCAGTACACCAACCAACGAATTTATCACTACAATAACACAACAGACCTTGTAAAAGAGGGTTACTGGTTGCATTTAACCCGTGTAATACCAAGCTAATGTGTGTCATATATGCATATCACCAAAAAACATCATCCACAACACAACCAGAGCCACCACCCAACCCACAACATAGTCAACACAACCCACAACACTGGAAGACCCACAACCACCCAACCACACCGCCACACATATCCCACAGCCACCACACCACATGACACAGCCCCCAACCACCCAACCACACAACCACCCAACCCTCAACATAACCACCACAACCCACAATACAGTCACAACAACCCACAAAACCACCTAGTCAAAGACCACCATACCACAACCACTTATACACACCTCCACACATATCCCACAACCACCAACCCACAAGACAACACCACAATCACCCAACCCACAACAACCAAATCACAACCATCCATAAACACCTCAACACACTTCCCACAACCACCACACCACAGTGGCACAACACCGCAACAACCTAACCCACAACAAAACCACCACATCCCACAACACAGTCATTGTTTTGAGTGCCTTATATGCAGTTTGAAGAAAACATTGCCCTCTACAAACCAAGCATTCTATTTCATCCATTCTTCAAATTCTCACTCAAACATGAAAGATATTGAGAGAACCCCATCCCATATTTGCCATTTTAGGAAATTACATACTGGGCACCCAAAACGTTGCTATCTGTAAATTAAGTACCTGCTTTCATCCATTTTCAAAATCTCGCTCAAACATCAATCCATAATTTTGAATTGATGCAATTACATACAAAGCACTCGAAACAATGCTATGTACAAATCAAGCACCCTATGTCATCCATTTTTCAAATTCTCACTCAAACGACTAAGGTAGTGATAAAACCCTATCCCATATTTATAATTTTAGACAATTACATACAAGGCACCCAAAATGTTGCTATCTACAAATTAAGCACCCTCTTTCATCCAATTTTCAAATTCTCGCTCAAACATCAAATCCATAATTTTGAATTGATGCAATTACATACAAGGCACTCGAAACAATGCTATGTACTAATCAAGCACCCTATGTCATCCATTTTTCAAATTCTTACTCAAACACCAGAGGAAGTAATAAAACCTCAACCCATATTTTTCATTGGAGGCAATTACGTACAGGGCACCCGAAACGTTACTATCCACAAATTAAGCACCCTCTTTGATCGATTTTTCAAATTCTCGCTCAAACAAAATTAAAAAAAAAACTTTATGTAATTTTGAATTGAGATAATTACATACAGGGCACACGAAAAAATGTCATGTACAAATCAAGCGTCCTATTTCATCCGTTTGTCAAATTCTCATTCAAACAACAAACAAAGTAATAAAACCCCATCACATATTTTTCATTTGAAACAATTACATAGACGTCACTCGAAGCGTTGCTATCTGCAAATCAAACACTTTATTTCATCTATTTTCCAGATTCTTGCTAAAGAAAAATTTAAAAAAAAACTATATGTACTTTTGAGAAGATCCGAAGCAATGCTATGTACAAGTCAACAACCCTATTTCATCCAATTTTCAAATTCCCACTCAAAAATCAGTGGAGGCAATGATAGAAAGCCATCCCATATTCAACATTTCATCTGGTTACATACAAGACACCGAAACATTGCTATCAACAAATCAAGTACACTTTTTCATCCATTCTCAAAATTCCCACTCAAAAAATAAGTGAATATAAAAACTCCATTCCACATTTTTCATTTTTTATTTATTTATTTTTTTTTTTTGCAAGATTCAAATCACAAATCACAAATCACAAATATCATCTCACAATAAACTGCGAATGAGAAAACCAAAAATCGCATAAAGAAAGTCATTCCATCAAAAATTACCACAAAAATTACTTACAGAGCATAGTAAACCAGAGATCAGAGGGAGAAGAAAAAGGAGAAAAACAAAGCGAAGTACGGGAGAAATGCACGAGAGGGAGAGAACTACGACAGAGATATACCCAGGTTCGTGAGAGCGATCAAGAGAGGTAGGCACCAAAGGCAGATGAGACGCGAGAGATAGCGTAGGGGTCGAGAGGGGCAGCGGGATAAAACATACGCGAAGGAACACATACCACAAGGCCGAACCCGCAACCGCGTTCAACACACTATTTTATTGAATTATTATGATAATCTGCATCGCCGCAGTAACCAGCGTTTCAAAATGCACGGCGCCCAAAATCTCACATGCAGCCAAACAACCCTTCAAGGGATTTCACTTCCACCTTTCTGGATCCACCTTTCTCATACCGATTTTATGGGAGCAGGCTTGGCATCACGTGAAATAAAAATGAAAAAAAACAACGAAGACAATTTCGCGATATTTGATTACAGTTTTCTGACCCATATAGTATTGATGATGGGTTATGTATATGGGATAAACACACTAACAAATAGGGTTATTTATACCACAGAAAAATAAACATCAAATAAGCAGAGATAGTATCATATGCGGACTGAGGACAAAATCGGACATGTTTATTACAATACTGCTTAAACCCAAAAGAAACAAAATACAAACGATAAAATCATAAACAACGACTTTTATGATAAATGTTATTATAGCCTCTAAAAATATGTGTAAAAAAATCGTGATGCAGTTCAATAATCAAGACCTGGGCCAGCCAATAACAGCTAGAATGACTCCTAAAATGTTGTTAGTGAGAAGAGCTCTTAGAAAATTCTGTTTCTGACGAGTATAAGGAGGATATCTTGCAGAAACTTCCCCAACAAAGCTCCGGTGTAGAACAGCCTTTTTGTGACTGAAGGCATCAAATGAAAATTTGCCATGATAAGCACCAATTCCACTCTCTCCTACCCCACCGAATGGCAAATTAGGATTTGCAAACTGCAGTAAATGAAGCTCAAATTGGCTTAGTTTTTGTTAATAAGTAGGAAGGAGCATCAAAAGAGGAAACTTTCATGAATTATGATTGGAAGAGTGGAGAGATTACATGCATCATTGTATCATTAATAAGCAAACCGCCAGCAGACACAGTTTTCACAAAATTTTCTTCCAATTTCTTGTTCTTGGTGAAGAGGTATGCACCGAGCGGTTTCGGCTTTGAGTTTATCATATCAATACTCTCTTCTATATTGTCAACCTAAGCAATATCAATAGTGAATTCTCTTGAGCAAATCAATTGGAGAGTTTTTCAGTTTCTCAGGCACACTAGGACTTTCAAAATATGAATTTTGTCAATATCTTCATAATGGGAAGAAGAACAGTTTGATATGATCTTACAGTAACAATAGGAAGCAAGGGACCAAAGATCTCCTCCTGCATTATTAAAGAGTCATCTGGAACATCTAATATGAGAGTAGGAGCAATCTTTCTGTTATGTAAAGAAAATATATGACTGGGTTGAGACATAATCAGAAGAAATGAACAACAAAACTTTAAAAGGAAACAAAAATCATACAGAAGCTTCTCATCACTCTCTCCTCCATGAATGATCTTTCCAGAAATTTTCTCATCATCTAAGAGCCTTAATATGCGCGCAAAGTGATGGGAATTCACAATGCGAGATAGATCCTTAGACTGCATATGATTCTCCCCATAAAACGACTTGAGAGAATTTTTTAGAGCGTCCACCTATTAAATGGGAAAATCAATGTAAGAAAACAGCAACAAAAGAGCTTCATCCAGAAACGAGCAATTGCAGTTTATTTCTAAAAAATTTAAGATCATTTTTAAGTTTGATCTATATAAATTTGAAGTACTAAATTTTTATTTTATTTTTGTGAAAATTTTACATAGATGCTACACAATTCTTGAGTATTTACATATCTAAAAACAAAATTTTGATATTTACATTTATAATACATTAGAGTTAAGAAAATTTTGCATGAAATTGTGTATTTCACTTTGAAAAAGTTAGTAATAGTGATATTTTTTGTAAGATGTTATCGAATATTTGAGTGTTATGCATGTAAATATGAAAGTTTAGTTGTTAGATAAGTAAATATATGAGAAATGTGTGGTATGCATCTCAATGGCCTTGTTTTGGGATTAATTTTTTCTGTAAGATATAATTCGTACTTTACAAAATAAAAACACCTAATCTGGAAAAGAACCCACCAGTTGTGGAGCAAAAGTTTTTGTTGTTATGATATAATCTGGTGCAATGCAAGCCTGACCGTTATTAGACCCCCATTTGCCCACAACAAGTCTTTTTGATGTAACCTGAAGAAAAAATTTGAAAAGCGAATCTCAGTAGAGCAGATCAATAAAAGATATGGTTTTGTTATGAACATTTTGAGGATTACTTTTAGGTCAACGTTGGAATCCACAACTACAGGACATTTTCCACCAAGTTCCAAAACTACAGGAGTTAAATGCTTTGCAGCTGCCGCCATAATGATGCGCCCAACTTTTGCATTTCCTGAAATTTTAGAGAAACAAAAACGAGGGAAAGCTGAAATAAGTGAAAAAACAGAGGAAAAATTTACGATCAGTCAACCGCTTCAGCATACTAAAATTAATGTCTGGGTTTTAAAATCATCTATTGCGTGCACTGAAATTTAACCACTGTTCAGAGAAGAGATTTTGAGTTTTTCAGAATTTTAAGTCTTTCAATTTACCTTGAAATTTATACAAGGTTTGATCATGATGTTTATGAATTATTGAATGGTTTTAGTCAGTGGCACTGGTTAGAATTTGAGAAATTATAATTGTAGTTATTCAAAATGAAACCACAGACAACTCCACAGGGATGACAAAAGAACCTGGCCATCAATTGTGTGAAACAATAAAAAATCGTAGGTTTTGTGTGTTCATCTTTTTCCTTTGTTTTTGTTATTTCCTTTTTCTATTTTGATTAACGTTTAGCTTATCTTAGCTTGTCTCCAACACTTGGATTTATTCCTGACATACAGATAAATCGAAGCTAATTTCTCGCACGTTATCAAAATTCATGAAAAATTTTTCCATACGGAGTTCGAACGCAGAAATAAAATCTTGTCATGTGTATCTGATTGGGTCCACCTAAAAAATGACAAAAATACGCCAATAGCACCCCAATAACATCGCAGTGTTATTTGAGTGGCCCTACGGGCAGTGTTATTGGCATTGTTCAAGTGTGTTATTGCGGTGTTATTATGATGTTATTGGAGTTGTTTTGCGGGAGTTATTGCGGTGTTACCGCAATGTTAATTGTGTAGTCCTCCGGACGGTGTTATTGGCACTGATCACTAGTTGTTATTACGGTGTTATTCGAGTTGTTTTGTGGGGTTATTAAAGCGAAACTGCGGTACTTATAGTATTGCGGTGTTATTGGAGTTGTTTTGCAATAACACTCCAATAAACGCATTTTCGTCATTTTTTAGGTGGCCTCAGCTAGATACACGTAACAAGATTTTATTGGAGTCCGGACGCAGAGCTACATCCGGACTCCGTATGAAAAAGTTTTCCTAAAATCCCTAGTACTTATTAAGATGTGAACGTAAATTTATCTTCTTAGCTCATACAAGCATCTTACCTACCATCATGTACCTAAATTTCATAAACTTATTAACTAGCATTGATACCAGAACTAGTTGGGATGTGGCGTAATACAAAAAAATAAATAAATATAAAAACTAGTGATACAAAATGGCTCAAACAAAAGAGAAATACAATAATAGATGAATCCCTAGCTTTTTCCTTGTTCACCTCATATACAAAGAGATTCAAAGACGGTAGTGGCATCGGCAAGGTGAGCGACTCTTGGGTAGGTAGGGGATGGTGTATGGTGAGATCGTGGAGGAAGTGGGAGTGGCGGTAGAGTGAAGGAGGAATGTGGGGGTGGTAGGCAGCTATGGGAGTGGTAGGAAAAAGGGCACAGTGAGTAGTAGCAATGGAGTTTAAAGTTTACAACACCACCTCAAAGCAGGACACAACCAAAACACTACTTGTCGTCGGTTATTGCCCTAACAAGTGGGAAGAGACTCCACATAGAAAATTAGAAGACAACTCTAGTAGAATTGTCTCCCACACAGTCAGGGCGCAGTTGTTTATAGCCTCCTACTTATACACAAAAGGAAAGGGTGGAAACGACAATAAAAATCCAAAACACTTCTCAGAAAAGATTTGGTGCAAATAGGTCAACAGTATCGCGAAAATTCGCGATCCCTCCACCCGGCGTGAGTTCTCCCGCCTTCGCAAGATCGCAGATCCCCGCCCGCTTCTCGTAGTTTAGTTGGGCTTCAGCCCCAGTGGATTCAAAGTGCCCCCCCATCGTGGAGCTGTTCTGCGCCCAAAATCGAGCGTCATTCCAAGCGTCCGCGTCAGTCTCCCAAGTTTGGGGAAGTTTTGAATTTGTTTGTTGGCGACGTTGAATGTGGTTGAAATGTTGTAGCCCCAGGCAGGTCGATCTTATAAGCATTGTCGTTCAGCTTATCAAGTATTATGAAAGGTTCATCTGCTCTCAGCTTAAGCTGTACGAATGATCCTATGGGAAATCTCTCCTTTTTCAACCAAATTAATATGAGGTCGCCTTCCTGAAATGTTATTTTCTTTCTGGATTTATTTGTCTGTGCCTGGTATTTTTTATTCTGCTTAGTATTTCCTTGCCAACTTCTTCGTGGAGCTTCTGGATCTCGTGAACTTATTTTGTTGCATCCTTGTTGATTTTTGAAGATGGCAGAAGCGGTACCAATTCAAGTGGTGTGATCGAATTGTGCTCGTACAAAATCTCTAAGGGAATTTGCCATGTAGTTTGGTTGATTTATCGGTTATAGGTGCACTTAACTTGGGCTAGGATGAGATTCTCACTACATTTTTTTTTCCCACGAAACAACTTAGGAGATTACTGAGGCTCTGGTTTACTACCTTTGTTTGTCCGTTTGTTTGTGGATGTGTTGTCAAGCCGAATTGGAGTTTGATGTCGAGCTTTCCCCAGAGTATCCTCTAGAAGTGGCTCGGGGATTTAACGTCTCTGCAGGAGGTGATGGCCTTGAGAATCTCATGCAACCTTACAATCTCCCTATCGATCGTGTGTGAGGCATCTAGTGTCGAGTGACAGGGTACAAAGTGGGCCATCTTGGAGAATCTGCCTATTATAACCATTACGAAATCCTTATTCCTTTGAGTCTTTGGAAGTCTTAGCACAAAATTGCGGTGCCTTTGGTACTGGACGTGGTGTGTATAATCTGGCATTCTGAGTTGTTGTCTAGGCCAGATGACAAATCCTGCAATGCTTGAATGGTCATTCTACATCTCTTTAGTTTTAACCAAAATTTTTTTTTCTTTTACAAGGGCGAGGGTTTTGTCTCTTCCAAAATGTCATACTAGACCTTCGCCGTGGTTTTCTTGGATAATGGCCTTTTAGAGAACACCGGTAAATGCGCAACCGACTCTGATAGAATAGATATCCATTTGTACGGCAATATTGCCCTGTTGGTTTCTCCTGACATTGCTCCCATATGTTTTTGAAATCTTCATCTGTTTCATATAAATTATTTATGGCCACGAAGCAAACAACTCGAGCCTGTATGAATGTGATAAATAAGTGTCGACGACTTAGTGCATCTGCTACTCGGTTCTGGTTTCCCTCCTTTTGTGTCTTAGTACAAACTGGAATGAGGCTAGAAATTTCACCCAGGTAGTGTGTCGCCCCTTTAGTTTTATTCTGGATAGTAAGAATTTTTAGGGTGTCGTGATCTGTAAATAATGTAAACTCGTTTGTCAACAGGTAATTACTCCATTGTTCTAGAGCTTTAACGATGACATATAATTCCTCGTCGTAAGTTAAGTATTTCGTCCGGATTCGTTCAATTTCTCACTAAAGAAAGCGGTGGGGTGTCCACCCTAACTTAGTACTGCTCTGATCCACATGCCAGAGGCATCACATTCAACCTCGAAAAGTTAGTTGAAGACAAGTAGTGCTGCAACAGGTGCTGGAGTTACCTTTTCTTTCAGTGTCTCAAAACTGTCTTAGGCCGCTACCATCTAAGTAAACTCTTCCCTTATAAAAGTTTAGTTAGAGAAGAGGTGATAATGTTGATGTTTGTGATAAATCTTCTATAGAAGGATACCGGTCCCAAGAATTGCCATAGCACGGTGAATGGTTGTAGTACGACCCAGCTGATAATAGCATCTTTCTTTACGCGATTCATCAGAATACCTGCACTAGACACAATGTAACCTAGAAAGCACACCTTGTTTGTCATGAAGTAACATTTCTTCGGATGGACATATAGTTGCTTGACTCGTAGTGCCTTGAATACTGCATTCAAATGATGCAAGTAATCTTCCCCTGACTGGTTATATATAAGAATGCCGTCAAAATAGACAATGAAAAACTTTTCAATGTGAGGTCGAAACACCTGATTCATTAATCTCAAGAAAATGCTAGGTGAGTTTGACAGACCGAAAGGCAAAACTGTCCACTCATAAAGTCGGTCACGCGTCTTGAAGGCGGTCTTCCACTCGACTTCTGGTCTCAGTCGAATCTAGTGATATCTGTTGTGTCAGTCTATTGAGGAGAAGATAGTGACTCCATTTATTGGTCTAAGAGATCATCCAAGCGGAGTATAGGAAATCGATACTTGATGGTAATCTTGTTGATGGGTCAGCTATTGATGCACACTCGCCACGATCCATCCTTCTTTGGCACCATCAGGGCCAGGACTGCATACAGGCCGATGCTTTCTCTGACTAGCTCCCTTGCAATGAGGTCCTGCACTTGTCGTTCTAGTTCTTCATACTCCGCAAGTCTTAATATGTAGGCTGGTCAATTTGGCAATACAAATTTTGGTATAAGGTTGATGGCGTTTTGAATGCCCCTTAGTCATGGTAGTTCCTTTGGTAAGTTGTCAGTCATAACATTCTCAAAGTCCTGTATCAATGGTTGCAGTAGTGCTGGTACCTCTTTCTTCCTCGCTTCCTTCGAGGACTAATGCTATTGTTATAGGGGCAACTCTAACCGACTATAAGAAACTGCTGAGAGGAACTAATGTTGTCTCTGTATTACCCCCATCTTTAGCAGGCAGTAAAACTATACATTTCCCAACCTTTTTGAAAGAATAAGTATTTTTGAGCCCGTGGTGTTGAGTCTTGCGACCAAACTGTCAAGGCCTGCTAACAGAATGAGGCAGGCATTCATAAGAAAAGAGGGAAGCCAGAGCGTGGAGTATGAAGAACTAACGCCTACGTTATGATAGCTATCATAACTTTTTTACCATGAGCGTGGACACCATGTTCTCGCAGCTTCCACTGCCTATGATTAGGCTGCAGACCTTCCCCTTGATGGTGCACTTGGTGCGAAAAATGTAATGTCTTAGCAAAGATTGGTCCAGCTCGGGCTCGGACTGTAGTATTCGTCGCACGAGTAGTTCTTCTCCTTCGTCTCCGTGGAGCTGAAGCTCTTCTTTGGACTCTCTTATTCCTCATAGACTTCCTCAACGACGCCTTGATCCGTGAGTATGACGACTTGTCATGTTGGGCAGCTCGAAGCCATGTGACCGTAGTCGTCACACTAGAAACACTTCCAGGTTGGCACTATATTGGAGGAACTGCCATTGTCTGGTTTCTTCCTGCTCTAATATGCCCTATCAGTCCCTTGTCCAATTTTGTTATTTCCTCCTGAGGTACCTTTATTGGCTGTAACAGTTGCAGTTGACTACTTAGTTGAAAGTCGTGATCTGAACGACAATTGTTGCTTACTTTGCTTCAGTTGTCCACATTCAGTGCTAGTGTCGACACATCCCTCAACGTCCAGTATGGTTGTAATTGTACCACAATGCTAATGGAGGGTTTTAGGCCTCCAATATATCTGCCGATCATGTGCTCCTCTAGCTCTATCAGCTCGCACTTTAGCTGCAGGTGGTTGAACTAGGAAGTGAACTCCACTGATAGGTCTTATTGCTGCAAGTAGTGGAGTTTTAGGAGCATGTCCTGGCGATACTACAGTGGAAGATATCTTTTTGCCATTGCCTTCATTTTCTCCCACTTAGTTATCCTTTTACTTCCTTCCCCCCTCCTCTACCTTTGTAGGTTCTCCCACCATAAGGAGACATTTTTCTTTAGTTTAATCGCAACTAGCTTGACTCGTTTGTCTTCCGATACTTCTTTCTACTTGAAGATTCATTCAACTGTTTGCAGCCAGTCATTAAACTCGTTGGGGTCCATGATTCCCTCGAACTCTGAGAGGTACATCTTGATGCCAAAGTCCCTCTAACCTCCATAAGGTGTCTCTTCTCTCGGCATTCTTTAATATTGGATACCAAAATGGCGCAGTCGATACTCTTTATTGTTGTGATCTTTCCTATGAAACGGATTAAGATCCCAGTCTTTGTCTTCCCTACGACTCTCTCGATCACAATCGAAGATAATTTCTTCTTGATTCTTGTTATTTAACTCGGCTAGCCTCTGTTGCAGATGACGAATTTCATATTGGATCTCTTCCCGAGCAAAGTTTGATGTATTTCTCTGTGGTGGCATAGCTAAAGTTGGGAATTGGAAAAAAAAATTTGATGGAGGTGAATTAGGTAGGGCGGATGTTGGGGAACCCTAAAATAGTACTAGGAATGAGCCTGACTCTGATACCAAATGATATCGAAACTAGTTGAGATGTGGCGTAATACAAAAAAAGTAAACTATTATTAATATAAAAATAGTGAGACAATATGGCTCAAACAAAAGAGAAATACAATAATAGACGAATCTCTAGCTAGAGTTATAGGAAGAGAATCAATCACAATAGCGGAGTCAGCAGGGTGAGCGGTCGTTGGGTAAGTAGGAGTTGGTGTGTGGTTTGTTGTAGCTGGATTGGATGGCCAAATAGTGGAGAAAGTAGGGGTGACGGTAGACTGGTGGAGGAATGTGGTGGTGGTAGACAACTAAGGGGGTGGTAGGGAAACGGGGTCGGTGAGCAGTAGCGAAAAAGTTTGAAGTTTACAACACCTCGGAGCAGGATACACTCGAAGCAACACCTATCGTCGGTTGCAGCCCTAACAAGGGGAAAGGACTCCACTCGGGAGATTAGAAGACAACTCTTGTAGAACTACCTCCCACACACTCAGTGGATAGCTATTTATAGCCTCCTAGTTCTACACAAGAGAAAAGGGGAGGAAAAATCAAGAAAAATCCAGAACACTCTTCACAAAAAAAATTCAGTATCCCTCCCCCAGCTGTGAGTCCCCGCCTGTCTCTGCTCGCCTTAAGTAGTTTCACAGGGCTTCGACCCCTGCGATTTCGAAGCACCCCCCTTCTGGGTGCTGCTTTCCACCCAAATTTGGGTGTCATTCTAAGCGCTAGCATCAACCATCCTCTAACTAACACCTACGTAATGATAGTTATCATTATCTACCTAATGAAATAAATGATACATTCGAGTTTATTGCTTACCACCTATAAATATTAAACAAAAAAATTGTTCAATTGTGTTGAAACATCACACAATTATAATCACACGATAGGCAGAGGGAGAGGGGAGCGGGGAGAGGGGAGAGGATTTAAGTTTTCCACCACAGTAGGAAGTACTTTAATGAGAAGACAAATAAGAGGAAGAAACTCTAGCATAGGAGAAGGGCAGATGGTAACAGCAATAAAACATCTCCATGTTCACCTCTCATTTGCACAATAGGTAATTGTGACCTCTCTCACTCATTGATTAAGAGAAATGGTACAATTAACTTTTTTTTCAATCTATATAAAGAAAAATCTTTATTATCGTTTTCTTCTAAAATTTAGTGGAATAATTGATCTATGAGGTCATCAACAAATGTATGTTCATTCTTCTTCTTCATTTGATTTTGTTCAAAATTTTATCACTATCCTAAAAATATCATGATGTCAAGATATGATTTTGAGGCCTAAAGCAAAGAAAATGCTTGCATCCCACAAGGTCGGCTGATTGAACAAGATATTAGTATTCATTCGACCCAATTATGTCATCCTAAGAACAAAAAACACAAAATTATATGCTTTCTAACTGCACATTACCAAAATAAAATGAAAAAACAAAATCCCTACCCTCATCTTATGTATTGTGCTGCTCATTCAGAACAACAGCAAAAGAATAGTTTTTGCAGGATCAATTTACTCGAGACCAAGCATTTACAGCTCAACTAAAATATTATGATCAATTATCAGGACCTTACACATCCACAACTTAATCAGCAAGACTTTGAAAAAAAGATGTTTCATGTTCGATAAAATTTTCACATTATTATATTCACAAATCCTTTGATAAATGAACACCAAAAATACGCTACATTAATCGCTTGTTGAACTTGGATGGATTGTTGATGCCAAAAAAAAGAAAAAGATAAAAATACTAATACTAAGCTATTACAATTAAAACATGTCACTCTCAACATATCTGGCAGAAGAAAATAACAGATTTATCAGCTTAAAGCACGAATAAAAGGTTTCAATCATAATAATAGAAAAATAACAGGACAAAAGTATAAGTAGAATCTAGAAGATTGGTAGATTACCCAAACAAAAGCCAGCATCAAAGAATAATCAAAGAATTTTGCATCAAGCGGAGGAGAGACTGAAAAAAACACCTAAGCATATACATACTCATAGTTGGTAAAGATGTGCTGACCTGTATAAAGTATTTTGTCCCATTTTTGTTCCAAAAGCGCAGTAGTTTCTGGAACAGACCCCTCAACAACTTTAATACAAGAGCTATCAATAAAACTGGGTAATATTCTAGCAAACAAAGCTGATGTGGATGGAGCAATTTCTGATGGCTTTAGGACAACAGCATTGCCCGCTGCAATAGCTCCTATGACTGGATCAATAGCTAGCACTACGAAGAAAGACAATCAATAAAGAAAAATTCACTATAGTTGCAGTAAAATAAAATGAATTTTATAAGTACATCAAGATACCTAAGAAATAAAACTGCCATGTAATAACTTTTTTTTCAACTAAATTATATGCTTCAATAACTGTCAAATCCTATCCTAATCATGAAGACAAAATGATGCCACTAGTATTTCTTAGCAGAACATAATTGTGATTCTCGACAGAAGAAATACAAGCTAATGAACTATTTTCTCATAAAAGAATCTTATAGCAAAAGATTGGCAATTCCAAAATACGGAACCAATTCGAATAAATCAGAAAACAAGAAATTTTAAAGAATAATCAGCTCAGTATAATGTCATTTTGCACCAAACAAACAATGGCAGGATGTACTCGTCACGACCTGACTCGTGTCTTGGACATAACTAAGCGGTACAAATGATATGACGGTATTAACTAAATTTTCTATCTTGTTTAATGAATTTTAAAAAATAAATTAAAGAGTAACTATACAACAACAACAAAGCCTTAATCCCACTACATTGGGTCTGCTACATGAATCCTTTTTTCTTTATTGCGTCCTATTTAGTGTCATAGTTTCATTAAGTTCTAATAAATTAAGATCATTTTTTATACAATAAGCCCAAGTCTGCCTTTCTTAACATAAGTCGAATCTAAAACATCTAATCTCCTAATCGGATCATCAGATGGTCAACATTTAATGTGACCAAACCATCTAAGACGACTCTCTCTAATTTTGCCCATCACTGGAGCTACACCAACCCTATCCCAGATATATTCATTTAAAGAGTAACAATAAATCAAATCCAAATAGTTATAAATTTATCTTAGGTCAGGTTGTCCAGGTCATCTGTAAATATTTCCTTTAAATGACAAATATTATAATCATTTAATTAAACCTGAATTATTAGTTTAAAACAACATCGAGCTAACCATAGTCGGTGAATACTCATACTCTTAAACTATAATAGCACAATGAAAATAGAATAATATTCTTGTCAATTTAAACTTTATGTAAATCGATCTAAGAGCTTTTGAAGATTTGTATTATCTAAAATGATCATTCAATGTAATTCTAAACATTCACTATTTTACTATATTATTTACACATCAATATCTTTGAAATTTGCATATAATCGTCACAGAAGTACCGTCTAAAAGTTTACATCAATTAAGGTACTTCAATATCAATATTTTTTTCATTTAAGTGCATTGATACTTTAGTGTGCTCCGCTACTACCACTAAGAGGTTACTTCATCATTGTCAAGCATGCACATGCAAACTATTAATATAACAAATCTCATTCTTATTTTCTTTGCAAAGCATTCAGTACATAATACAATATTTGAGTTATGAATTTGATGAACATATACAATATCAGTGACATACAATTCAATATGATCAAATAAACTTAAAAAGTGAATAAATCATTTTAATTTTAGTTTTACAGTATAAATCTATCAAAACTATTAACAAAATGTATCCGATTTAAAAGAATTCAAATACCACTATAAATTGAAACTACAAGTACTCACATTGCTTCCAGATGATTTTTATTTATTTTCAAGTTCTTAAATTTCTTCTACAATAGTATACCTATTATCAATTAAAAATTATTATTACTAAAAAATTAATTTATTATTATTTATAATTAAAATATTTTAATTTAAAATATTTTATGAATTTGATACTAATATATATCTATTTAAATCCAATGCTTAAATTATGTACTACTAGTTAATTAAATAATCAATGTAATTTAAAATCTTCATTGATATCTTGCAAGCTGGAGGTTTCAATGCTACTTTTTGTATGCTTATAAGAAGATGGCTTTACTACTTTTTGTATGCTTATAAGAAGATGGCTTTACAACAACAATTACAGTGTTGGTTAATGAAAACTCATATGAATTTTTTTCAACACAAAGGAAAATTAGGCAGGGGATCCTCTCTCACCTACTCTCTTTATCATTGCTTTCGATTATATATATAGACTACTTAACCATTTTCAATTTCAGCATCCACATGCTCAATTCTCTCACAAGGCTAAAATCTTAGTTAGCCATTTGGCTTATGCTGATGATGTCATTTGATTTTCCAATACTTCTAAAACTGCTATCAAATCCTTAAAGACACTTTTGGGTGACTTTCAAAACTGTTCTGGCTTGAATTTCAATGAAGATAAATGCCATCTTTATTTTGGTAAATACGTTAAAACCCAACTTGCTAGCTGGTAACCTCTTACACTAGATGCCACACTGCCTCTCTTCCTATTAAATATCTTGGTGTTAATCTTCTTAGAGGTAGAAGTAGATACAAATGAATGAAGTGATTAATAAAATTAAACTTAAAATTGTGGATTGGAGGAATGCTTTTTTTCTAATGGTGGTAGGCTGACACTCCTCAAAGAGTGTCCCTCATGATATACCCTTGAATACCATGCAAGTTCTTAATCCTAAAAAGAGCACTCATAAGACTCTGGAAAAGTTGTTCAGTAAATTTCTTTGGTCCAGTGGTGGTGCAAAGAAAATATGGGCTTCTTGGAATAAGGTTTGCAAGCCTCGGAAATCTGGCGGTCTTGTGAAAATTAACATGTGTAAACTTTGGTTTAAATTCAGGCTGGGCAATTCTTTATGGGCTCAATTCTTGCATCAAAAATACTGTGTTAATGTTTATCCTTCCAAGGTGCAATGGAAGGTTGGGGACTCCAAAATCTGGAATGCTGTTTTACAAGCTATATCAGTTGCTGGGCACTTTAGTTTTTGGGACTTGGGAGAGGGCAAGCTCTCTTTTTGGCATGATCAATGGAGTATGACCAATCTAGTTGATTACCAACACCAATCACAGGATGATAGTTTACTTGTCTTGATTGTTGGTTTCAAGGTGATTGGGATGTTCACAAATTGAAACCTCTGGTTCGAGAAGAGATTGCTTTGCAACTATCTCACATTCCTATGCATTTACTAACAAAGATACTCCTGTTTGGAAACATGATTCTATGATATCGGTTAGCAAAATGCTCTATTTCAATTTGCATACATTTCGGAATTAGTGTTGGGGTCAATTAATTTGGAATACTCTTCTCTCCCTCTCTATTTTCTTCTTCCTATGGCGGTTTTTCCTCTCTTTGCTTCCTCTTGACTATATTCTGAAATTAAAGGGTTTGAGAATGGCTTCTAAGTGTCTCCTTTGTAAAAATGCTGAATAAGAGCATAGTCATCTTTTCTTTGAATATGATTATTCTAGGGAACTTTGGAACAAATTTGGGGAGCATTTTGGGGTTGCATGACCTCAAGGATGCTCTATGGAGGATTATTTATTGGCTTGGAGGGCCTCTATAATATCCCCCCCCCCCCCCCCCCCCCCCCCCCCCCCCCCCCCCCCCCCTCCCTCCCTCCCTCCATAATCACGGTCTCCTTTATTCTTGCACACCTTAAAAAGGCAACTAGGGCTATAGCTGTTAATGTCATTAATAGGAGGGTTAGGGTGCCTACTTTGCTTAAATGGCAGCCCCCTCCTAGTTGGCTGAAGGTCAACATCGATGGAAGCTGGAATACTAATTTCTGGTGTTTGGGGTATTTTTAGAAATCATACCGGTTTACCCCTATGCCATTTTGCTTCACCTGTTTTAGCTGAAAGCCCTTAAGAAGCTGAATGTTGAGTGGTTTTGCTGGCTTTGAGAACAGTTGTTATCTTTAAATTAACATTGCTTATTGTTGAAACTGATTCCACAGTTCTTTACGATATGCTGATGCAGGTCTCCAAACCTCATTGGAACCTAATCTGTCTTTTAAAACGTATATGGGCCATTATATCCAAGTACCATCTAACAGTGCAAATGAGCTTTATATTTTGGGAGGGTAAATCTTCTGTTGATTGGCTTGCAAAGCATGCTGAGGCAGGGCCCCACCCCTCTTCGCATTTTACTTAATGGTGACCTTTTGGATTTGCCATATGTTATAAGATTGAAGCCCCTTGTTATATGCTTTGGATGCTACACTCTATTTCTTATTACTTTGTTTTCTCTATTCTGCCTATTACTTTGTTTTCTCTATTCTGCAACTTTTTGTCATTGTGTACTCTACATGGTTTCGGTATGCTATATGGAAACAATTACTGGATGGTGCCTTTTCTCCATTCGAGGATATAATATATGCTCAGCTTCTGTTTTTTATTGTGCCTGGAATGGCTTTTCAATCCAGTAGAGCAGATTGCTTACGAGGGTTGTTCTCCATCCTTCTACAATTTTTACATTTTGGTTTCTACCCTGCTGAAATTACTGGATGGAGCTGCTCTTTTATGAACAATGGCTGCTTGTTTTCTTTGCTTGTGTTCTTTGCGGGTTTATGAGTTATATAGATTGTTGTTTTGGAGTCCTCCCCACTGGGTTGCTCTCGACTGTTTGAAAAGGTTCTTGGTTTGCCTTCATGGAACAGTTTCTGCTTGGTTATATGCCGGTTTTGTCTGTCTTGGAGCAGGTTCTCTGTCTGTGGTTTGTAGTGCTCTTCTGGATAGTTTTTTCGAGTATGCTACAGGTTTCCTTCCTTTTGCTGAAGAGTTTTCAGGGGAGGCTGCTGCTTGGAGTTTTTGCTTTACTTTTACTGGGATTTTTTTGGATACAGATTCGTCAAATACACCTCACATGGCTGATGAAATTTTTGTTTACAGGTATACTTGATTTTGGGTTACATTTTGTGTTTTGGGGTATACTTGTGAATATTGTTTTCTCTTTCTTCTTCTGCATGGAGTTGTAATGTGGGAGGTGGAACCCCTAGGGGTGTGTTTCATGTTACCTTTTTTCTTCTTAGCTTCAAGGATCCACCACCCATCCCAGTTTTGTAATTATTCCTTCTATCAATAGGTTTGGAGCCAAATAATGCTCACTCCCCAAAAACATACATATACTTATCTGTGTGTGTGTGTGTGCCGCGGCGACTTGTTGGCTGGCATCTACGTGTCAGTTGTAAGACCTCACAGGTCGGGGGTTCAAATCTACCTATGTGCAGTTAAGTCGAGTGATTAGACACATGAGGTTAGTTGGGGCTTGTATCATAGCCTACAACCAATTTTTATTAAAAAAACAAATACATATATACATGCATGCACGCATGCATGCATACATACATCCATTCATACATGCATGCAGCATCCATACATCCATCCATGCATCCATACATAAATCCATACATACATGCATGCATTTGCGCGCGCGCGCACGCGCGCGCCCACACACACACATACATACATACATACAGGTGGGTTGAGCGACATGAGAGATGTTGGGCGTAGCGTTAGGGTGGAGTCAAGTTGAAGAGGAAGGAGTCCTACATACATACATACATACATACATACATACATACAGATGGGTTGAGCGACATGAGGGATGTCGAGCGTAGCATTAGGGTGAAGTCAAGTTCAAGAGGAAGGAGTTCTGTTAATCTTTGGGCATGTCGGTGCGAAGAGAAGTGGTGGGAGTAGGAAAGGAACTAGCACACTAGCCTACCAGCAAAGAGAATCAGGAAGAAGCATCGTTAAGCAAGGAGATCTCGTGCGCTATCAAGCAAAGGAAGCTTGGGAGGAAAAAAGGCTGGTGCAAGAGAGCCTACTCTCATGCGATTTTATTCTCGCAAAGGGATGAAGGAATACGAAGCTTCACACAGCATAAGACTCAACAGAGAGGATTTATGAGGTAAGAAATTTAATAAGAATTTTATACTTATAATAGATATAGATATATATATATATATATATATATATATATATATAAGTTTACATCAAATAAATATGAAACTTTAATACTTAAATAATGAATAATTAAAATAATAAATTTAATAAATTTTACACCCATATTTACTGTAGATTCAAATTTTAAAAGGGGGTAGGAGTTAAGATAAATTTAAGAACAAACAAGGTGAGTACTTGTATTTTTAAACTATAATAATAATTTGTTTCTTCTCAAATATGTTTGCAGTTGATGATATTTGTGGATGATTTATTCTAATTGAGATATTCTTTTCTTTATTGGTCATATTATTGTGAATGTTGTAGTTATTCACTCATGCAATTTAGTGTAAATTTCATATAGTATTATTAAATGTGATGAGCACATATTTATGTTGACTGTTTGTATGTGCATGACTGACAATGATAGAACACACCTTGATGGTAGTGGAGAACTAATGTACCTGAACTAGAAAAGAATATTGACATTGATGTGTCTTAATTGACACATATTTTCAAATGATGTTTCTTATAACGGTTGTATAAATATGAAATGATATTAATATGATAATGATATAAATACCTACAAATAGCATCTTAAATATTTACATTGATTTGTAAATAAGCTTAACTAACATGCATATTAATATTATTTTTTTCCTTGTATTACTTTAGTTTAGAAGTATGAATATTCACTGACTTTTTAGCTCACAGTTATTTTAACTAACTTTTCATGTTCAATTAAAGTATTAAAAGATGAGCTATAAACGGGAAAACATTTATAGAAAATAAATATCTATCGAGAAGGTAATTATAAATTATATCGTTTTAATTTAATGTTTGGTTGCTTTTTCACCATTAAATTGTGAGTTAATATAGAAAATTTAATTCACCCGTTTGACTGTCTATGTCCGCCTTGCTAATTCCAAGCCCCGTGTCACGCTCCGCCACATTCGAGAAATCATCGAGACGAACAGAGGATGGAAGATTCTAGAGAAGGTCCGAATATGAGGAGTCATCAAAGGGGCTCTAGAAGATTCCACCACGTTCAGGAGAGAGCAAGAAGGAAAAGCTCTAAAGAGGATCTAAGAATAACCTAGAATGTTCTAGAGTTATTTATGTACATTAGAATAGTCTAAGAGATAGAATATTTTATTGTAATCTAGAAGCTTCTCTTGGACATTGTCTAGTCCCACATTGGCTAGATGAAAGGCCAAAGGCATGGAGGAGGCTATAAATAGGAACTCCTCCCCTCATTTGTAATTACCCAAGCATTGAATTAAAACATTCTAGTATGCAATTGCAAATTATTCCTTTCTCTCTATTCTTCTTCTTAAGAGTGCTTGGGGCTCCTAAGTCCAGTGTTGTGAGTGATTAGGCTGATTTAGTGCTAAGAAAAAGAGCGCTAAAGCCGCACGGGTGACTTGAGGAAAGTTAGTACGTGACACCCGGGTCAAGTCATAACAACCTCTTCCTGAGTTAGCATTTGATATGAATCTCTGAGCAAAATTAGGGCAATTTCTCCTCTACATTTAGAACAAGTCGTGGTTCATACGTTGATAGCATAGTGCACTATGCTTCGTACTACATAGCTGATCGATCATTTTGCACCAACCTAATGAATTTATCTTACATATGTCTCTTAACTGACAGTGGTACAAATCCATCTCTACAGATTCTCACAAAATTGTCCCACTGCACCAAGTTGCTAGTTCTACCTCAAAACTTCTCATGTATCTACTTAGCCACCATCTTTCAGTTTTCACTTCAAAAGCAAAAGTGGTCAGTGCAATGATGAACAAAACAATCCATCTAAAATCTTCTTCAGTTTCAATAGTCAGTTTTCAACTTCCACTAGCCCTCCTACTCCATAAAATAAATAAGGTCTCATATGCTGAAATAGTTTCAAGTACTTTTCCATTGGTGCCCGTCCACGGCTACTAGTTTGAGATTGAAAATTCATAATAAACTGAGTCACGATATTCATCATATTAGAAAATACATTAGCCCTAACGATGACATTCTAGAATATATCAGATTCTACATTATTATCTCTAACCTCTCCCTCATGATCATCCATAATTTTGAAATAACAACAATATAATTTATTAAACTCGATTAAAATTTTTAATTTCTATTATTTATAACTTAATTCAATCATCCTATTGACTCTTTCAATAAGATTCATGTTATTTAATCTAAATTTCTTGCACTGATCCCATTTTTATCATGACCTGGCCCGAGGCTTGAAATTAATCAAGACGAGAATAGACGTTTGGACGATGATAATCAATTCTATACTACTTTATTTATATCACTAACAGTTCAAATATTTATGAAAAAACCATTAAAGAAAATAATTTAATTAAGTATAAATTTTTTACATTCTCGGTTGTTGTTCACACCTCCTATACACATTTCCTAATTTAATTAAGTAAAAAGTTTTACCTTCTGGTTGTTTTTCTCACCTCTTATATATATTTGCTCATTTTCTATTCATCTTGTTCGAAAACTTATAAACTAAAAATATATATTTAAAGAATATAACGAGTTATATAACCGAAACTAATCACACTTTTATAATACAACAACCTAAGGAAAAAAAAATCAATATTCATGTTGATCTTTCATATCTCTATGGGAAATCTTAAAATATCATAATCTTTCAAATTTATATAAGAAATCTTTTAATACTCTCAAGATCATAATCATATACTCCGCCTCTATTGTTGACCTCACTACTATAGACTATTTTTTGCTCTTCTAAGAGACCATGTTGCTCCCTAGAAACATGTAGTATCATGAGGTGGATTTTCTGTCATCTGCACAACTCACTCAATGTGTACATGCCCATTCTTCATGAAGATCATCCCCTTCACTGGTGCACTCTTCAGGTACCTCAAAATTTGATACATTACATCCATAAGGCTCTTCTTTGGATCATGCAAGTGCGGCTCACCACACTCATTTCAAAAGAGATGTCAAATCAAGTGTGACAGAGAAATCCAACGACCCATCAAACTCTGGTCCCTCTTACGGTCAACCGGTTCTTCTGCCTCTGCACTCAACTTGGCCTTCTGGTCAATTGAAGAGACTTCAGGTTTGCACCCCAACATGCATGTTTCGGTGAAGAGATCTAGTACATACTTTCTCTAGGACAAGATCATCTCCTCTGGTCCACGTGGTACTTCAATCACAAGAAAGTATTTGTGTTGTCCAAGATCCTTGACCTTAAATTCATTGCCCAATCTAACATTTAATTAGGCAATCTCTGGCTCATCATCACTGATGAAAATGATGTCATTATCATACACAACAAGGATAATGATGTGACCTTTATTTTATCCAAAAACACTGTATGGTCAGCATTAATTTGTTGATATCTCATGCCCACCATAGTCTTTCTAAACTTGTCAGAACAAGCTTGACGAAACTACTTCACGCTATACAATGACTTTCAAAGCCTACAAACCTATCCCACTGTCTGGATTGTATTGAATCCTTGCGGTATCACCATATATACCTCCTTTAGTAACTCACCATGAAGAAATGCATTTTTCACATCAGGTTGGTGTAACCTCAACCCACCATGCACTACCAGAGAAACAAGTGACCTCACCGTGCTCATCTTTGCTACCGGTGCACAGGTTTCGTTGTATTCAATGTCATATGTCTGAATGTACTTTTTTGCCACTGGGGCATTGTATCACTCCACATTCTCTTTTGGAGTTTGTTTCATTATGAAGATCCACTTGCACCCGAATCTCCTTTTCCCCGCTGGTAGTGACACTATCTCCTATGTTTGGTTTTTATTGAAAGCCCCAAGCTCTTCATGCATAGTCCCTTATCATTTGTGATCCTCCTTAACAACCTGCCAACACTTTGATATAGAGATGGTGTCGAGGATGCAATGAATGCTCCATATAAAGGTGATATGTTAGAATAAGAAATAAAGTTAGCAATAGCATGTTCCCACCCATAACGATCAGGAGGATATCCCGCATTGCTGCAAGAGGTTCTCCTTAAAGTTGTGGGGTTAGGAGAAGAGGGAGGAGGAATCATACTTGGGGATTCTGAGTCGGAGGTAGATAGTGTTGGTGTCAAAAAAGTTGGGGAAGACCGCGACAAGGGACTTACTGGCAAATGTCGCACTGCAGGAACTGTTCCCTTATTTTGCTTCATTCTCCGTATTACACCCTTAACTGAAATTCAGTCTGAATCTCACCACCTCTGAGATCATTTTCTAGTTCCTCAACTGATTCATCTCACATCACAGAACAAAACATTGCTCCCATGTGTACTACACTCTCACCGTTGCTACTCACCCCCCTTGCCTCATATCGCTAGTATCTTATGAGTCACTCAAGGGTAAGATCACCTCCTGGGTTTAGTACAGTTCAAATTCTCAAAATGACATATCTACGCTTACAAACAGTCTCTTCTCTATCGGGCTCCGGCAAACATATTTTTTTGTGTAACAGAATAACCTACGAATGTACATTTCACATCTCAGGGACCCGGCTGCTCACAACAAACACCTTCAATGGAGAGATCCCACTATTATCTCGTTTCAACATCAAATAAAGAAATTTTCAATCAAACACCTTGGAGAGTATCCTATTAATAAATTGAGCAGTTGTCAAACCCGATTGCCCCCATAAAGGTTTTGGGACATTCATTGCAATCATTATGCTTCGGGCTACCTCTAGAAGGTATCTATTTTTCCTCTCTGCTACTCTGTTTTGGGTCGGTGTATATGAGCATATTGTTTGATATTGTATCCCTTGAGCTGGCAAGTATTCCTCAAACATTTTGTTGTTGTACTATATCTCATTATTAGACCTCAATACACTGTCTATTGCGTCATATTGAGTCTATATTGCCTTACAACCATATCACCCTTATTTTCATCAAATATAACCAAGTAACACGAGAAAAAAAATCGATAAATGTGATAAAATATCGATAATCATGCATAGAATTTGTAGAGCAACATCCCCAAACATCAGAATGTATCAAGTCAATGACACCAGAACTTTTATTCCAAGAACTGATACAGAGCTACTAGTAAGTTTGTCAAACTCACAAGCATCACAAAAAATTTTTTGTTTATTTACATTCATATAAAAAAGAATACAACTGACTCAATAAACTAAAAGAACATCTCATGCATATGTGATGTAGCTGCAGCAAATCCTCTACACTCCCAAATTCTCCCACTCCAACACTCTATGCCATAGATGTCAAAGCAGAGTCCATACCCTCTCGGTCAAAGTACCAGAGCCCACTATGCTACAGTCTAATCCCAAGTGTCCGAACCGTTCCTTTCTCTTGGAATGTCACCTTAGGAATATATAAAAAAAACAACATATTTTAATTAGAGAATAATGTCATTAATAGAAATAAATTCACTAGAAAAAAAACATGCAAACCATTGAACAAAGTCATATAATTGGCATCCCTTACTATACCCTTACCAACTACAAGTTATGTTGTACCATCAGCAGCCTGTATGTTCTCTAGCAATACTAGAGTATAGGAAAAAAACTCTCTAGCAGTACTTATCACATGTGTAGATGTACTAAAATTTACTATCTATTCTGATGATCCTGTTGTGGAAATAGAGGCAAGGGCATGTATAACATAATTACCTTTGTCAGAGTGAGCATATGCGGAAACGTTACCCCTTAATGATGATTGGTTAAAAACATCCTCAATCACATCTCCTGTTGCTTTCGGTTTCCTCTTGAACAAATCAAGACACTCACAATCCTTATTGGTAAAAACCACACATATCTCTCCCTCCTCTGCTACCATCAGAATTGTCTGGTAGCCTCCTTTTCCACCTTTTCGACCACCATGGACACCACCCTGTCCATGTCCTCCCATCTCTCTCTTTTTATGTGGCCTAGGTCAGGTCTTACTCAAATGTCCAACTTCACCACAATTGTAGCACTTGCGAGTCTCCCCCTGGAAACCTATCATACCTGAGCTCGAGGCAGCCAAAGCTGATCGTGCACCAAGTTGGCTCATAGTGTTGCTTCATGTGACTCTCCTCCTGTATCACCACAACAACGGCCTCATCCAGTGGAGCGATAGTTGCCTGAGATAGGAGGACTGATCTCCTCTGATCAAAAGTCGGGTTTATATGGGTCAAAAACTTCATATTCCTCATCTATGTAAAGATCTCCCCTTTCTTGCACTCTGAATCGCCACAGCTTGACATTGATTAGAAGTGATCAAGAGTTATCTACAGCTGCTCCAGTTCTATAGTGTATTCCTTAGTCGATCTATCACCTTGTACCTTTGCTTCTATCTCTAGTTGAATCTACTCTCATGTAGATTTCAGTCTGAGCATAAGTTCTCTTCAGGTTTACTCAGATGTCCTTCACCTTTCGAAGTCATCCACTAATGAGGCAATCAATGGAATCATCAACTTGAGAAATCAGAGATAAAGTAAAGCATGTGTGGTAGTCCACTCGTCCCCTTCAGCACTATCACACTCTGTCTCAATCTTGCCTCCCACTAGATACCCTCTTTCCCTACTAGAGCAGTCTCAATCCAACACGACTAACTCAAATATATGGCAGGTGCATCAAGCTTCAATTTTACGGGAGGGAGATCTAGCTTCACCTGCATCGGAGTATGTGCTGAAGTGGTGGCTCCCATCGAAATGTTAGCTCCTTGTATGAACCCTACCAAAACTTTCAGAACTTCTGGATCTAGCTTTCCTAGAAACTTCAATCCTTTAACTCCTACACAATTTCCGTCTCTTGACAACCTCGAACATAAAAATCAAAGTCTAAATCACAAAAATTTTGATACACCGTCTCTGTAAGCCGCAGTCACTTCACGATTTCGACGCCGCAATTCTCTAGAAGCAGCAATCCTATTACTACGGACGGGATCACAGTGCATAAGAACTGCCGGTTACCGCCTCGTCACAACTCTGGACGCGATCTCTACCATAAACTCCTGCTTTTTTACAAGACAAATCAACCTTGAAGATGTAAGCTTCCGGTGTCTCACTCTAGTGGATACAAAACAAGCAAAGAACAGTGGGGATTCGAGGCTAACCAGCTTCCTCTATCAAAAAATCTCAACATATATCACCAAAGGCTTCTTCATCTCCTCTGTGGGCACGAAGACACTAAGTGCGCCATTCTTAATAGATGCATTTACATTTGCGTTCTCTAGCAGTCGGAATCCGTGGAGGAACTTACCACTGCTGCGCTCGATTCGATGTCAGTGATCACTCCTCTTCCTGCTCCTTCCTCTCACCGTTGATCTGAAGTACGTTGCCTTCCACAACCTAACTTAGTTCACGCGACCCAGTCGGCTCTGATACCAAATAGAATGTATTGTTCAAAAACCTAATATGTTCATTCATAACATGGGCTTGAACAGGGAATTAAAATGTTTTACAAATAAACCTCTAAACTTCTTCAATATTACCCTTATTCCAATAGGACCCCAAATATGGCCCGAATTTCAACATGAGGAAACCCTTCTTGAAACTGAAAATTTAAATAGCAATGCTAATGCAGCTTCCAGTATATCATAAGCTTTAACTTTGCCATAAGAGAGCAGTACCCTCTCTAAATAACGGCAAAATCACTCCATTAATTACGTCATAATTTCTCTTGCATTACCATTTTCTCCATACTGGGAGTCATTCTAAAATCAAATGATAAAAATACAACACAATAAACTATATACACTGATGTCAAAGAATAGTAAGACAAACTAAAAAGATGAATAGGGACGTTCTTGAATAATATTTGAAGTGTTGTCTAGGATATTAAGCATTGGCAACAATTTTAAGTTGAATCCACACAACAATCAAAAGAATAGGAATGAATTGGAGATTAAAAAAAATGCTGCCAGCGTTAGAAGCATGTGTAGTCATGGTAAAAAGGACTTGATGACTAAAAGAAGAGAAAATAGAACTCAAATTGAAATCTCAGCATGTCATGTAAATGAAAGGGAAGTAACAAAGTACAAGGAAAAGGTGAACTTCAGTAGTTATGCCAAAATTAAAAAACCACAGAATAAGAATAATTTAACCATTCATAAACTATCTTCATTTGTATTAGATAACATGTATCAGCAACATACAGAAAGGATAGTTCCAAGCTGAAATAACCAGCACAACACCAAGTGGCTCGGGTACAATCTCTGCCGAGGAGGGGAAGGTCGTTAGCATGCTTGACACCTGCATGCCAGTAGTCAGAGCCTGCAAGTCATGGTTGAACCCAGATACACAAACAAAAACTACATCTCCCTTACGTAGTAAAAATTCTAACCCTATTTATGAAGTGATTACCTTCTCAGGTTTCATCCAGTGCTGCAATTCTTTTACAGCCAACGTGCATGTAGACTTTGCAATTGAAATCTGCCATACGCAAAAAAAAGATATCAATGGAACTGAAATGGCCTCAGCTAAGAAAAAAAATAATATGGGTCTTGCTGTGTCCTAAAAAATTAATAGTGATAAAAAATGAGTACAACTTAGCTTGCAAGGAGATCACACATACCATAAAAATAAATAGACAGTTGCACGAGACACATTGTTGAAAAAAATATACTAATCTACGCATGAAATTATAAAGTTTTCGGAAGACGAAGAATGTGAATATTGCTTTATGGCTAGTGTGGGCATCAAATTATGATGGGAATCAGAGTGTCTATTAAGGCTAGCATTGATGGTAGACTAGGCGGGTATCAATGTACATCAGTGATGGGAGATGTGTCATATATCAATGTAGTTTAATGCAGTCTCACTGTCAGTAGACAGTGCTTTAGATTTCTGTACAAATTGTACCATTTTTTCAGGATTAAATATGAAATTTAAAAAAAGGGAGACCTAGGATTTATTAATTTGAAAGAGAACTTTAATCGTTATCTAAGAGAATAGAAATTATTTTAAAAAAAAAATTACCTTCATTTCATTGATGAAAGGCTTATAAGTGCCTTACAAGTTACAATCCCTAGACTTTATCTATTTATAATATCATCCTACATTAGATACAAATCTCAACAATCCCCTTCAAGATAGGTAAAAGATATTCACTATGCCCATCTTGTCACGTAACCTAAACAAATCTAATGAGCTAAGCCTTTTACTTGATGAAGAACCTATCAATCTCCACATGTTTGATTCTATCGTGTTGCACCGGGTTATTAGCAATGTTGATTACCGACTTGTTGCCACACCACAACTTTATTTGAGTTCCTTGATCCACATTGAGTTCAACAAACAATGCTTTTAGCCACATCATCTCAGCAGCTCCTAATTTCATTGCCCTATAATCTGTTTCTGTTGTTAACCTTGTTGCAACTGATTGTTTCTTGCTCCTCCACGAGTCCAAGTTGCCACCAACAAACATGCAGTATCTTGTTGTGGATCGTCTATCATCAGCACAATTTGTCCGGTCAGAATTACGAAAGCCCTAAATATCTACATGCCCATTCTTCCAGAATATCAACCATTTTCCTAGTGCACTCTTCAGATACCTCAGAATCTGATACACTGCATCCATATGACCATTTCTTGAATTATGCATGTAGTGCTCACCACACTTATTACAAAGAAAATATCGCGTAGAATGTGACACAAATAGATCAGGCGGCCCACCAGCCTCTGGTATCTCTCAGGATCAGTCAATTCTCCTGCCTCTGTACTGAGCTTGACCTTCTGATCAATTGGAGAGGCTGCAGGTTTGCACCTCGCATACCTGTCTTCATGAGAAGATCTAGTACATACCCTCTCTCCTCTCAGGTCCATCGGTCACTTCAATCCCAAAAAAGTACCTGCGTTGTCACAGATCCTTTACCTCAAAGCTTCCACAATCTTCCCTTCGATTGAGCAATTTTTGTCTCATCATCACAAGTGATAATTATATCATCCACACATACAGCAAGTATAGTAGTGTGACAATCATGTTGTCAAAAGAATGTTGTGGTCTGCATTGATCTGTTGATAACTCATGCCAAGCATCGATATTCTAAACTTGTCAAACCAGGCTCTAAGAGACTGCTTCAAATAATATAATGAATTCCTGAGCCTACACATCTTGCCCACTCTCTGGGACGTATTGAATTCTGGTGGCACTCAATATATACCTCATTCAATAGCACCCCATGAAAAAAAGCATTATTCACATTAAATTGGTCGAGTTTCCATCCACCATTCACTGCTAAAGAAGCCAATGTCCTAACCATGCTCGTCATTGCGAATGGTGCAAAAATTTCATCATAGTTAATGTCATATGTTCGACTGTATCATTTTGTCAGTAGTCGTGCTTTATATCTTTCCACCTTCCCTTATGGAATTTGGCTTACCGTGAAGATCCACTTGCATCCAACTGTCTTCTTATCTGCTGATAGTAGTAAAATCTCCTATACTCGGATTTTAAACAGAGTTCCAAGCTCTTCATGCATCGTCGTTTTCCACTTGGAATCTTTTTTAGCAACCTACCAACACTTTGGAATAGAGACAGAGTCTAATGATGCAATAAATGTTTCATGCAAATGTGAGATGTTAGAATATGAAAAAAACATCGCAATGTTAAGTTCCCACCCAAAATGATCAGAAGGATATCTTGCATTGCTACAAAAGGTTTTCCTTAATGTTAGGGGAGTAGACGTGGATGAAGGATGAATAATATCACATGAGAGCTTTGAATAAAAAGTATTGTGTAGGTGTCTCAAGAGTTGGGGAAGACCGAGACAAGGGACTTGTTAGCACTGCAAACACAATTCCCTTAGTTTGCTTCTTCCTCCGTGTATATACCCTTAACTCAACTTGAGCCTGAAACCCACCAAATCTGAATCTCCTAGATTTTTGTCTTCTCAGTTAATTCATCCCACATTATGAGACATGCATTGCTCCCCCTTGCCCTACTCCATCACCACTACTACTCACTCTTTATTGCCTCATATCTCAGTATTTGTTGAGTCACCGAATGGTGAATTCACCTTCAGAGTGTAGTATGATTTAAACTCTCTAAATGACACATTCATACTCACAAAAGACTCTTATCATGTGGACTTTAAGAGATAAAATCCATCTGAGTAGCGGAATAACTCACAAAAACACATTTTACAACCCTTAGATCCAACTTTCCTACAGATTATCTGTTATCTTTCATAGAGAATACATATCCAAATACCTTCAATGAAAAGATCACATTATTATCTCCTTTTAACATCTGACAAGCAGACATCCACTCCAGCACTTTTAAGGGCATCTTGTTAATCAATTGAGCAGTTGTCAACATTGTTTGCCCCCATAAGTGTTGTGGGGCATTCATTGTCATCATCATGCTCCAGGCTACCTCTAGAGAATTTTGATTCTTCCTCTCTACTACATTTTGTGTATGTGCGTATAGGCATGTGGTTTAGTTTTGCATCCCATGAGCTAGCAAGTAATCCTCAAATGCTTTGTTGATATATTTTGTCCCATTATCAGATTTTCGTGCCTTCATAATTGCAATATATTGAGTATAGATTGCATTGTGAAAATCTTTAAAGCAAACAATCACTTCACTCTTCAGTTTCATCAAGTATATTCTGGTAACACGAGAAAAATAAACGTAACAAACTATCTTACTTAACTAAACCTATTATTAATATCTTAATACACACACACACACACACACACACACACACACATATATATATATATATATATATATATATATATATATATATATATATATATATATATATATATNATATATATATATATATATATATATATATATATATATATATATATATATATATATATATATATATATATATATATATATATGAATATTAGATTTCTTAATTAAGAATAAATAAACCTTACATTTATCTCAATTATCTCCATCTCTTTTGCATAAATTTTGATCTCAATCTCCCTTCAATTTGAGATCTTAATAAATTCAATCATAATTTCAAATGCACTTAGAATTAATATTTAAAAATAAACTTATGTATAATCATTAATTAAATTATAATATTAATCAAAATTTACCTCACTATTTGCTCAGATGCTCCAGCCCACAAGCAAGGTCCCTCTTCCTGTAGAAAATCTCCTCTACATGTGATGCTCGTCTCCCTGCCCGCACGCACGAGCCTTCTCATTCCACTTTTCTTCTTCTTCCTGCACGCAACACAACGTCATGGATCTCGCCTCCTTCCTCTTCTTCGATGAGACACAGAACCAAGCACGACAACACATGAGTCTCTTTCCTTCTTTCTTTTTTGAACTCGGCTCAACTCTAGTATTGTATGTGTGAGGTTGTCTCCTACTCCATTTGGCTAGGGCACAGCACTGTCTCCTCCTTCGGCCTCGCATCAAAGCGTCACTCCGGACACTGCCTCCAGAGGAAACGAGTGCCTTTCCTTCAAGCACTGAGTTGCTCAACTCCTCCCTCTTCTACCGCCCATGGTCGATCGAGTGTGATAAGCATTGCACGACAAGGAAAAGTCACATGATCCTTCTCTCTTTCATCTCCTTCAGCTTCTTCCTTCTCGCCTGTTGTCTCTCATTCTCTAACTTTGTCTCTCACTTGCTCGTTCTATGTAAGCTAAAAATGAAAGGGCTAAGAGAAGCTCCCTCGTCTTCACTTAAATGAACCACATCAACGATTAATTAGAATCGACGCATTTATTTATAAATTACTTTATTAAAAAATTTTATTTATTAAAATTACAATTTTTACTATCTCCCCTTCTTATAAAATTTTGTCCTCAAAATTTAAAAATATTGGTATAAGAGTAAACATGCCTTAACTAAAGAGTTAAGGGATATCTTTCATGCATGTTAGAAGCTTTCCCCCAAGTAACATTCTTCTCCGATTTGTGCTTTCATAAATTTTTTTACAAAAGAAATCTCTCTATTACATAGTTTTTTCACATCATAATCCAAAATCTTTCGGGTTTCTCAATAGAGGTTAAATCAGGTTGTATATCAACTGAGTCTGCTAAATTAGATACTTGTTTTTACACAATTAAGAAAAAATACAGGTGTTAAGAAGAACCATCGTATTCTTGCTATGATAGTCATAAACAATGGTTGGCCATAGGTCGACAACAACAGACAATTACAACTAGTAGTGGTCGATAATTGGGGATAGGCAGAGGTCGACGGTGATTGGTGACTACAGAGGTCGGTAGTTATCATGTCTTAAATATGGGTGTTAAACGTTAAACCTGTAACTGGGTGCGACATTTGCAAATAAGGATGACTTTTAGTGGCAAGAGGTCAGCAATGATCGACGGTGGTTGGCAGTTATGAAGACCTGGAGTTATCATCGGATTTTTAGTTCAAAACGGGCTATAAAATTTCTCTTCTTCTCCTCCCCCTCAAGTAAAGAGAGAATCTATTTATAGATTTTTGGGGAGGAGTATTTTGGTCATTTGGTGTATAACTTCCCCAATCTCCAGATCGAATGGTTTATATTGATTCTCCTTGATTATAGATGATTTTTTATTATTTAAATGCCTTAATAACTCTGAATTTAGCAATTTTAGGCATATTATATTTCTATCGACGAGACGCTCAATTTAATTAAAATTAAATAAAATTTGGTGATCATTTGACCTTTTAAATGACGATCGAAAATCTCTAAATATGCTTCAATTGATTGATTTGGCCTTGATTGGACCTGAATTGACACAACTTCGATATTATCGGGTTTGTCTGGTCGAGACAGTCAATTTGACTATAAACTCACTGAAATGAAGGCACCGCATGATATTGAATTTGAAAATGAAATGTTTATTGTTCAACAATGCAACGAGGTTCGTGCTAGATGATAAATATTTATTGATGGCTTATATGTATGTGTGTGTGTGTGTCTGTGCGTGTATTATTGTAATAATTTTGGAGTTTATATGCTGTATAGTAATTTCAGGTAAAAAAATAATTTTATATTCTATAGTTTGTAGAAAGGAGCTACTTTCTAACAACATAAATGTTGAGAATGCTTATCTAATTTTGACGGATTAAATCAATAAATTGATAAAACATTTTAATAGATACAATTATATTTAATCAATAAATGGTTTAGATTTTTATTAAATTTAGCAAATTTTATAATCAAATTAAAATATATATAATAATAATTGAAGTTAGAATATTAAAATTAGATTCAAGTCTATTTTTAATTTTTACTAAATATTTAATTAAATTTCAAATTTACATTAATTAAAGATGGAATGAATCAATAAAAGACTACCTATACATAAATTGATAGATGCAACTTCTACTTTTATATATTAAGCACGGGAAGACTCCGTGGAAGGAGAAATTTTTCAGTCAACCTCTTTGAAATATTCAGTGCATATTTTCTCCATCCCAAGATAGTCAGAAATGGTATTGACCTAAGAAGGTGCGATTGTGCACCAAACTTATCAAATTTATTTTTAAATCTCTTTTGATTTTCAGAAAAAAAAAATAATTTATCCATTCATTTTGACAATTGCGCCCTTTTCTTGTCGGTCCATTATATTATTTTGAGGATTACCTAATTTGAGTTTTGATACTTAAAATTGTCATGAATAATGATGCACAAGCTTACTACAAATTCAATGGAGTATATTATTATTCTTCAGTTCGCGCAAGCACACGTTCATTTACTTCGAAATCTTTATATTTCCTGTAAATTTAAGCTCCATGACACCGTTTCTTGCTTCAAATAGTCTGAAATAGCTAGGGCTCGTATGATTTACTTGAAGCTATAAAGTATATTTTTAGAAATAGTCAGGTTTGCTAAATCCAGCATCGATAATACAACAGTAGTAGTTGTATTATCACAGGCATGCAATAAATGAAAATCAATTATCATAATTTAAAGTCATGGTTCTAAACTAGCAGTCACCAAATAGCAAAAGAAAAACTTAGCTGCAGCTTTTAAATTATGAAAATCCAAAATACATAACAGATAAGCACTGATTTCCTTTCTATTAATCATCCCAACTCACTTCAATATAAATGAAAACGAGTAAAACCCAAATTTGAAGAGAAAAAATGGCAGTACAAAATCCATACAGCATCAATAAGAAAATTAAATTCAAAGAAAAATAAAAGTGAAAAAGAAAAACAAAACCTAGATTCCAGAACTAACGCTTCCTCCACCTATGAAAACAAATCCGACCAGACAACAAAAAAACAAAAGGCGGAAAAATCGAAACAGGCAAAAAATAGTCGAACCTCGTGGACAAAAGACTCGAGACGGGGCTTCGAAAGATCGGCGTGAAGCGCATTCAAGATCTCATCTTCCTTCTCGTCGATCATCCTAATGATCCCCTTCAACTGAGAAATCCTCCAGGCGTAGCCCCTCGTCTTTCCCGAACTAAAGCTCTCTCGTAGACTCTTCACCAACTCGCCAGCTCTCTCTACATTGATAGGTTGCTGCTCTTCTTCGCCCATGTCGTCTCCTTTGCTGTAGAAGGACGGAAAACAGGCGCTGCCTTTCGGAGGAGAAAAGAGAAGAGAAGACAAACGAGGTTGCTTTATGAAATGATAGAACGGAACTATTTATATCGCGATGAATGATATGCGCGTCGTCCTTTTTGACTTATGGTTCATTTGAACTTGGGTTCGGCGCAGTGAGTTTGGCAATTGATAATTTTTTTATGGGCTTCTACGTTCAAATTACATAATTTTTATATATTTATATATTTAATATTTATATTTTATATTTATATCACAACACTTGAATACATACCAACCAACTTTTATGTATTTAAAAATCTAACACTTAAAATTTCTTTATACTTGTATTCGACCCAAATTTTTAATGTCACATAAAAAATATCAACTTTTTAACTCCTAAAAAGTGAGACCTATTTTCATGCATAGAAAAGGAGACAGGTAAAAAATCAACTTTAACTATTAGATAAGTAAATACATAAGAATTAAGTGGAATGTTTGTAAATCTTTCAATATGTAACATTATGTAAAAATATCACTTATGTTGTGTTGCGTGCCAGAGATAAGTTAATGTCACGAAGATTCAGCACATACCAATAATTAGGAGGTTCTAGGGGTAGATATCGGAATTTTTTACGTGAAAAAAAAAATCTGAAAAGAAAAAAAATCACAAGGTCTAGCCAAATTAAAGTAATTCTTTGTGGGTGTGTGAATACAAGGATACAACTTTTTATCACAAATGGGAGAGTGAAGTTATTATGTTATATCATATACAACACTTATCGGTTACTGTATAGAAAAATACAGGTGTTGGGAAAAATCATCGTTTTTTGACTGCAACGGTCTTAAGCAGTGGTTGTCACTAGCTAGCGGTCACAGCGACAGTGTTGAAAGTGGTCGATGACTACAGAGGTTGAAAGTTATCCTTAGGTCTTCAATATGGGTTTAACACATTACATGCATATTTGGGTCAGGACGATTATAAGAAGGGGTCGCCAGCGACAGGAGATCACCTACGTCAAAGCAGGGACGGGCAACAGTGGTTAACGACTATGAAGGTCTAAAGTTATTGTTGTATTTTTAGTACATAATAGCTATGAAATTCCCCATCTTACCTTTTTCTCAAATGAAAGAAAAGGGTCTATTTATAGCATCAATGAAGGGGCATTTTGAACTTTTAGAGAATAACTTCTCTAACCATTTGATTGAACGACACGTTTTGATCGTACTTAATTATAGCCATTTTTTAATAATTCAAGTGCTTTGATGACATAAGAATTGAGTGATCTTAATCTCATTGAATTTCTCTCATCGAGATGCTCGATTTGAATCTAAATTTGTCAAATTTGGTGTTAATTTGACCATTCAATTAATAGTCCAAGGCCTTTAAATGTGCTTCAATAACTTGATCTAACCTTCATTCGACTTAGATTGATCCAACTATGGTATCATTGGGATCGTCTCATCGAGACGATCAGTTTGTCTATAAACTTGTTGAGATCAAGGTTGAGATGATCTTGAATTTGATTTTATAATATTTATTGTTCAAAATGCATCAAGATAAATGCTAGATGATAAAAATTTCTTAATGACCATCAATTTTCCCCTAATTTTTTACCAATGTTTTTATCGTTTGAAAATATAAGCTATTGTGAAAAAATCCACATAATTTTAGATATCTCAAAAACTTGTACATCAAATTGAAAAGAAAATCACTGATTGCAGACTTAAACGGATGTCATAAATTCCTTAATTTATTTAATCGAGTCTTACCAGTAATTAGTGTGTCTACCCTTC
>NEWO01000628.1:292040-323448 GCA_003013225.1 Phalaenopsis aphrodite
ATATATATATATATATATATATATATATATATATATATATATATATATATATATATATATATATATATATATATATATATATAGATACATAAATTAAATTAAATCGGATGTCAGGATATCCATTCCGATAACAGACAATTTTCAATTTGGCGACCAACAACTGGTTACCCAAGAGGTAAGCACCTAAGTGTCAAACTAGTCGCGCTTAAGCACCAGTTCACTTTAACCTATTCGCGAATGATTAAAGGTGAATTTTTGAGCCAAAAAACACCATTTCTGCCCCAACCGTCACCTTCTTCCTTGAGATTTCATGATTTTGGGACCTATGGCTTCTCAAAAGTGAAAATTTTCTTGTTAGAATTAAGCTAAATTTGCTAGATTTCATCTTCTCGTGGTGAGAGCTTCATATCTATGTAAAAAATTTTTATTTTCACCACATATTTTGAGTACATTGGGGATTTATCCAAAATTCACTTTTTATGGTGAAAATTTAAGAAAAATCTATGGAAAATATATGGAAATGATAGTTTAAGCTTTCAAAAGTTAAGTTTAGTGATTTAGACTTGAGTTTATAATTTATTGTGAATTTTATGTGATTTAGAAATGGCACCAAAAATGAAGAGGAGCAAGGGGAAGTCCAATTTCAATTCCAGTAAGTTTGTTAGTTAGAAAGCTAGGGATAGATATACAAAAGCGATGCAATCAAGAAAGTTGATTCCTGAGCACTGTCAAAAATCTAGGTGGAGCAGTTAAAGATTTAATAGTTCACCGATAATGGGAATGATTCTGTTGTTTTTATGTTGTAGCAGTAATTTTTGTGGTTTAGGAGTTCTATGCTAATCTTCCTGAGGCAAAGGAAGATCAAGTTATGGTCAGAGAAAAATTAGTAGCTTTTTTCCCCGAGGTAATAAATTTGTTTTACCAGCTGCCCCAAGTGTGTTATGTTTCTATTCAATATATAATCCTATGGAGGAGGAGTTAGATGAGATTATATCTTCATTGACTGCGGGAAGAGGATTATGGAAAATAACAAATGAAAGGAGAGTAAATTTCCCTGCGTCAAAGCTTGATGCCATGACAAAAGTGTGGCACTATTTTGTTTCAGCTCGTCTACTCCCTGCAAATCACCTCAGCAAAGTTACAAGAGAGAGAGAGAGAGCCACTCTGAACTAATGTATTCAACATTTTAAGCCAATTGATATTGGATCCTTGATCTATTAGACAATCAATAGTTCTGCTACAGCTGCAACTAGTGCATGTTTGGGATTTGCATCCTTAATCCTTTCTTTATGTGAGTAGGTTGGTGTTAGATTTGATAGTTGGGGGGAGATTCTGCAGCCATTAAAGCCTATCATTACTGTTAATGTGAAATCTTATTCAGAACATTCTATATCTGGCTAGAGAGGAGGATTTTCCAGAGGTTCAGGTGCTTCTACATATCATGCTTCTAGTTCACGAGCATCTACGTCGCAAGGTCAGTCCAATAGTTCTGATTCGCAAGCAAAATTAATGCAAAGGAAGTAAGATAACATCGACTATACTGCATATATTGTACTTAATTTGGAGAACTATGTAGAACATATTGATAGTTACATGAAGAGGCATAGTGACTATGAAGAAAATTATCACTCATCTTTGGAAAGCCTTATCAGGGGTGACCAAAGTGTGGTATTTCCTTCATACCCACAATACCCTTCATATGAGCCTACATGTTTTTGAGACAGTGATGATGATGATGAGGAGGAGGAGCAGGAGGAGGAGGAGGATTTATTTGAATAGTTTATTTTTAAAGAGTGAACTTTATGTGTTGTGGTTTTATTGAACTACTACTTTGTTATGTGTTGTAATTATTTAGACTGTTGATATTTTTTGGGTTGTTATTTGTTGTGTTAGATACTGTTGTGATGCATTTGTGTTGTTGTGAGTAATTATATTTTGCTTTTGTGGTAGTAATTATGTTAACAGTGTTGCTTAGTGTATTTTGTTGGTTTGTGTAGAACTTAATCCATAAATATTAGAAAGGTTTAGAATATTACTAACTTTCACTTAAGAACTTCATGTTTAAATTTCTAATTTACTACTATGTATTTTCTTTATGTTGCAGTTATGAATTTATGTTAGTGTGTGCTTATTTGTTTTTATGTTATCCTCCACTACATAGAAGTCTATTGAATTTCATATATATTAAAATTAAGTTAAATTTTGATCAATTAATTTTTGCTCATGTTTTTAATTTTTGTACTTATATATTTAAGATATGAAAATTCTTGTAAGCATGGCATTTTTAGTTTTCATTCCTGCCCATATATATGATGCTAAAATATTTTATTTTATTGAAAAAAATTAAGTTCAGGGGGATGAAAAAAAATTTTGAAAACTTGAATTTTATTTGTTCTCAAATGTGCTACAAATAAATTTGATTATGAATGATGATTATGTATATGAAGTTATATTAGGGAAGTAAAATTTTGAATATAGAATTAAGTAAGAAAATTTAGTTGAAACCTATAATAATGAAGAAATTTTTAATTTAAAAAATTTTAGTGTAGAAATGATAAATAGTGTAACTATCTTTAGTAGGAAAAGTTAAAAAATATAGAAGAATTAGACTTTTATTTTCAGTACTTAATTTTTTTATTAAAAATAATTTTCGAAACTATTATTATATTTTTAAGTAAATGATATATATCAAACCTTTGCTTTTGGAAAGGAAGAGTGAAATTCAAAACTATTAAAGGTCTATCTTGATATAGTAATCCTCAACCTGAAAAAAAGAAGAATAAGGAAAATAAAAAGAAAAAGCAAAAGAAAAATGAAGTATATTATGTGAAAAATAGGGAGGAGAAGCTTGAGGATTAGTGCCTAATCAAAAATTGGTTACATATATGATCTTTTTAAAGTATAAGACTTGAGAAGATCTCAGTGGAGAAGATAGAATGAATAAACTCTATATTTGAAGAATTTACAAGTATTTCGAAATTAGATAAGAACTCATATTTTCAGACTTCTTTACATTAAAAAATTCTAAACTCTAAGTTGGTCTAATTTACAAAAGTTTTTTTTCTAAATTGGACAACTATATTTCTAGATCAAAATTTTAGAATATCCTAAAAAACTCATTTACATAATCTACTTATTTTTTTGTTTTGAAAAATTGAAGTGTCACTTGAGGACAAGTAACATTATAAGTTTGGGGGATTTTAATACACCTAAATATATAGCATTTATGTACACATCTTTAAACCTATTTTTGAGGATATTGCACTTTAATAGAAGTTATTTGTGTGTTTTTTTTAGGTACGCTTGAATGGATGAAAAATGATAAAAGGGGTGAAAAAGAATCAAATTTGGAGCAAAAAAATGAAGAAGGTGTGCAAATGAACTGTGACGCCTAAGCGCCTAGAACCGGCGCTTAAGTAGGGCTGTAAACGAACCGAACACGAACGAACAGAGCTTGTGTTCGTGTTTGGTTCGTTTGAAATTTAGTTTGTTTGAAATAAGCTCTTGAAATTGTTCGTGAAGTCAATGTTCGTGTTCATTTCTTAACGAACGAGCCGAACACGAGTTGTTCGCGAACGACGAACCAGTTTGACATCCCTAATATTAATATATATAAATAATATATTATATTAATTATATAACTTACATTATATAAATATATAATATCTATATTAGTATATTACTAATTTAGTATATTAATATATTATTATTATTAATTTATTATATATTATAATTTATAAAATTTAATTTTTTAAAATATCATAAAATTTTTATATATAATTATTTTAAATTATTTTATATTTCGAAAAATAACGATTCGAACACGAACGAACGCATCACTGTTCGTGTTTTGTTCTTTTAACTAACCGAACGAAAAAAAATTGTTCACGTTCGTCTCGTTTACCTGTCGAATGAATCGAACACAAACTCATTGACGAACCGAACACGAACTATTCGCGAACAACGAGCTTTTTTGACAGCCCTACGCTTAAGTGTCAGGAGAACAGAGAAAGCTGCGCCTAAGTGTCAAGGACCTCGCGATTACATGTAGAGGTAGTTATTTGAAAATTCAATGAATTTGGACAAATTTTTGAAGGGGTATTTGAAGCAACTCTTGGTGAAAACGTGGTTTATGGTTAATGGGCATGAAAATTCATTCAAATGGCTATTGAAAGAACGCAACTCTTGGAAGATTTATTGAATGTGAACACATTTTTGAAGAGACACCAAAGCAACTTTTGAAAAATTATAAAAGAAGGACTTGGATTGAATTGAGGCCGCCGACCCCCTCTCTTTGAAACTTCTTTCTACCGCCTCTATCTTAGAAAAATTAGGATACTTTTAAAGAGAAGAAAGGGAGGAGTTATAGTTATGTTAGTAAATAGTATTGTAAGAGAAAGAAAGAGATTCAAATGAACTTCAAGAGTTTAGTGGAGAAGAATTTGAGATAAGTTTTTATCTTTGTGACTACATTTGATTTTAATTTAGACTTCTTGTATGTTTGCATGATTTCTACTTTTAAAATAAAATGTTGTTATGTTTTCTCCATGCATTCTGAGTAGTTTTCTTTATCTTTTTTGTTAAAATGATAAGTAATTAAGTGTTGGATAGAAGTTATGTGAAGTATTGTTCTTTAATGTCAGAATAAGTTGTGATGATTTAATTCTTGTACTTCATTTACTTATTGATTTGTCCAATTAAGATGTTAATATTTGTTGTGAAAACATGTAAGATCCGAAATGATATTGTGTCAGTCAACTAATGGTAAGAACCCATGAGATTGTATATATGAGAATGTAATTCATATGGTTGAGTGCAAATAAGTAGGGAAAAAAACTTTGAAGGGTGTAGAGTTATGAGACTTTAGAGTGACAGGCTAAACCCCCAATTTAGTGTATTATTTTAGGTCTTGATACAAGATGTTAGCCCCTAGGTGGAGGGAGAAGAGGGAACTCTAGAGTGAGAGCTAGTATCTTCCCTACTTAGCCCACCTAAGACTATTTAAACTTTAAATCAACCAATGTTCTTTATAGCATCTCTAATAAGGGTAAAGAATAATATTGCTCCTATTTGGCACAACACAATTTAGATACATCCACAACAGAATTCATATACTTGTTACTGATTCATGATAAGGAAAAATATATTTTATTTATATTGTTTTCATCTTACAAAAATCTAGTTAAAATTAGTTAGTAGTTTACTTTATTTTCAATTATAAAAAATTAGCAGAAAGAATCAAACTTTCATTCATATTATAGTATCTATAGTTTGAGTAAGAATAGTTTTCAAAGTAAATTTTGTTATCTAATTTCTTCTTAAAATATTGTAATCCTCCCTGTGGGTTCAATATTCGGGGTATAATAAAAGAGTCTTATATTACTTGATAACAATACATATACTTGCATAATATCCCAATATTTAAATATAAAAGTTGAACTTTTATTTGCTTCAGATTCAATTTTTTGGAGAGGCTGTAAAGAAATAAATATAAATAATGAAAACTGAGAAGATAACCACACATACTTCGTAGTATTGTCGTAAAAGTCAAGATCACTATGCGCCAACAACTACTGGGCAATTTTTTTAGCAGTTTTCCCCATGATGTGAGGATTTATTTGGAGGTTATGGGGGTTTCTAAAAGGGCATGAAGAGAATTATTTTGAGAACAGAAGGAGGGGAACATTAGAGGATTATTTTAGGAGAGAATTAGGCTTTCCATTAGAGAATATGGTGAGAAATAAGAGATTTATTGTAAGGAGATTACATCAACACTGCGACAATGGTTTGGGAAAACCTAGGAGAGAATTTTCAGAGCATTGTAAAGAGGAAGAAGCTAAGTATTGTGCTTTTCTTGTTTTTTGCTGTTGTAAAACACTATTAACTAGTGGATTTGCTTTATGTTAATGATGTTTTGTCGTATGTTTTCCATGCTTAGTGAGTAGTCTTTTCACCTTTCTCTTGCAGTGATTATGATAATTGTATAGGAATGGTAAAATGCTTTTGAAATTGATTTTCCATATTTAATGTGATAAGTATTCTTCTATGCTTCATTTAATTTTCATTCAGGCTAAATGATTAGTTAACATGTTGTGATCCATAATGACTCAAAAGAGCTATGAAAGAAAAATTAGATTATTTATGTTGAACTATAGGATATGAAGCAAAAGTAAACTATAGAGAGATGCATATAGATAGGGAAATAGTCTTTAATGGTTCAAATTGGGGGTTTATAGAATTAAAACCAGTTTAGCCAAGCTTCTTTAAGCACATGGGAGAGGGTAAAGTAGAAAATTGCTCCTATTTATCACTAGGCATAATCACAATTTCAAGTATTGGTATTCTTATACATTACAAATATCATTATAAGAGAGGGTAGTTTTTATATTTTGATTTTCACCTCTTTAAATATATGTAGTAGGATTTCTATTGGAGTAAATCCTAAATTGTAGGTAGTGCTTCTGTAGAGTTAGTTAGCAATGCTTATAATCAACTTTACTTCAATGCTAAGACTCATTTTAGCAAGCTAGAACTTCTCTTAAGACTTTAACTGTCTCGCTTCTTTGTGGGATTGATACTTCGGACTCACATATTTAATATTACTGATATGACACATATACTTATGTGAAACCCCAGTGTGCAAATGCACTTGAACCGGGAAGGGCATCAGCACCCAATGCACCCACACCGTGGCAGGGCACCTACGCGTGATCAAAATGCAGTGGCACACATGCATTGTGCTCATGGCGCACCCACTTCAGTGCCTTTATAGACGATAGTTAAGAGCCTTATTTGCCATTTTTCACAATTTCACCTTTTTGCTTCAACTCTTCCCTTATGTGTCTGCTACCTCACAAAGCCACCAGATTGTCGAGTTCGATTTTGAGAGGAAAAATTGCTTTGTCTAGTTGAAGTAGGCATATTGTCCTTTATGGTTGGTTTAGCTCGTACTTCTTAAGATCTCCTTTGTTCCTTGATTTTAAGCCTATGGCTCCAAAAAACAAAGGCAGGAAAAGTTTGTAAGCTTAAATGCCTCAAATTCATATAATGACTTCCTTTCATCGAAGAAGTTGATACCTGAATGAGTTTTCTTGATTCACGACGGTGAGATAGAAATGGCTATTTAGTAGTGTTGGGAGCATTTGTGCCATGATATTTCCCCATTTATAGTCCTAATAAGTGTTTACATCTTATTTACATCATCCTTGTTGTTATTGATGGTAAAATTAATTATTTTTTTTTAAGATTTCTATTCTAATGAAACTGTTTATCAGTTTATTTATAAAACTTTTCCTTACCGTGATTGAAATAGATTAATTTGGTGCAAACGTTACTCTATTAATTTGGTACAAATGTTACTACATTAATTTGGCTTCGTATACATGGAGAATTTTTAATAATTGTCTTAATAGTTCAAATATTTTTGTTTCTAGAGGTAGTACTTTTAATCCTAATTGTGTTATATGTCATAATGAGTTTGAGACTCATAATCTGTTATTTTTGGAATGTTTTTTCTCTCATAATTTGTTGAAAATTTACGATCCCAATGAAAGTTTCTTTGTTGTGGCTAGCAATTTTCATCAATTTGTTTATTATTCTAATAGTATCAGTTGTAGAATTTACAAAAGTTTATTCTTTTTAGCTTTACAAACTATTGCTTATTGGATTTGGTCTGAAAGGAATAATATAATTTTCAATAAGTCTAATTCTCTCGTTTAATTTATTGCCAGAAATATTCATTAGCATACCAAAATAAAATGCAAAAAATGGATTTTTAACAATAGGGTCCCTAATTTTATCAGGATTTTTTATAATTTGTAATTTTTTTTTATGTTTCTATATCTGTTATGTTTGTTAGTTTTTTGTTCGACTTTTATTTTAATGTTTTCGGGTAGAGAATTTTGTTCTGATTTTCTGATTCTCTATTTATTCTTCTGTTGATCTTGTTTGTTTGCATTTGGTGTGATGTGCATGTCTTTCATGTCTGTTTTTCTCCTCATCTTTGTTATTTCTTGATATTATATTAATAATCTTGTTAGTGCATTTGGTTCTTTGCTTTCTAAGGTCATATTTTCAATGAGGTGATGTACCCTGCCCTAACTTTTGTTTAAAAGTATATTCTGAGTTACTCATTTACAGTTGTTGCTTCATTATACTTGAATGTAATTTTTTCAGCTGTTTAACAAAATTTAGGGTCCGTTTGGGGCAGTTTATAAGTGCGGGCGACGTTTTTAAAACCAAGCCGCAGATCGACCCGTATGACCGGCCCGCGAGCCGCTTTTAAAGACACTGTCCCGAACAGACCCTTAATCTTATATTTGAGTTTTGTATAGACGATCGTTCTCTCATTTTAATGGAAGAGTTTTTGAGGTTCGGTGCTGATGTTTGCGAGACTTGTTCTTCATATGGTTGCCTTGAAGAATAAATTGATCGAGAGATTTCCGTTCAGAAAGGGTCAAATTTCCTGAATACATCGGCGCTTGCTTGAACCCGTTGCCCGCAACGCCGTCTTTGTCTTCTCCCGGTCAAGTCGTCTTCTTTCCCCCTCCTCTCCAACCCATACTTCGGTCTAACCGCCACCTACAACAGCTTTGATTGTTCCATCTCTCCAAATCATAGCGATCTTCTCCCTCTGTAGAATCCCACTAGAAAATGTGAATTCTCCTGATTCTCTTTACCCCATCGGTCGGTTCAATGGTTCCATCAAAACCCATCAGCTTCGTCGCACCTATGATTGCCTTCGCCGTCGCCCTGCTCTTCCTCTCCCGCTTCCTCGAATTCCCCACTCTTTCTTCTCCCCTTTCAACCAAGATCCCCTCCTCCACATCATCAATATCTTCGATCCCCTCCACTCCACCTTTTTCGTCTTCTCGTCTTAATTCAAGGGCTAAAGAGGCATTCTCGGACTTAAGGTCTGCTTTTGCGAGATGGGACGCGGAGGTCGGATGCGCGTTGTTCATGGAGCGTCACAAGGGATGGGCGCCGAACCCATCAGCCGTGCAGGATTCCGGCGGAAGAGTGGATTGCGGGGGGCTGAGTCCCGCGCACGTTAGTGTGCTGGTAAAAGGGTGGACTTGGATCCCAGATAATTTGGATAATCTCTATTCGTGTCGATGTGGATTGAGCTGTCTCTGGACGAAATCTCCAGTGATGGCGGATAAGCCTGATGCATTGCTTTTTGAAAACGTTATACCTCCGACAAGGGTAAGATTTGGTATTGATCTTTAGCTTTTCATTTTCTTTTCTTCTTTATTTGTTTACTATAATAAGCTTTTGTGCAATGCAAATATATCATAATGGACTATCTGATTTGTTTAGATGTTTGGAAAAGTTACTGGAATCTGCTTTTTCAGCTGTTTTGTGGCACTCTTTCCTTCTGGAAAAATATAATTTTACTTGCCAGTAAGACCATGGGACTAGGCTATAGAATTTTGTAGCAGCTGTTGGATCCAGAATTGGCTGTGGATTCACACCATAAGGAGAAAATGAAACAAATGGGGCTCTGAGCCAGATGAGAGAAAAAAAAAAATTCTTGGCGGGAGAAAGATAGGAAAGAAAGGTTCCCTTTTATGTAGATATCCTTCTATTTATAGAGGATCTTTTCTTATATTACAAATTAACTACTCATTACACATCAACCCCAAAAGATCTTTGATTTATTCTTGTTTGTCTTCATGTAGCTTTGACATTATAGTTAATATTTATTCCTGATAATGTCATATTTTGTTAACTATTTTCTATATCGCTTGTCTGGTCACAACTTTATCTGCCCACTCAGTTTTTCAGCTGATTCATAATCCGTCAATTTGTTCTCAGAGCAACTCATCTTTCTCCAATGAGTGTCTTTTTAGTTGTGAGGCAAATCAAGTCCCTTGTCAGACAGTTGAGTGATCTCAACCAAGTTTCACTCTGTTTCGTTGGTCATCATAGACAAATTATTGTGCATAACACAATGATTAGTTTGTTAAATTGGTATGATCTAGTTGGCCTAGTAAGTTGTTTTCCCTTTCATCTTGGACTCGTGTTCGATAACGCATCAACTTGACATTACTACTTAGCAGTCTGTCAACTCAAACTTGATAACTTGCCAACTCATCAACTTGGTAGAGTAGTTGGATAGGTTAGCAGAGTAACTTGAGGATATGCATTTAGTTTCATAGTTTTCTTGTATTTTGGAAGACAACCACCAAAAGCATAAGAGAATGAGAAAAATTCATTCACCACCTCATCATGAGACTTATCCCTTACTCGTCTCTATAAGAATAGTTTGAAATTTTTGTAATCGACATAATTTTGTGGTCAGTCGACACAAAAGAAATTAGAGTCATTCTTTTTAGTAATATCCCATTTCGTCAAAAAAGATTTTCATTGTATAAAGTTGCGAGGATTGTAGAGATCTCATGGGTGAGTTAATTCATGATAGAGCTTGTTTTATGAGAATTTTTTTTAACTATGAGTTCGTTGGTTGGTATCCTTTGTTTGGAAAAAGTAGTATCCTTTGAGTAAAACATGAGAGATGGATTTCGCTAAGTATTACCTGATCATGTGGATGTAGTCTTTTTGCTCTCCTAAAGGGAATCATTCTAGGGGCACTTTCGCTAAACCTATAGGACGGGGCTATTTGGGTCACCTTCAGAGAGTAGTCTTGTAACTTGTCAATACAACTTTATTGTTATCTATTTTGTATTCAGTTTTTTTTTTTATTTGACTTGATAGTAAACTCGCATCTTTAGTTTCCCGAGCTTTGTCAATAAACTTCATTTTTTCATAAGAGCTTTTATCTCCTTTATAGTCTAGATTGACTTTTTTTGTTATGTAGCTCAATTATAAATAAATCTAGATAATCTCATTAAGTTCATTCCATCCTTTCACCTTGTGTTGTTGCTCTTCTATAGGGAGTGGTAGCTATAACTTTTCAACTTAACGGGCCGAGATCTTGTCATCTTCAATTATCAGGTTAACTATCTTCACTTCTGATTTAGTCGAGTCATATTTGGTAAAGAGTTTCTTCAAAATCATCCATAGTGTTCAGCTATTAGGCTGGTGGGGTCTCAAGGTTATGCTATTTTCCTTTCTTTCTAAGCAATCTTGACTATAAGGAGTGAGTTTCTCAAGTTATAATTGAGATGAGATGTAATTTAGTTACACGGAGTTAACCAAAAATATAAACACGGGTTAACCAAAAATCTAAATATGATAAGCTAAAGATAAGACTAGAAGCTTTGAAGGATTCTCTTTTTCATATTTATGATTGTCTTGTTCTGTTTGAGGTGGGCCGGCTTGATTTGAACTTCATTTCCTCTCGTTAGATCTCTGTTGTTCCTTTATTTGTCCTTAAACATAATTTTAAATTTTAGATAAACATAGAGAATTTATGATTAATAATAACCTAGTTCTTTGGTGAATTGTCATATGATGAAATGGGGCACTTTTTGAGGCAACTCACCTAGGTGATTCCCCAAATGTCTCCAACAATGATGTTATTTCTACAACTGTTTTCTGAGACTCTCCTTCAACATGAGAAAATTTTATAGAAATGTTATTAAAATTTTTTGTAATAGATATAAAGTCGGATGCTAACAAGTTCCCTCAAAGTATTTTTTAGATATTTTCTTCCCTTAGTTATTTTTTAAGAGAGAGATAGAATAGGAAACTTTGTTATGTGATGACTGTTATTCTCCCGGGGTCTCTGACTCTCTTGCAAGTTTTTTCTTGCGAACTTCTTGAGCTCTTCCTACAAGGTTTTTAACTTGGGACCTTTAAGCATTCTTTTTGGTAATAGTGATTTGACTTATGTTTGTATGCCATTATAATTCATGCATGCTGGCTGGTCGGCGGTGGTAGAGTAATAAATTATCATTTCAACATAGTATGAGAATCCAACATGCACAGATAAAAGAAGAGTAAGCAGAAGGAAACACCGTTATTTTTATGTGGAATACCTTGGAAAGAGGAATGATTACGACCGTCTAGCGCATTTAAAATAATCCACTATATAATATTGAGTACACTGGCCTACTTCGCTACTGCGTTAGAGAAGATGAAATTAGAATATTGATGTACAATTGTAGTTTAATAATAATAGCCGTAATAGGTCACCAAAGCCGTAGTCGATTGATATGAAGACAGTTGTCTACCATGAATGTTGTAAACAGTGGTTGTAATGTCATCTTCTCGCAGAGTCCATATTTGAAAACCGTGGGTAGTAGTTGGTCATGCAGGTCATAGGCGGTTGTTTTAGGAGCATTGGTTGGCTACAACAACTGCATTTGGGACTTGCAATAGCTTTTGTAGGCCACAGAGGATGCGTCATTGCACTATATTTGGGGTGCATTTTTGCACCGCATTCAGGACGATACATTACTCCATAAGATGCTTGTTACTCCACAACTTACTTCATAACTCTGCAAGGGGCTTCATTCCAAAGAGCAAGGGGTAGTCGACAGTGGTTGACGGGGACCGACAAGCGGTGGTTGACGATGGTCGACGGCTAAAGGAGCAAGAAGTGTTAGTCGGGTCTTCGGTCTAGAACCACACTGGATTTCATCTCCTCCCGCTCTAATTGTAGCTCCAGGTTCAGTTCTTCCTTCTCCCTCCTCTATTCATGAAGGGGTAATGATCTATTTATAGAGTCTAGGAGGGGCTCCCTACAAATAAGGAATTTAAGACCCCATTGGACGGGTTGGAGAGATTCCTCTGATCGGACAATACCTTATGGACATTTTAGTGATCTGATGATGTCGGAATTGAGTGATCTTGGGGTCATTGGATTCATCTTATCGAGACACTTAAATTTACTCTAAACTTGCCAGATTTGAATCAATTTGTCTTACCAATTAACCACTAAAAATTTTGAAAAGTGATTTTGTTGACTGATCTGGATTTGATGTTACTCAGATTTGATCAATATGGTGTCATTGCTTCTGTATTGTCAAGCTGGTCAATTTGACTATATGTTTGCTGAAAACAGAGTTCAGGATGATTTTTAATTTGAGTTTGAGCGTTTCTTTCATAAAAATGCCTTGAGTTAGTGTCACGGCTCGAGATTCATGCTAAATGATGAAATTTATTGATGATGTATTAATAATAGTTTATATAAAATAATGAAGGAAAATTTTCTTTCAAAAAAATTAAGTATGAATTACTTATTCTTTGGCTATGGTTACAAAGTTTTCAATTTTAATGGTGATCTCGTATAGACGAGTTCCAAAGTTTTGAAAATAAATAAATGATATGATACAATTTTAATGATAAAAAATTTTAAGGTTGGCCTACTCCAAATTCCAAGGACTGCTTTTATTTGTGGTTTGGCTTTGTTTTCTTGTGTAACTATTTCTCTTACTTGTGATGTTTTCCATACTCACTATATCTTTTAGAATGTTGGTTTATGAATTATCCGTGGATTAACACCGCAAGGAAAGATTGGAATAAAGGGAATTCTGAGCCAGATGTGAGTGAAATTTTTATTCCTTGTGGGAGAAGAGCGAGAAATATAGTCTATTGTACATAGATATTCCCTCTATTTATAACTGTTTTTTTTCAAAAATTACCAAATAATTACTTATTGCACAGTTTTCAAAGCATCTTTGATTTATTTCTCTTATCTTAATTTGTCTTTGACACTATAATTAACATTATCTCTAACAATGCCAGAAAACAATTCGCCATAATGCTTGTCGGGTCACTTTTTTGTCTTCAACTTTTCTTTTGAGATGATTTAGTATTGGGCAAATCATCTTCAGAGCGAGTTGTCCTTTTCTATTGAGCTAGTCTCTTTGGCTGTGAAGCAAACCGAGTCTCTTGACGAGCAGATGAATGGCCTCAAAAAAATTTTATTCTTGTGCTTTGATTACCATAGAAGAATTATCGAGCATAACTTGCTGATTGAGTTAGTTGAAGCGCTATGGTCTAGTTAGCCTGGTGTGTTTTCTGGCCTTTCATCCTGGACTTGTGCTCGGCATCTCATCAATTTATCAAATTATCAATTCGTTAACTTGTTACTTGTTAGGGTAACCTAACTGGGAAACTCGACATGCTGATTCTAGGATATACATAATCAAGATTGGGAAGTTGCTAGTGTTCGCGGGAATGTTGATGGATGGGAATGACTTATTGTCATCTCCAACAAATTTTGCCAATGTGAATTTTTATATATTCCAATATACATACTTAAAATAGCTTGAAAAGTTTGCAGAGATCAGATTATAATCAACTCTTGGATTGCTAAAGGTTAAATGGGCAACTTGAGTTTCATAAATTATTTGCCTGGATTCTTTAGATTTGGTTTAATGCTTCTTAGAGCTGATGTGGTAGAATCGGTAAGTATTGTATTAAATGCTTATGTTTGAAATGTTTTGTCACTCTTTTTTTTGTAAGTACTTTATATTCCATAGATTGGGTACAATGCAGTTAGATTTGCTCTTGTGATGTATTTAAAACTTAAGGGGCAAACATAGATAAGTTGTAAGACACCTTTTATGGATCTATTTTAATTATTTTAGAAACAATGTTTTATTGCAGTGTTTGCTGCCCTTTTTAGAACATTTTAGAACTTTGGTTAATTTTGTGATTTTTGGAGAAAAAAAAAATATTAATCCTATTTAATTTCTTATGAATGGAGTACAAGATAAATATTGGGGGATGATCCTCTCATTAGGAAAGAATAACGTCAGTGATAAAACAAGCAAATAAGAATTATAATATACTAATAGTTTTATATTCTAAATATAGAAAATACTTAAGTAGAAGAAACTAAAGAAAATTCTAAAAGTTTCAACACCTCCCTTAAGTTGGAGCATAGATATCTTCATGCCCAACTTGCTTACAAGGAGTTCAAAACTAGGCCTGAACAGCTCTTTGATTAAAATGTCGGCAATTTGTTGATTAATAGAGATAAATGCATGTAAATAGCTCTACAATCAATATTCTCTTTTATGAAGTTGGTCAATCTCCATATATTATGTGTGATTACCCGCACTGGATTTTTTGTAATACTGATGACAGTTTTATTGCCATAGTACAACTTCATTGGCATGTTTATTGAAATTCGTAGCTCTTTAAGAATTCTCTTCAGCCATAACATCTAACATATTCTATTATCCATAGCCCGAAATTCTACCTTAGCACTACTCCTTATCACCCTAGATTTTCCCAGACAAATTACAATATCTAGAAATCAATCATCTATCAACAATTGAGCCTACCCAATCTGCATCACTGTATGTCTCTATATTTATTTGTATGTTTTTTGGAAAGAGTAAGCATTTGCCTGGTGTATTTTTTAGGCATATGAGAATCTTATTAGTTGCTTCATGGTTTTTCTGGTAGGGCAAATGCGTAAATTGACTTACACAATATACAACCAAGTCATTATTTGTTCGTGTATGTGACATGCATATCAACTCTCTCATCAACTTTTGATATGAGGCTGTATTAATTGAGTCACCCTCCTTCTCATCTCTCAGTTTTTGATTTGGATCAATTAGAGTATCTGCAGGCCTACAATAATTTAGCCTTGTTTCTTTTAAAAGATCAAGGACAGGTTTAGTTAGGAAACCACAATTCCTTTCAACCACCTCAGTGACCCTAAGTCTTGGTCTAAAAAATTGATGAGAGAAGTCTTCAACCGATTCATTTCATATATGTCGTCTCTGGTGAGAATTATATTGTCTGCATGCATATCAGAATGGATATCTTCCCATCCTTGGAATGCCTGAAGACATTATATAATCTCCTTGCCCTTGAGTATATCATTGACTTTTAGTAAATAGTGTAAATTTATCAAACCACGCTCTCGGTGATTGCTTCAACCCATATAGGGATTTTTTTTAGTCTACAACCCTTTGTGCCAAACTTTTCCCTTAATCCGAGAAGTGCATCCATATGCACTTCTTTCTCCAAGTCTCCATTGAGGAAGACATTCTTTATGTCCAACTGTTTTAAGGACTAGTCAAGATTAACTGCAAATGATAGCAGTACCCTTATTGGGTTTAATTTTGCAACTTGATCAAATATCTCAAGTAATCAATGTCGTATGTCTGAGTAAGCTTCTTAGCAACCAGTCCATCCTTGTGTCATTTTAAAGAACCATCAGAAGCTTACATGATTGTAAATGCCTATTTGCACTGACAGTTATCTTTCCTTTAGGCATATCAACCAATTCTCATGTTTCATTTTTTTAAGAGTTTTTTGTCTCTTCAAAAACAACTTCCTTCCACTGCGGAACTTTTAGAGCATCGCGCAGAGCTATAGGAATTTCCATATACAATAATTGTGAGGTAAAAGTACGAGGTGGGTGAGAGGTGATCATATGACACATAATGACATGATGGATATTGAGTGCTAGACACATCGGACTCGAGATTTAAACTAGGCTCATAATTTGAAGACAAAGTGGACTGAGCATGAGGTAAAGGATTAATAAGGATGTTATTTGGGCTTGCAGATTTTGGGCGGTGAAAAGAATTCGTGGACTCATTTTCTTAAGTTGTCTTTTGCCACGAGTAGACACAATCAAATAGTACCACTATTGTTATTTTTTTCATGTTTCTGTATTGTTGTGAACATCGTCAGATAGCACTGTAGAAATTTCAATATTTAAAAGACTCGACAAACTCTCCCCTGATATAAAATCATTTGAATTTTCAAGTTGAACAATCAAGATAGGGGACATAATATTTTGAGAGTCTTTGGTTTGAAGAAATCTTGAAACTTAGCATGCACATTTTTATTTTGTTCTTCCCCTTTAAGGTGAGATGGAAAAAAAAACCATCGTAAAAATTTTTTTTCCAATTTGGGATCAAAATATTTATACCCTTTTGGGGTAAGATCATAACCAACACACAGTTTTTGGCTCGAGATTTAAGCTTTTCTTGATTATGAGTGTGAACGAAGGCAATACACCCAAATATTTTTTGCGGTATAGTAGCAAAAAGCTTATTTGTTTTTTGAAAAAAAATTTTAAAAATATCAAAAAGTGTTTCAAAGTTTAAAATTTTATTGGGTGTTCTGTTTATGAGAAATGTTGCAGTAATAACAGCTTTTCCCCAAAGATATGTAGATACTGAATTGATAAATTGCAAAATCTCTGCTACCTTCAATAATGCTTGTTTTTCTTTCTGCCAACACATTTTGTTGAGAAATGTTCTCAACAAAAGAGCATTAATGAATTGTTTCTTTTTCAAATAAGAATTGGCCTAAAGTGTTTTTGAGATATCCTCGGCTATTATCACTCTGTAATATTTTAATAATTATTTGAAATTAGGTATGTACCATACTGTAAAAATTTTTGAAAATTTTATCTACTTTAGATTATTCTTTCATTAAATAAACCCAACATAATATATTATGATCATTAGTGAAAGTCACAAATCACTTTTTCCCTGCGTGTAAGAGTTTTATAAAGACCTATATATCAATGTGAATCAAAGTTGTACATGATTTATATATTTGTCGAGAAAATGATCCACGGTTGTGCTTAGTAAACTGACACACTTCATATTAAAACAATGACATATCTTTATTCAGTAATATTTTGGGAAACAAGTATTTTAGATAATGAAAACTGAGATGACCCAACCTGTAGTTCCATAACATAATTTCATTATCTTTGGAAATAAAAACAGAATTAAGACCCGTACTTTGATATTGTCTATTCAAGACAAGTTCATCTTCAAAATAATAGAGTTCATCTTTTTCCTTAGCACTTCTCATCATCCTCCCTGTGATTAATTCCAGAAATTCTTAGCAAAAATGATAGAAGTTAGTTTGTTATTGATGATCAACGGTAATTTTACTAATGTATAAAAGGTTACACGATATATTAGAAACTTGAACATCACGAAGGGTTAAGAATGATGAGAGTTTGACAGCTTTTATCATGGTAATTACCAAGAGGGAATGATCAAAATTTTATCCTTTTTATTATTTGCACAAGGTCTTTAATAAGAAAATATTTTAGAAAATCTCGTTCTATAATCAGTTACACCAGATTCACTTAGCCAAGAATTAGAAAAATTAGAAATAACACTTAAAAAAGAAGTGGCTATATGGTTTTGGGAAGGAATAGATGTGGCTTTTCTATGGTATGTTCCATGGATTTGATGAGCTATATCATACTCAAAGAATTTTTGGATTTTCATTTTTTATAATTCTGATCACCAGTAGTAGTTTTGAAATTTATCAGTTAAATACTTAATTTTTCCTCTCTTGTCAATATCCAATTTTATGGATTGAGCCCACTCAAGGTAGTTGTGCTTGTTAAGTTTTATCACTGTGAGATACGATGGTAAGTTATGGAGATAAAACTAAGTTGATACGGATGTGGGACAAGGAGATGTAGTTTTAGAATGACTGGAACCTGTTGATGTGACATAATTTTTTGGAACTCCAGTTATCATTACTGATTTGGAAGACATCGTTGGAATCTAAAAGACACTACCATCCCGATCGCACAAGCTTGCGGAACTCCTTTACGCTACGATCTCGGTTTCTGAGCAAGAAGGGTGTGGAACGCCTGTATGCTGCAATATGTTCACTTTCCTGCGTTAGTGGCACATAACTTTTTATGATGCAATCTCGATCCCTATTTTCAATGAAGAATGGCATGAAGCTCCTAGATGTCGCTATTTGTTTACTTCCTTGCACAAGTTCAACTCTACCGTCGAGATGGAAAAACCCAGATCTAGGCAGTGTCTTCAAAGGAGATACAATAAAGCGTCGAAAGAAGCTATAACCCAATTCTAGAGCAGCTGAAGAAGCTTCACACATGCGGATTCTTGCACTTTTGCTGATAACGGTAGAATTGGAGCAAAGCAAACCACTCGCAACAATGGAACACACAGATGATGCAGGATCGACATGCTTCGAACGCAAGCTCTCATACTCTAAGACGAAGCATAATGAAGGGGTAAGCGGCTTCAACCTTGACACAGGTTAGGGCACTTTCGGTGGAGTTGAGAGCATGTGATTTTTAGGGAAGGAAAAATTATTATTCCTCTTGAATTTCTTACAAAACGATTAAAAGATAAATAAAGGGGGATGACACTCACTTTAGGAAAGACGTAAACGCCATAACTCCCCATGATCAAAGAAGAAAACAGGAATTATAACATAAAACTAATTTTATATTCTAATTACAGAAAATATTAAAGTAGAAGATAGTAATGAATATTCCTAAAATTCCAACAAATTTCAATTAATTTTGATGATAAAATTCTTATTCTTCAGTAAATATTGCTTGGTGTTGTTCTGTAAAAAAGTTCTAAATTCTAATATACATGTTAACTAACTCTTTTATCATGAAACGTAATGCGAGCCTTCTTCTAATAAACAGACAAAAGTACAAGAGATGTAACCACTATGAAGGCCAATTTGTTGTAAATGTTTGGAAGTAGATTTCTATTTTTAGTAAAGTGTTCGTTTGACATATGATGGTTGGAAGTTGATTCTGGTTTGGAACTCAGGATCTCTAAGTTGTGAAATGAGGAGAATTCTTATTGTGTTGGCTTGGAACTTACCTTTATTTTTTTTCCTTTGGACACGGTAATACTATTGCAATGGTATAAAGTTTTTTAGCAATAACCAAGGCGAGATTGTTTTCGCTAATTAGAGCTTGGTAGAATGATTTTGACACCACATCATTCTAATGCTATAGGTTGGTTTAGTAAAATATGTTAGACTAATAAGTCATTTAACGATCAGTTATTTATGCTAAATAATCAAATGAGTATTAAATATAATGAGTTACAGTTGTTAGGAAATATTAAGACAAATTATAATGACCAGGTTAAATTTTGAATTTACCTAATAAGGTAAATTTGACAATATATCATTCTAATGCCATAGGTTGATCTTAGTAAAATTAATTAGGATACAAGTCAATTGACCGTCGATTATTTACGCTAAATAATCAGTTGACTATAAATAGTCTAATGAGTTGAAGTTACTTCAGATTAATAAGACAGTTTAAAATTAGGATTATGTATTTTCATATTTAATCATATTTAAATTAATAGATCAATCTGGATAATCAATTGTTAATAGCATGATTATTAATTATTATTTTAGGATATTGAAATATGCTAATTACTTATATATCAATGCAAGATCAACTAGTCTGATTAAGTATTTTTCAATTAACGTGTACGATGTTAAATAAATTTGATTAATTAGGCTAGTTATTCTTTAATCACTATGTGGGATAAAAATTGATTTTAATTTTCCTTAGAGTTATTAAATAATAGATTAATACAACTAATTCGGCTAATTGAATTTTAAGATGATTAAGTTATTCTTTTTATTCATACATTAATTAATTTTATAAACTCATCTCTAACTTACTAGATGGGATATTAATTCAGCTTGATTAATTAGGATATGCAATTATGATTTTGTTATTACGATATGAAAATATCTTGAGTTATGCTAAACTCACTACAACCTAAACAAGAAATTTAGTTTCCCTGAAGCATGTTTTTGTCAAACAAATAGACATTACATAATTGAATTGAAATTGGTTACAAATACTTATGCTAAAACAAATTGTCATAACATTTTGAGATGCTAATCAACTGTAGCTTATGTGAATATCACCAAACAGAGGAAAATGTTAGATTGTTAAGTCTTTTTCATAGATGTCTTTGTGTGGGTGAACACTTTATTATTGATGGGGTAGTCAATCAGATAATTGCAAGTCATCTTTGTGTGGTATTGCCTCGTTCAAACTAAAAGTTCAAACTTTTAGTCCATCTTGTCCTCTAATCTTTACTACTACTTTGTTTATCCTTTTATCCTTCACTCTTTCCTATCACGTTGGTTCTTTATTCTTTATTTTCTTAAAATTACATTTTAGTAAATCTATGCTCTTAGTGTTTCGTGATTTTGAAATATCTCATCTTACTAAAACTTCTATCTAGAATCAATCGAGTTGATATTATTTGTGAAGATTAAATATTGGTAGAATGATTTTGGCATTATATCATTCTAATACCATAGGTTGATTTAATTAAATTTAATTAGGTTAATAAGCCATTGAACTATTGGCTAGTTAAGCTAAATAATCAGAGTTTTTTTATTCTAATGAGTAAGGTTTCTAGGGATTAATAAAACTAATTTAATTAAACATTAGGATTATACATTATCCTAGTTAATGATTAAATATTAGATTAATGTGGTTGTTCATTGATTAATAGGCCAATTATTAATTAATTAATTAATTGTTAGAATTATAAATTATTTTAATTACTTGTATTAAAACGAAATATTAATTTCAATTAAAATGCATGATGTTAAATTAGATTAATTAATTCGGCTAGTTAGTCCATAATAAAAAGTGGAATATGTAATAGGTATAATTAGCTTCTAAATTATTAAATACGAAATTAATATAACTAATTGTTGGAATTTATTTTTAAGATGCTAAGTTATATTATTTTTCATACATTAGTTAATTTTAGAAATTCATCTCTAAATAGCTAGGTAATTTAAATATGCAATTATCAATTTGTTATTATGATTTGATAACAGCTTGAGTTCTGTGAAACTCATGACAACCTAAACTAGGAATTGAGTTTCCAAGAAGCATGTTTATGAAGAAAATAGAAATCACTTATTTGAAATCAGTTCCAAGGATATATGTTAAAACAAACTTGCCCAAAGTATTTGAAGAGGAGCCTATCAATCGTAAGTAACGTGAAATCACCAAAAAAAGAAATGATAGATCGTTAATTTTTATTTTTTTTGTATATGTTTTTCTACGGATGAACATTTTATTGAGTGATAGGTCAATCAAGTAGTTGCAAGTCTTCTTTGTTTTGATATTTCAATATTTTGACCAACAGCATATAGTGCACCACCCTAAACTCAAACTTTAGGACTTACATCACATTCTCTTGTATTTAATCTCTATTTTTGCTTATCATTTTATTTTGCAGTGTTTCTTGTTCCTTTTGGTATCTTTTGTGCTTTTTTTTAAAAATTATGTTATAGCGACTTCACGTTCATGAAGCAAGGCACATGCCATATCTTATTATGTTTGGCCAGCTTCATACTGTGAATGAAACTAGCTCTTTGAAATATTGAGATATCTCCCCATACTAAAACACTTTTAACAAGAAACAATCCCCATCCCCGCCCACCCCCTTAAAGAAAATAAATAAATAAACTGTCAGCATGAGCCCTAAGATCTATTGCAAGGACAACTTTAGCAATATATTTTCATGGAGAATTATGATGGAAAGTTAAAAAGTCATAGGACTTAGGTTCATGTTCAAAATCTTTCCTTTCCCTCTCTTATGTAGGGTTCTTGTGGGCAAGTCTTATTATATGAGAACTTTTAATGGTTATTTTAAAAAATGACCGAGAAGTCCCTTGTACGCATCAAGGATCCAAGTGGTCTATTGCAAAAATTTATCTAGGGTACTAGTAATGTGGAGCATGTGAAAAACTTGATCGCTAATGGGAAAATTTATTTTGCTAGTGTTCATTTATTTTTAAGATGAACAAGATGTGGTATCTTACTGCTCAAGTGTTCCATTATTTCTTATACGATTCTCTGCCCATATTTCCTTTAGGTGTGGTAATATGTTGTTGCCAGTGTTTACAACACAATTGTGTGGTAGTTTTCTGTTGTTAATGTTTACAATATGAAATTTGTGGGTTCTGATGAAAGGGGCGAGCAGCACTTCCTGAAACCATTGTCATTATTTTCACACTTGGTTTAAGAAAGCAGATTAAGCCCTAACCGGTGGAAACCTTAGAATTATTCTTTTTCCTTAATATCAGAATTCTTTGACTACTCTTACACTTTGTTTAATTCTGTTAGACACATTGTCTGCATCTGTCTGTACTTTTCCTAATTTATGATCTTAATTTCTGGCAGAGACGAAAGGGAGATCCTTTGCGTGTCTACATGGATCTTGAGGTTAGCAGGAAACCTTCAGGTTATGAAGATATTTTTATTGGTTATCATGCCAATGATGATCTGCAATCAACATATGCGGGCTCATTGTTCCACAACAACCGGAACTATCATATTTCTTCCATCAAATTGAATGTAAGTATACTTGTTTTTAACCCACGTTGCATTCTCTACTTTTTCAATCTTGTGCTATATACTTCCAGCTCCTGTTCTCTTAACCTTCAATCATATTGCATCCTTTCATGTGTTCAAGTGGGGGATCATGTAATAAAAGCATATAATAATTAATATTACCTCAAAGTTATGAATGAGTTTTTATGAGTTTCATGAGAATTTTTGCTTCTTGATTTCCCCTTTTGAGAAATGAAAACAGCATCCTTGAATTGGCTGAATGCTCCACAATTATACATTTTTTGAGAAAGTAAGCGACAAAAATGCGCCTGTGGTGGATATTTTAAACTTTTTTTCCATTAAAATTTATGGTATACTAGTTCCCTGTAAGTATGGCTTATATTGTGCTAAAAAATGGTTGGAAACTATCTGAAGGATCTCTAGGGGCTGGGTTTGAGCACTCACAAAACCCAAAAAATTAAAAAAAAAAAAAATTAAAAATAAATAAAGAACCTGTAGACTATATTATTTTTCGTTGAATCTTATGTAATACCAATTTAAGTTGTAAATTAATAAAATAATTATTTATTTTTAATCTTGTTTCATTTTTACTTTGTAGGACACTCATGTTTATTGGTCTTCTTCAAGGTGTCTCTCCCAGCGCAATCAACTTGCCGGCAGATTCCTCTCACTTGTTCCACACCACTCCTTTGGGAAATGCTTGAACAATGTTGGAGGTCTGGACATGGCACTGTCCTTCTACCCTGAGTGCTCCAACGGTAACTCTGGCCTTCATTGGTGGGACCACCTTCACTGTGCCATGTCACACTACAAGTTTGTTCTCGCCATTGAGAACACTGTAGCGGACAGTTATGTGACTGAGAAACTGTACTATGCCCTTGATGCGGGTGCAGTTCCTATCTATTTTGGTGCCCCCAATGTATGGGATTTTGTGCCACCCAATTCAATTATAGATGGATCAAAATTCAGATCAATGGAAGAATTGGCTTCTTATGTCAAGGCTGTGGCCGATGATCCCGTTGCATATGCTGAGTTCCATGCATGGAGAAGGTGCGGTGTGCTGGGTAATTATGGTAGGGCTCGTGCTGCAAGCCTGGACACTTTGCCTTGTCGATTATGTGAACTTGTTAGGAGCAAACAAGGGAGGTAAGGAACATTATGAGATAGATATTTGGATTTGAGAAATTTATTCACTTGAGCTAACTTTGTCCAATTGTCTTCTTGAATTATTTTTGGGGCATTGTGGCTCCCATACCTTTTTGAGTAGTCCTAGTCCTGTACTCATAAAAATGGTGGGAAATATTACATAATTCAATGGAATAGTCCTTTGTGGGTTTCACTCAAGCTATGTTTTGATTCAGGCAGCAATGTATCTGGACTTCTACAGCGAAAGCAATCTAGTAAAGGTTTACTTTGAAAGCCAGGGTGCTTTACTGAGTTGTAGAATTCTTATATACCTCAGATATGAGAATCGACGATGAGGCACAAATTTTGAAGGCAGGCAGATACACAATCTCTCTCTCTCTTTTTTTTTTTTATAGATTTTTTGCCTCTCTATCTCTCTTTCTATTTAACTCTGATTTTATATCCTTTCTTTTTTTATTTTCTCCTCTCAGTTAGAAAGAAAAAGTGAGGAGAGAGTGGTAGAAGGAGTTGGAGTTGGAAGTGGTGGCTAGGAGGGTGAAAGTTGATAAAGTAGCTTCGGGTTGTTATGTGGGTTTGAGGGTGGCGGTTTGGAAGGCTCGGGCTGCAGTTTTTTAGGGTTTGGCCAAAGAGAAGAGCGGTATGCAGAGAGATCTTGAGATAGATGGGTGGAGAAGTGTCTAGGATGAAGAGCAACTATTTGTGGTGTTGGGTCGTGAGGAAGAGAGGAAGACAACTGATATTTGAGCTAACGTAAGCAACAATAGAAAAATAAAATATTATTGTTAAACTCAAAATAGGAAAACACGGAAGGAAATAGAAATTTCAACATACCCGATGTAAAACTAGAGTGAGTCTCAAGGGGGTGGCAGTGGCTATTAGGGGCTCCATAAAATTGGCAGCAAGCTGGGGAAGGTGCTAGACTGTGAGGAATTAGTGTTAAGGCTATCAACTTGCTATCCCATGTGGCAGCAAACTGAGAATGGCTAGAACAGACAGGAAATCAAAATTAGGTTGTCCTTGGGTGTGGGGATGAGAGGGAACAACATTGAGGTGAGCTTCTGAAGGCGGTATCAGGTTTAGGAGGGCAGATTGGTGGTTGGAGGGACTTGGGGTTTGCTTGAAAACAACAACTTGCTATTTGGGGGGTGGAAGCATGTCAGGTGCGCTGGAATAGCACACAGACAACATCAAAAAGGGGTTTTGGGTTGTGGTAGCAAGGGAGGGGAGCGGGGAGAGAAGCAAAAGGACTGGGACAATTGCGACAGTGAAGAGGAGGGAGGGGAAAGCGATGGAGACAACCGAAACTATAGGAATTTAGTAAGATATGTTGTGTAGGGGTGGCTGCAGCAGGGAAAGATGATGGCGACAATGAAAGGAAGGATGCGAGGAGTAAAAAATTTTGAGATAAATGCCTCCCGACAATGAACTATTCGATCCCTTAGAAGGAGATCACCACTTCGAACGAACTACAGCCACAACAACACTTGCCTATGTAAATGGCCCTAGAAGGGATGACTTGGGATGCCGATGGCTGTCCTGAATAGAAAAATAAAAAAAATGATCTAAAACACTAGAATCACGTATATAAGCTCTAGATAACTAAGATTGCATCCTCTTATAGAAAGAAGGCACCTCACAAGTCTACATTAATCTGCCCAAGCAAAGGAATCATTAAAAACAGTCCCGCAGAACTGTAGCTAGGGTCTCAGCACTGTAGCACACTATAGCAATCATCGTGTAAATGCCTCATGGGTAACTCCCATGTTAGTCTCCCAGGATTGGAGGAGCATTGAACTCATCTGTCAAAGCGTAAATGTCTCTTGGGTAGCTCTCACATCAGTCTCTCAGAGTTTGGGGAGCTTCAACCTCATATGTTGAAACTTCTATCTCCTCATAGTAGTCAGGTCAACCTTGTTAAAAGTAGCAAAAATGCTGCGATATCCCATTAAGATAATCCCTTAAGTGTCATTTTCAATACAAATCATGATAGAAAAAGTATCCATTAGTTTTTGGTACAATTTGAGCTCGAGCTGCATAATGACTTAAATTTTCACGAGTCAGATCTTGAGCAAGTAAATTTACAATTCACTTTCTCTCAATCCTCGTACTCAGATAGATGTATCTGATAAGCAAGTATGTTGGGAAGAATCAACTATAGAATGAAATCTATAGCATGTTGGACTACATTAAAGTAGAAATACTCATGAGATGTCTCTTCATTTTCTTCTCTGAAAGTACCTGAATCCAACTGTAAAAATTCTTTTGATCAAAGATCCTAAGGAGTTTTCTAATTTTGTGGTTCATCCATCATGTTTGATCATCAATCAATAGGTATACTTTAAATTAATTTTACTCTCTAAATAACTCAATATAGCATTCCAAAAATTGAGCAAATATTTCTTATTTCTGACATGTTGAAGCTCTCTATGTAAGGATAGCTAAGGGGTTGACTATATATATATATATATATATATCTAGAAAGTTTGAAATTCTCTTTGCAGGCTTCAAAAGTTTGAAAGGGTTCTTGAACTCGAGAGCCCAAGTGTGTTAAGTTTTGGGTCAAACTTATAGATGGCATATGAGATACTAGATAAGTCATTACCCAGAAATTCACCCTCATTTGTGAGTACTTTAAGGTCCAAGGTTTGAGGTTTCTCATAGGCGCAAGTCCCTATGGTTAATTACCCCTCTCAATAATGGAAGAGTACTTTCAATTAAGGCTAGTTATCAGACGGTAAGTATTCAGACTTAACATAAAGTAGCAACAAATTTTAAAATTTAATTTTTTTTTAAATTATTACGTGAGCTCAAAGCCAATGTTCGGGGAAATGATGACAAACCCCAGTCAAGATCTCATAACTTCATCATCCTGAGTTGTCATGTTTTTGGGTCTACTTAAAGGAGGTAATTGACCCAACCTGACAAAAGGGTCCTTTTCAACAACTATGGATTGTCGTGTTCAAGGGGACCTTATAAACCTAGGGTGAATGCTTGTCTAAGGGGGCTGATCTAAGTCTACCTTATCTTATAGAGGGCTTTCTACCCAATCAAAAATACTCTATGATTAGACTCTCAAAAGGGCAGACTGTAATTAGGGAACATACATGCTACAATCGTGACTGTAATATAATGGTGTCATTTGACAACAAACCACCAGATTAGATGGCTCTGGTTGTAATTGCTTCTCTGTAGTGTCATTTTATAGCAAAACCTTGCAGATGGAACTCAAGTCATGTCCTTACTAGCATGGGATTATTTTGAGCATAAACATAGTAATACACTTCATATGACTAGTTTTTTGTGAGCTCGAATCAGTATTAAATTTGCCCACCCAGACAAACAATTTTAGAGCGCAATGTATTTTACTTTAAACATTAGGCTATTCATTTTATTTAAATATCTTTTTTTTGTTCTTTCTTTTTATTAAGATTTAACAATTCTATTTTATAAATAAACCCCTTAAAATATGAAGTGTATATGCCCATCATCGAGGATTTGATCTCTCCAGACCTTATTGATTGTGTCTCGCTTACAGAGGATTAAGTTCATATTATATATTATTATATGATTTTCTAAAGTGGATTTTGAGATTCGATTTTAAAAATAGACCCCTCCGACTGAGATTCACTATCAACGTGGCCAACATCAGCGATTAATTATAACTTAAACATCATCAAAAGCATTAGTCTTATCAACTTCAGTCCTCGTAAGGATGATGATTGGACTAGCTTAGTGGGGGCTCAATCTTGTCGACTATAATTTCTATAAAGAGGAGGATTAAATTAGTCAAAGTGTGAGACTTATGACCAAGCTTTATAGGCAAAGCAGCCCAACAGAGAGCATGTATAATTACATACATTTAAATTTCACATTCAAGAATTATATTTTGTAAGGTTTGGATCATGTGCAAACTTTTTTCACATATTTACTTTTAGCATAGGCATATGTTTGACATGTGCAACATTCTTAAACAATTATTGGTCTATTTAGGGCAGCTGTAGCTTATTAATAAGCTGATGATAAGTAGTTACTCCAGATAAGCTATTGAGCAGCAGCTGATATGGATAAGTTGGTTGATTGTTTAGTTTGTGTTGTTGAAAAACAACTATTTTATAGTTGTTTCTTGATAAATGATCATTTTGCCCCTAATTAGTAAAATTGTTTGCAACAAAACTGTCATAACAATATATTTGATACTTGAAAAACAAAAAACCACTTCACAATAGTACACAAAATAAGATATACACCTCACTTAATAGTGAGTATCAAGATTGCTAAAAAAAAGAAAAAAAACTTATTAAAATTATAATTAAAAATATGATAATATTAATTTTAAAATGTTGACGACATATATCACGAGCTACGTCGTCCTCCAGGGACACCAACCAACCCCGATCACTATCGACAATGGAATCTACAGGACTATTTGCCCACCGAAAGTAGTCATACTTCTTCGTGATGCTCCACGGACACCTGTAAAAATGTCTCCTGTAGCTATGTGTCTGATGTGACGTCAATAGGAAAGTCTGTAGTCTTAGTGGCAAATCACTCGTAGGGTGGTCCCTGGAATCCTGGAGCTCATCTTCACTAAAAGATTTAATAGAGAACCCATTATTCATGACAAATGATGAAATTCATAAAAAAATATACGAGTAAATGGAAATAAATGAAAATTATATTAAATAAACAAGCATACATTGATAAAAAAATTAATTAATTGCAGTATTGTGCGGGTGGGAGGTCTTAGAGAACTCACTACACCAATCTATGAATCTGTCTAAAAGAAAATAGTAGACCTTGTAGAAAATTGGGTTCTTAGTTTCCTTTAACCTACGTTAAACCAATTGCAGTGTGTCACATTTGCATATCACCAAGAAATGTCATCCATAAGATCCTCATAAACCATTGCACCGAAAAGAAGAAAAGAACTTTGTTGCCTTCATTAGGATTTCACATATGATACTAACTAACATCGACCAACAGGTCATCCAGAAGAACCATAATGTCACATGTCTCATCATGGACCTCTCATACCCCCCCAAAAAAATGAAATGCAAATGGAAAAGAAACAATGACAAACACTGTGAAAATTGCAAAAATAAAAAATATCAATAATACAAGTGACAAAATAAATATAGACTTTATAAAATAAATAAGTCATTCAATCAACATCCAGTAATGGCGTTTGTAATTAGCTCTCTCAATTCAACCGTTTCTGATACAACATTGTTATCCTGGGCACAACCTTCCTCTCATTCCACTTCTGTGGTATAGATTATCCTACATGATATTTAAAAGATTTCAGGGGACCTATAAGTGGTCATCGTCAGCCATGTTGAAGTCAACATCAGCTCGAGAATGATGTTGTCGAATTTAGTTGTAGAGCGTTATTGCAGCCACAATAATATGCACATATCTCAGAAATGGATGTGTCAGCATATCATACAGTATGACACATTCCTTCTTCCACACTCTAAGCCTACTTTCAATCACACCACGTAAGAAGGAGTTGTTTTTATTAAACATTTCCTTCCTGCCCTAATCAACACCACTAGATCTTTCAAAATAAAAAATGTGATATTTTGTATCAGAAAATGACTTCATATACCCTATATGTAGGGGATATCCACAATCTCAAATAAAATAATTAATAAAAAAACTTAAAGAAAAAAACAACTGTGGTTGATAGCTTAACAAACCTGTAGGAAAGTGAGGGAAGCCCTGTCTTTGGTTTTTTGTTGCAATAGAAAAATATGACTATCATGTACACTGTCTTCCTAACCAGCCATCACAAACGTAAAGAACATGTTGACGTAACATACAACCATCACATTTTGTGTGGGTGATCCACACCGTCTAATGTATGTAACCTGTTCGTTATTGGATACACGTGCATCCACGTGGGTTATGTCAATCACTCCAATAAGTTCTAAAAAATTAAATAAAGTTGTGCTAAGCACGAAACTCATTTTGGCTTCTGATTGTAATGTGTTAAGAAGTTTTACATTAAAAAATAGCATATACAGTGAGTCATTTGCAATCTTTGTTAGAGTTGTCCTGAATATTGAATCATCTGACTTAATAATCTGTGCCGACAAACTAACAAGAGCTTTCAAACCCAGTGAAAAATATCCGCTAATTGGCTTTGATGAATGTTGGAATTACTCCATCGCTCCTCTCATTGATTCATTCTACGATAAAATGTAGAGAATTATTACTAATACTTCTCTTGTTGCCATTCTTTAAGTGCCTCGGAGTGAATGATGGCTATATAGTTCGTCAAGCAGATCAATACATATAGGCAGTGTCATATGGAACATCTTATTGAATCTAGTGGGGTGTCCTTATTGTAGCTCCCCAACCCATTTATCCTCAATTTAAGTGGATGTCATGCATGGAGACGTATGACATGTAATATTCGTACAGTAAACATACAACCGTCGCAATCTTTCTTCTCAGACTCTCTCTCTATGAGTCCATGCTAAAGAAGTGCTCTGCTCAGCTTATTTTTGTGAATTAAACAAAGTTAAGAGAACATCTAAAATTTAAAGGCAGAGTATAATGAGAAAAAAATAATACAGAGCAATATATAGATTCTTCGTGCTAGAAAGAAAAAAAAAACATCCAAATTAGACATTCCATTAAACAAACGGAAAAAAAAAAAACAAAGTCACTAAATAATAACTCCACAAAATCAATTGTCCAAGCTGTTCATAAAAAAATGTAAATAGTCATCCCTATGGTCGGGGGCATCTTCATGAATATTTATTTGTGATTCGAGTTTTTTAAGGATTTCAAATACAATGACTTATCACCATAAGCTTTGGGATATGTCTCCAGAACTTAGAGAAAGTCATCTATGAAGGTATCATGTGAAGTACCAGCCTGAATTGTGCACGCATTCACCAGTTTTATTATTTAGCTTCTGATGAATGCAGCTCCTTCTCTTTTCCTTTTCTCCACCCTAAGTTGCTTTGACTTGCATGTGGACTCCAACTCCTTTTGGTTTAGGTTGGGGCCTTCACCGGACCCACTTACCTAATCGGTCTGCAATTCCTTTAGTATGCTTGCAATCTCATGCTCACTTTGGGTGAATACATGAGTTTCCGTTGCAATGGCCTCATTGAACATACGGTCCAACTTCTTTTAAAGCTTAGGTTCAATATCATTGAATTTGAATTTCTTTGTGGTTGGCATTGCCTATAACATACA